>CAEMYA010000158.1:1583108-1634369 GCA_903131615.1 Diplodus sargus | reverse complement strand
CGGTATGTGTGAGTGTATGCCTGTGTATATGTGTGTGTGTGTGTGTGTGCGTGCACTTGTGTCAACACAATCACTCGTTCCTTTTCTGTTGGAGACGCTGTAGCCAAACGAGACGGGACCATCTGAGGTTTCTGACATCCCCACAGAGACTGTGTTGTCTCGCTCACTCCTTTATTTTCATGGGACGAACGGACAGACGGACAAACCACTAGGGACTTCGATGGTGTGACTTGGATTTTGATATTTTGAAGCCTGATGGAAACACACAACTGTCCTGCCCGTGTCGCCGTCTCCTCTCTGCAACGTTTGACAGTATAAGCTCTTGTGAACGTCAACAGGTTGAGAAATTGAATGGATCAAAAACCAAATTAAATGCATTTGACAAAAAAGTTGAAACTCAGTCAGACTTTGCATTCAATGCACATTCATGTAAGTTTATAAATGAAAAGAAAATGCCTAAAAAGGACGGAACATGTGATCTCAGCCTGCTCATAAAGGACTGTTTTCCTCATCACTACTTCAGGACACCTTTCGAGCTCCGGACTAACACTTTTCTTGACAGTCGAGATGCCAAACTCCAACCCGCCTCGTGTCCAGCTGAAGGCGTACAGTTGCACCCGTGAGTGCTAATTCTAGCAGCCGAGGCGAAGACGCTTCGAGGCTATTTTCGGCAGGCGGTTCTTCTTCTCCAGGTGCAATGGAGCAAAATCCGAGATATTTCCACTCCAGTTGGGAGCAACACACGCATGCCATTAAACACGGAATGAAGCGGATCATAAGAGGCGCTCAGAGGTGGATACATGCCCGAAAACATTTGCCCTGCCTCATCGGTTCAGTAACCTTCTCAGGGCTTTCACGTCTGCTGCATCTGCCTGACATGATGGGAAGGGAAGGCAGCGGGGAGGAGGGACAGAGATATAAACAGACAGAGATAAAAAAAAGTACTACTGATAACTTTAAACAAGAACTCCCCCTCTGTGTGTTCCGGGCCAGAAAATCTAAATGCCGTAAATTCTCATGTAAAAACTGTTTTTTAAATAAGCGCGAACACCAACAGAGTCATGTTGCACTCACCAATCTGCTGCTCTGAGTTCTCCTTTAAATAACTTTTCTTATTCCAGTCGTTTCTTCTTTGCCGTGCTCCTTAATTAATGTTAAAGGTGCAATATGTAAGAATTGGCCTCCTGTCTACTTTAAACTACAAACAAATAGGTGGCAGCATGTTAAACTTACTAGAATAACCGCTAACTGCTGCCAACTGTCTGTTTGCGTCACTAGCACAGGAGCTTTAGGCCAGGACGGGCTGAAGCTAGCTGGTTAGCATGCTAACTCAACTAAAATTCTTACTTTTAGTTGCATTAAGCTACCACCAAGAAAATGCAAGACTTCCTGGTGTTTTTCACATTAAAAGTCGACCTGCAAAGGGAACGCTGCAAGACTTCTTGGGTTGTTTGTGTAGAGAAACAGGAACACGGGAATCAGTTGGGAATCAAACTGAGGATGTTGTTGTTATGTGGCAAAGCACATTAAAGGGGCACAATGTCGTTTTGAAGAAGAATTCAAACTCAGAATTTTTAATATTTATAGTGTTAATGAGGAAATTATACTGAATACTGAATAAACAAGCTGTTCTCAGAGGAAAATAAGGTCTAGAAAGGTGGCAGGGTCCGCCACATATAAACAAATTAAAACAGTATGAAACTGTTGTCCTTTCAGGTCAGTGTGTTTATGCAGTTTATTCAGTCATGAAAACAAAGAGTTTGTATAGGCATAAAAAAATCAATGAATTTGAAAAACTCAATGAAGATCTTTCACTTCTGATTAAGACGTGTTCCCCAAACCTACAGACTGCCCCTTTAACCAAACTAAAGAATGTGTACTCCACTTGTCTGTCCTGTGATTGGCCAATTTCCAAGTTCTTTTAAAGGGCAATTTGCAATAGCCAAAAAGCCTCCAGACGTCAGCATGTAGTCAGTACATTTACATCTTGCAGGAGTGTTGCCACTACACTTTTAATGTGAAAAAGAAGTGTTGGGTTTCATTCATTGTATCTTCAATTTGTTGGAGTAAACAAAATGAAAGTAAGACTCCTGATGAGACTCCTGCTGCACAGATGGATCTTTTTCTGAGACTCTGCCATGTTTAGAGGTATGATTTCATCTGTCAGGGCTCACAGGGGCTGCTCGTATCACCAGAACACACAAAGGATGATCATGAATCAGCGCAGTGTGTATCAGCGGAGAGAGCCGCAGCAGGGCGGAACCTCCCTCCCAACTGGACCGTCTGGTTTTCCTTTTACTCCCTCCTCTCGCCTCTGTTGTCTGACAAACCAATCGCTGTGGAATCCCTCGGGGTCGGACACCTCGAAAGAAGACTCAGAGGGGGTTTTTCTATCTTGTAAAAGCCAGATGAAACCGTTAAATTAAGCTAACGGCACTGAAATGACACTTTAAGGTCCCGATAAAGCTCAGATTTCTCTCCCCTTGTCATAACCGATCCGGTAAACTCTCCAAAGTAGCAGGAGAGAGTCACGCTGAGCTCCAGCCGTCGGTGGCTGTGAGCAGGGTGCTCCCCTGCTGCCCCCTGGCTGGTAGAGCTGACAGTAACAGTCTGCCTGCTGGAGGCGGCAGCAGCACGCTTCCACTGCAAAAAAAAAACAAACAACCCAAACATTCTTTCACTGTAAACTTGTATCTGTTCAATCACCTGGAAAGAAAAACACTGCTGTTTCCTGCATCAAACGGCAAATCTTTTTTGTTTTTTTAAACACCTGCCACTGGGTTGTAATTTTGTACCTACTGACGGATGAACTTTGTATGATCCCAATGTGACTGTGCCTCCTGTTTTTACACTGTATCTATTTATGTAAACAAGCATGTATGTGTGTGTGTGTGTGCGTGTGTGTGTATGCCATTCCAGTTCACATGACCAGCCTTTACCCCCCCCACCCCATCTCCTCACCTCCTCTACATCACCACCATCTGTCACGCTGTTGCCAGGTTACAGTCCTCCGTCATGGTTTGTTTTTTTTTGTTTTGTTTTTGTGTTTTTTTGTTTTTTTTTGTGGGACAGCTTTATGATGAAGACGTGACGTTGCAATGTAAGACGTGTTTTCGGTTTCACAGCATTAGCATTTGTAAAGACGAAAAAAATAAACATTTTTATGAACGTTTGTAAAACTGCTGCTCTGGATCAGTTTTATTGTCGGAGTGTAAATCTGCTGTAGGGGTTCAAACCGGGACCAGATGTCAAATTTACATTTTTACAGTTTACATCGTGGATTTGGAGCAAGCAAATCTGTGTTGATGTACTGCCTTTTCTATTTATACCTCTGTTTGTGGTTTCCTCCATATCCCAGGATGCCTCTGGGCTCACAGAAGTTTTTACTTTCAGTTGACGGTGGCTGTTTAACCAATGAATGCTTTTAGCTACCCAACTTATGTGTGTAAATGAGGTCTATGTGCTCGCACTGTTTTGCTGCTGCATTGCATTCTGGTCTATTGAGGCTTTTCTTGTATTTTTGTTTTCTCCGCTGATTGAACAAACTGGTGCATTTAAGTCTCTGACACCTAATCCTGACAGTATAAAAGGCATAATGATAAGGTGTTTTTAACATGATCAGTTCATTGATTAGTATATTGTATGGTATTTTTGATGGATTATATGCCTATGACTGAAGATTATTTTTGTTTTAAGTGCTTGGTTTAAGGGATCCTAAATGCTTACAAACTAAATTGTACCAAAAACCTTGAAAACCATCCCTTACTTTACGATTTTAGGAGATTTTTTATGTTTCTACGGTAACTTGTTTGGAGTTTTTACACCTTTTTAAAAGTTTAAACCCTTTAAAACTCATTAAGCCATACATATAATCCATTAAAATACCTTGACATGTTACATTCTCTGTTAATTGATAAAGTAATTATCACCATGCTTGTGGGTGAAACCATGAAAATGTCCACCTTCAGAGTACATATTAATATTGTAATAATAAATAACAAAACATACTTTTTTGGGAAATTTAAGGTAATTTTACCCCGTGCATATTATCTTTTAAAAATACTATTAAATATAATTAACGAATGAGTTTAAAGTGTAAATACCTGACCGATCAGTATCCCAAGACAATGCATTGATTAGCTTATTATAATGAGCAAACTACCTGTTGTTTTTTCAAGATAATGATCCCGTTATCATGAGGAAAATATCCAAGATAATGATTTTTAGATCTCTAGATAAGAAATGGCTTCCGTAGAAAAACAACGAAGTTCACCATCGACCATTTCAGACCACAAACTGCACGGCTAAAGTGAGAAAGTCTCGACGTGTCCTGGAGCATTTCTAAATGGATTTTTCCTTTAATTGCCCAGCTTTACTTTGGACTGTACAGTGTGTTTCATCGTCTCTCTCCCCTGTATGCACAGGTTTCTCACAGGTGTGCCCTCACTCCTCTGTCTCTGCCCATTAAACCTGCGGCCCTGCTGTGTGACACGCCGGAGCAGAAATTTCACCTTTTTTTGGCCGTATTTTGGTGGCTTTTTGTTGTCACGAAGCTCAACGGTAATTGGCCTGCCATCAGCCTGTCAGAGCGGCGTAGCCGGGGCTCGTGGGTAAATGAATGTCAGTGTCGGTGTCCGGTGGTGAAAACAAACAACCTCATCCCGCCGTGAGCAGAGGGCGCGAGGCCGCCTGTCGGAACTCATCTGTCCTCGGCTTAATCCCCCTCCCGCACCGGGATGAGCGGGAGAGGAGGCGGATGGCGACGGAAATGAGGAGCATTTGCATCTAAATGGAATGTTTTTTCTTCCTTTCACCCAGCTCTCTCTATTTATTTGGTAATGACTTGGTTATGTGCTGATGGAGGCATGAGAGGAAAATCCTCCTCTCTCTCCTCCTGGCTTCAAAAAGCTTCACCACAATACAAATGTCTTTTCTTTGTTCTCTGCTGTTACACTGAGCCCAAGTCATCCTTCCTCTTCTCGGCATGAGGAGGTCCTCCTGCCCCCACTTTCTTTCAACGCTCATGTAAAACACCATCACACTTGACACTCGCGGGATTACGTAACCTAAAGGCCCGGCAGAACGTCGCACTTGCTCCACGACACTTGCTGTTTCCTTTTCCTCAAGAGAGAGCGTGAAATGTTGTCGCCTCAGGTCACGTTTAAACGCACACACACACTTACAGATGAATGTCCTCATCTCTCAGCTATGGCATGTGTAAATCCCACGGCAGGATACAAACATCCTGTTTACACACTGCATCACATCCACCTCCAGGGGAATAATGATTTTTGCATGGCCCTGTATTATTTATTCATGTCCAGCGGTATACGGCCTGGCCCTCGCGCTGTTTGTTGGGGCCCCGGTGGGCAGCGTTTTAGCCCGCCTCACCCCCGACCTCCCAATCCAGACCCCTTACTCCCATTAGGGGAAATAATGATGCTGAATTATTCACTAACGTTTGAATAATTCAAGGTGAAAATGCTCATTGACTGAGGGAGAAAATGTGCCAATCTGCTGTCTCGAGCGTCAGTCTGGACATTCTTAATGAGGAAGAGGAGTGTGTGTGCGCTCTCATACACACCTTAAAGGAACAGTTCACGCAGAAAGTAAAATTTAGGCGTAAGAGTGTCCTTTCACCCCCATGCGGATTGAAAGTCTGGAGAGGTTTAGCAGTCCACAAAACATTTCTGGACTAGCCGGGGACTCCATACAGCTTGTCCTGCTTAATCGAACCGAACTGATTTGAAAAGACGTTATTTTATCTGTGACAGAAATGTTTGGTGGGCTACAAACCTTTTCCGTCTGCATGGGAATGAGTAGATAATGACCGAATTTTCAACTTTGGCTGAACTGTTCCTTTAAAACAGCAGCAGTGATTCACATTAAAAGACGTGCACGTGAGTCATTCTGTACTTTTATTAACACTCTTTTACATCTCAAAAAGGTGTCTTTAATACCCCTGTTTTATAGACAACTATACATTTTACTTTGCCCGGAATAAATTACAAGAAACAATTGAAAAACTATTCTACCTGAAAGAACAAAAAGTAATATTCCTCTTAACTAATATAGTATGTAACATTTCTGTATCGAAATGTCTGAAAACGACTCCAGCCTTGTTATATTATTTCTCCAGGAGATCCTACGTTACTAACATCGTTAATTTCATTTTGCTCACGAGACCCCTTACGGCAGAAAAAAACATACAGTGCATTCAAAGCTGCAATAACTAATATTTGTATTATAAGGTATGTGTAGTGTGCCAGTGTTACTCATCGTGACAAACTCGTGAAGAATTATCACCAAGTTCCCATCAACTTTACTGAGCGTTTTAGCATCTTCCAGCTCATTGTTTTGGTTTTACACCCAGCAGCTTTAATATTTTGATTCACTCTCACAGCTCTCATCAATATCGTAGAAACGGTTTGGTTTTTTTTTTAGCAAAACTCTCTAAAAACCCACGTTATAGGCTACTACTGGCTAGCACCAAACAACAGGGAGGGAAAGTTAGCGGCTAGCTCGTAAACACGGCGGGGCGGCAGATATTGGTCCCAGCAGGAGTTGGTGGAGACCAAAATAGAGCTAAAGGGAGAGAGAATATTTGATTTGACTTGAAATGTGACAGTAAATGAATGCTAATATCGCACAATGTCCGCTGGATGTGTAAATAAGAGAATGCTTGCTAGCACGTTAGCCGTAGCAACTGAAAAGGTGATAGTTGATAGACAGATTCCGTACGCCAGCCTGAATCTATAAATGGAGCTTGAACTGACACGTATGTGACACACAAACTACAGTGAGCTGATATCTTGATCCTTGGTGAGTACAGGAGAATCACTGCTTCAGGCACTGTGCTGACTCTATTGCAAACTGGGCCAAAAATCTCCCATGATGACCTTTAATCGGTTCTGATTTATCTGCTTCATCTGGAGACGTGACTTTTTATTGCACTTCTTTTAAACTGGAGGGAAAAATCAGAGAAATTTGGGAATTTGTTCTGTGTTTTGACACGGCCGCGTAACTCCTCAGGTTAGTCGTCGCTGTCTTCTTCCTCATCTGGGTCGTGACTTTCGGAGCTGTCCTCCGTGACGTAGCTGTCGGGGTGCTCCCGGTCGTCCGCAGACTCGTCGTCGTCCTCCGTGTTCACCCTCCCGGACAGGACGTCCTCTATCCAGTCCTCCAGCTCCTCGGGGGTGGGCAGGTCCTCGTCGTTGGACATGTCCAGCCACACGCTGTCCGCCTGGATCACAGAGCACCGAGGAACATCAAGGTGAAGGCCAACGAACACCTCAATTTAGTGCAGTTTAGGAATCGAAACATTACTCACGTCTGTGACATTGACGACACCTATCTGAGGTCTGAACAGGTCCAGTTTGAAGGTCTTTTCCCAGTAGGTGGTTAGCTGGAGGGGCGAGACAAACCGGGTTAACTTACCTTACCAGCAAGCTATTTCAAGAAAGACTTTTGTTAGTCTTGTGTGAAATATTAAGGTCGAGATGAGGCAGAACCAGAGGGAAGTCATCAGGGTCGATCCAGACAATGCTGAGCTCCGGGTTGTTGGTGTTGTCTCTGGCCACGTCTTTCAGGATCTCCAGGAACTCGTAGCCATCTGGGGACGACAGAGCAGAGACAACCTGAGCTCGGCCTTGCTAAAAAAAAAAAAAGGGGGAAACAACTGCCGAACACAAGGAGGAAAAGGCAAAGACCTGGATCTTCCTCCTCTGCAAACGCAACAATATGTATTCCATCCATGTCGTCTTCCTAGATATTTAAAAGAGATTACAACACGTTTTTATGATTCCAGCCTCCTCAAATCAACTTAAAACATTTCAACAGACTTAATAGTCCACTGCTCACCCATGTTTCAAACATATTCTCTGCCCGCAGCTTCCTCAGAGTAGCCCTGCAAAGACCGCATTTTCATTAAATGCACAACCAGGTTCCAACCAGGAAAATATATATATATGTATATACAAATCTCATCCACCTTCTGTGTTGGGTGACGAACTCGACGATGTCCATCTCTGACAGAGGCCGGCCGGGCAGGATGGCCGGCTCCTCCATGAACGGCTCGTAAAAGTTCACCTCGTTCATCTTGAGGGAGAGGTGTTTGGCGACCTGAAACATGCAGCAGGATTTCATTATGATGAGCAGGTGGAGGAAATAATTACGGGGCTTTGTTCAATGAGTGGGTGAAGCTGATTTAACAAAGACAATCTGAAGGGTTTCATTAAAATATACATTTTCCTAGTAAGATATTCTAAATAAAGGATCTAAACAGGATTTCAACCAAAGCCGCTATTTCCCTTGAAGCTTCTGCGCTTCCTTGTTAAAACAGCAGTCTATGATGATCCTGAGGGGTTGGGTTTAAAAGCAGATTTTGTTTGGTGCATTATTACTTACGGATTTATCGAATGTAGCAAAGAACTTGATGTAAGGTTGAAAACGCTCGGAGGCCTCCTGAAAAGCTTTGTAGTCTAAGATGGAGTGGGAGGGAGGGAGACGGGGAGAGAAAGAGAGAGAGATTGATGAGGAAGACAAGAGGGAATGACAGAAAACGAAGATGAGGAGGTGAAAGTGTGGAACTTTACCGTTCACATTCTGGTCACATTCTTAGCCAAATCTAGAGTATGTGATCGGGAAAGGCAAGCAGAGAGACCCACCCGCTTCATTCAATTTCCCATCATGATTGTACTGTCTTCGCCCAAGTAACAAAGTCTCCCCTAATACAGTTTTATACGCTTGTAATGCGCCCCTGGCTCTGCTCCCAACAAGGTCAAAACCAAGGACCATCCTATCTCTGGACAGAAATAGGCTCCATAATGAAACTTCATGCCATCATCATATTGGACCAGATAGCATCTTCCCTGTCTCACTTCTACTCCCTTTATTTTTTCGGAGAGGAACTATAATTGCAGTTTGACCTATTAGACAGAGAACTAGAAGCTATTTAAAGGCTCTCGTGAGACCGAGCGAGAGTGCCACAGTCTGGAATCAGGTTTCCCTTCAGCAGCCAGTTAGGCTACATGGTAATGTCCATTAGCCTCGAGATCCCATTAGCGTCTGGGGAGCATGGTGAGGCGACTTTAGGGGCCAAGATGTATTTTCAATCCATCACGCGCACACATGCATTAATGAGTCTGGTGATAAACTGACATGAATCCTCTCCTTTGAAGTAGCCAATGAGGCGGATGTCTTCCTCCATCCTCTCGAAGGCTCGCAGCTCCATGGCGCTGTTGATCATTTCAACGGGGTCCTCCAGCACCTAGGGGGCGATATAACACAGGTATTTTCAGAAAAACATTAAGCAATGGTTAATCATTTTTTAGAAATCTCCTGATCCACTTTGTTGTGGAGAGTTAGATGAGAAGAATGATACCACACTCATGTATGTTTGTTAAATGTGATGCTAAAGCTAGTTGTTAGTTTAGCTTAGCATAAACAGTGGAAGCAGGGGGAAAGAACTAGCCTTAACAATGCAGAACAGTACAGCTGAAGAGTGTAGAGTACTTTTCAAGATTGCATGGATTTTTTTTTTTACCTTCACAGCTAGCTATTTCCATTCCTTCCAGTCTGGCTAAGCTAAGCTAAGCTAAGCTAAGCTAAGCTCATAGGCTTCTGACTTCGCTCGGCCTGTATTTTACACACAGATATGAGAGTGATATCTATCTTTTCGTCTACTTCTCGGCAAGAAAGTGAACAAGTGTATACAGCTGTGAAATGGAAGGGTCACTCCAGTTGTAGCTTTTCTATATTTTTGTTGGACATGAAGCACTCCCTGCTGAATCAATGGCAGGTAGGTTAAAAAACTGCATTTAAAATGATCGAAGGGCGCTGTGAACATTTACATCAATATAATATTCAAAATTTTGGATCAGCTTAGGATGAATTTAGTTATGAGGTTGGAAAAATGTAAAACAACAAAAACCTTTAAGATGTGACATTATATGAGAAGCAAACTTCTGTGCGTGGCAACAACGATGAAAACGAGTTAACATTTTAATTGTGATGGGGGGAAAAACAGGTCTGATACCAGCGGCCCCTCTACAAACCTTAAAACTTAAATTTATTCATGTGAAAATGTCACTGATTTTCACTTTATTCCCCTTCGCCTCCAGCCTCAGGGGGCAGATTACATGAAAGCGTCTGCTAAATCTTGTATTACTGTGAAATACATCATTTACAAGTGTTTTAATGAGGCTGCAGCTGTTAATTGCGTGAGGATTTCTCCTCTCAACGGCTGACAGGATTAAACAATCAAAAAAGGCAGCGCAATCAGACTGCCCACTCACATCCAGGAGAAACTCCACCAGTGTGTCTGACGAGAGCTCCCCGTCAAACTCAATGACACGGTCGTCCTTGAAGACGTACAAGCTGCCCACCTCCTCCAGACCTGATTCAAGAGCAGGAGAATAGTATGTGACTTGAAGAAAGCTATGTTGAGGGCTTCACATTAAGAGAAAGGCGCAAAACGTAGATTATATGCAAAGAGTGTATGTGGAAAGTAAGGTCATACAGAGTGAAGCATAAGATACTTCTGGTTTTCAGATATAGAAATTCAGCATGCGCAGTAATGTAACTGATACTGGGGTGGATTACAGTGGAATGATGATGAGTCATACCCAGTTTTCTGGCTACTTTGGCGTCCTTCTGGGCGTCCACCATCCCAAAACCGATGTCTTTGTTCTCCAGGACCTGAGCTGTGAGCTGCATGTGTACACGGACAAACGACACTCAGATCGAGGCTTTGTCTCTATATAGACAGGACATCATTGCACAGTTTTACACCTTGTCGACACGCAAAACTAATATAGTTAACATTATATCTGCAAAATTATTTTAATTAAATGTGTATATGATTTAACGTTCAAAAACACCATATTTTTCTCATACTGTCCACTGCTGCAGCACCTCTATTCACCCTCTTGTCTGACCACGCCCTGTTAGTACCTGTCTCTTTAAAGCCCTCCCCTCCTGAAAAGCCCAGTCTGCTCTGATTGGTCAGCTCTCACGGGCCCAAGCCGGCTCCATCCACCATGTTCTTGAAAGTTACGGAAGTGCTGAACATGCAGCAAAGGGCCACAGGTCGGACTTGAACCCTGGGCCGCTGTAGCTGTGCATGGGACACCTGCGCTAGCAGCTGAGTTACTGGGTACTCCACTTGTTTAGATTTTAAAGGCTCATAAAACAAACAATTTGGAAACCGCTGGTGTAGAGTAAGTTCATTAAAACTTCCAGGAAATCCTTCACTTCTGCACTTCCTTAAATCCACGCTGTTTAATAGAGTGTCCGTGCATCAGCCCGGGATCAACACACTTCACACCAACACCCTCTGTTCCATACTTTGCATTTAGCTTGGCACCTCCACTCTGTGTATTTGAGCTGGCATCCACAGCTGCTGCTGCCGTCTATGTCAATACATCTTTTCATTACCGAGGTGTGTGCCCCCTGTGGAGTTTCTTCTTGTTAGGGAAGCTGTGAGAGTCGTGGACTGCTTGCCTTTCAGCAAAGGGAAACAGATCTAGACATACCACCGAAGATACTAGATTTTGTGTGTTTTTGCTTTCAAACAGTGTGTCGAACGTGACGGGAGAGCAAAAGTGATAACTGAAAGGGAGGCTGGGGGCGAGTAAAAGAGGCGAATGCTTACATGTTCATGGTGCGAAAAACACGGGTCACCTTGTCTCGTACTTTTAGCTCACAAATAAGACGGGATGCCGGAGTGCAATCGACTTATTTCTAGTTCACAGCCACATAATAAAGATTTTTCGGGAACAAGCTCTAATTAACAAAATGACCTAGAAACGATCCCTGGATACATGTGAACCACAGAGGAGGGCATGTAATGGGATTAAAATCACTGCCTGCCAGTGAAGAGCGTGTGCAGGTAGAAGACCGACTCTGATCTGAATCCTACTTCCCTTCACTTTGTGATTAAGCTGTCAGTCAACGCATCACTGAGGCGGGAAGAACGAGGAATTCGGTGTTTGGTTTTCCAAACAGGGGATCGCTGACTATACAATGACTTGTTGTGACAGGTTTGCATTAGATGAGCAAGTCGGTGGGGAGTCTGACCCGCGGGGATTCGAGCTGTAGCTAATTGAGACATTAATGTTATCAGTGAGATCAGATCTGTCATCCGTACCTCGCAGCAGATACAATCCCAGCTCTCGTCTTGGATCAGTAATGATGCCGTCTTGGCAGGATTTGGGTGTTGTTACGCTACTTCAGTGGCAGCGTAAAAAAACTGTTCTGAAGCCGCGAGTTTGGCGATTGATTCAGCCGAAGTAGTGACTTGTGGATCACAAAGTAGAGCTAGATTTGACTCTAAATGGGACCATAATTTACTAAATGAACATCATGCTGTGATTTAATTAGTGATTGAGACCATAAACTCATTAGAAAAGCGATAATAAATCAAGCAAGGTGTAGGGTCATTTTCTCATAAGCTTACATAAAATTTCATTTATTTTTTAAACCAGTGGAGTCGCCCCCTACTGGCCAATAGAAAGAATGCAGATGTGACAGTCTCGACTCAGGCTGACGTTGAAACAATCAGGCGTAGTCCAGTTGATGGGCAGACGTGCTTTGAGCTAAATGCTAACATCTGCATGCTAATTAGCGCACACTGATTGTGCTGTGTTTAGCAGGCAGGTTGTCCATCTTGGCTTAGCATGCTATTGCTAACATTTGCTAATTAGCAGTAAAAACAAAATGCAGCGTACGCGCTCCAATGAGAATATGCATTGATTTTCTTACCTGCTTCTATGTGTCAAATCGTATTTTACTCAATTAAATATTATTGGATTCTACACGGATGGTTGGAAATTATAAATATGGTGTTGAATTTATTTAGCAGGTTTTGAGAAAACTCACCGGGTAAGTAAAAACATCCCAAGGAGGATCCTCAACATCATTGTAATTCAAGAAATTTAAATCCAAAGTCCATCAAACAGTTGAGGCATTCCTAAAGTGATCTCTTCTTTCTGTTTAATATCATTCTAAATAAGATATATTTGTTTGTTTCTTGGATTGTTTGTCATACAAAACAAGCAATTTGAAGATCCCTGAAATGATCTTTGGGAACATGAGATAGGCATTGTCGATAGAAAATGAAATAATCTGTAATAAAAAATTATGGACTGCAGCTCTAAAGTAGACACTCTTTATATAGGGTTGACTAATTGTAATCAGAGGCTTTGGTAATGGTTAATTAATAATTTACGTATGCTTTCTAGATGACTTTATAATTAAACTAATGGATTTCCGGCTTGTGACACACATTTAAGAATTCTTTATTTATTATTAACATTTTCTGTAGATTACTAACACTTAATACTGCAATATCAACACATTGGAAAGCTACACCTGCCACTGGGATTTTCACAACCTGGCAACCCATTACAAATTATTTAGAAAATCATTAATAAAGGCATCAATTGCATCTTATGAACCTTTTACATGATGTGACCTGTTAGAAATGAGTATTGTAGAGATTCCTCCCGAGACGATGGGGGCATTAAAGGGCATTACACTTCACTTTTTCACATTGTTCTATGTGCGTGTCTCAAACATTTACAATTACCTCCCATTCTGTAATAAAGAAAGAATATCAGTCAGAATATATCCGGTCTCTTTTCTCTCTCCCCACCCCTGTAGCCCCGCTGTATTACCTCCAGCACCAGCTCTGTCATCTGGAACCGCTTCTGCAGGCCCTTGTTGGCGGGCACCGGTTCGTGGTAGAACAGGCACAGGAGGTCGTATCTCTTCAGAGCCTTCTTGTAGTTGCGCTCGGTGATGTCCAGCACCCTGTCCTTCCCGTCAAAATTGGGGAACTCGAGACCTTCCTCAGCGCTGCAGGGTAAAACCAGGCGGAGGCACAGGCCAGATAGTAGAGGAAGCCACATTTGCTGCATTGTTGTTCAGTTGTTGGAGATTTCTGCAGCTAAATTAAAGAGCCTCTCAAGGCCTAACTTGAAGTGTGCCACTCTCACAAATATTGAATCATTATATCCTCTCTCTCTCTCTCTCTCTTTCCTTCTCTCTATTGCTCTCCTTGAATATCTCTCCCTCTCCACCTGTCTTCTGTCTCCTCCTCTCTCCGTCACTCAGTCTCACTGCCCCGAATCTCCCAGGAGGGTCTCTTTCTTTCCTCCTCTCGTCTCCCTGACTGAGAAACTCACCACAGCAGCGCGTTTACAGGACAAATCATCCATGTGAGAGTCATTCATGCCCTTGAAATAAAGCTTGAAATTAGAGCAGAGAAGCTGTGGGGATTTCATCAGCCATTTGACCAGCAATGACATTATCCATATGAAGGAAAAAGGGATAGGCTAGAAGCATTCATGAGATAAAATGAATGACGTGTTGATTCATTGATTTTAGTCTGGCAGGACGTGAGTGTGAATATAAAGGAATAGAATTTGCGAGGAATGTCCCTTTAATGCCAATTTGGGCTCATCTTCTAAATGTTACGGTACACTAACCTATAAATAAATATCGTGCTGCGCATTACCGTAATGGTCGCCTTCAGCCAGAAGTAGCCGATCGCAGATCTCCTCGTTCTCTCAGACAAAGCTGGAGGATGGAGAGAAAAATGGAGCGCTTTTGTCTGTGGAGGTTTTCAATACTGCTGCAACTGTGTTATTTATGTCTGGTCTCCGCGTCAGGTAAGAGGTTTTGAAACAAATACAACTAAATGAAACCATTTCCAAAGTGGCGGTAGGACTTCGTCGCGTTTTGCGTCGCTGTAGCTCCTTGAGGTAACTTTTGGTGCTGGAGTCATTCATCACTTCACGAGCTCAGCTCGCTAGCCGAGGAGCTAACCCAACTAAGCTAACAGCGCTAACTTAAAGGTTTATGCGAATAACAGTTGAAAGTTAGCACTTTAGCTCACAGCAACGTCGTAATATACAGCTTATAAATGGGCCAAGTGGTTAAACTCGTTGAGGCGGGGTGCGGTTTTGGAAACAGGTTTGCTCGAAGGCTAAGTTAGCACTGACAGATGTTCTTCTTGGAGTGACGCTACAAGTGGTTCGGCGTATTTCTACTATGGAGTTATTCATCATAGAGTGTAGCTTATGCTGCGTTTATAACGTTTAAGTCATGAGATGTTAACAAAAGGCGTTATCTGTAATGTGCAGGACACTTGAGGTCCTCGCTGATTGCAGATCCTGACCCTGTTTACAGTGGATGCATCAGTCTCATGGTCCCATTGGGAGATTGTATCCTGTGAATCTGTTCTGACACTATTTTCCATCATTTGTAGGGAATCAGTGGAAGACATTTAAAGACCAGATTTCGGACGCTGTTAAAAGCTACACCCCATGCAACGCTGCAAACTGCAGCTGCCATCTAAGGTGAATGTGTGATGCAAACATGTCTGTGCTTTTGTTTTCTGTATCATACCCATCAGATAACTGTGAAGCTTTGACTCATTTTTCTCTCTTCATTTCTGCCTCAGCGTCCTGCAACATGACTTGCAGCCGTTTAGAGGGAAAATCTCCGAAGATGTCATGGCTGCGACTCTTGAGCGAGGAGTGGGCACCCATTACCAGATCATCGGGCACAAGTTGTACAGGGAGCACAACTGTATGTTTCCCGCCAGGTGAGGAGAAAGTTCTCTACATTTTTATCACAAATTTACTCCCAAAACAGACTGAAAACGAACATCCCCTCTTCGTATTCCCTTTCCTCGCCACCTCTCCTTGAGTTGGAAAAGAGAGAGGAGTCGTTTTAACAAAATGTTACGAGGCGCTGATCTCTCATTTGATCATCTTTAAATAACTAAAACAATTTATGAATACAGAAAAACACATTTGTGGAGTCCTGTTCCTGTCACACGTGCATCCTCGCTCATGACCTTAATCTATTTCCTGTTTTCAGGTGCAGCGGGGTGGAGCATTTCATCCTGGAGGTGATCGACAGGTTGCCCGACTTGGAGATGGTCGTAAATGTCAGGGATTACCCTCAAGTCCCCAGCTGGGTGCAGCCGACGCTGCCGGTCTTCTCTTTCAGTAAGGTCAGATTTTAGTCACTAGTTTTACACACCACGCTTAAAAAAACCCACATGGATGTTTATTGAATACACTAAAAGTGTTTTGGGCTTTTGTGTGATTAATTCGAGCAGACAGCAGACTACCAGGACATCATGTACCCAGCATGGACGTTTTGGGAGGGCGGGCCCGCTGTGTGGCCGATATACCCCACTGGACTGGGACGGTGGGATTTAATGAGGGATGACCTTAAAAAGTAAGTTCCCATCAAAGATCCATGATGATCCCAGATGTGACTCTTTCTTCTCTTTCAGTGACTTATCCATGAAATATGTTGTGGCAGGTCCGCAGCACAGTGGCCGTGGAAGAAGAAGGAGTCCAGAGGATTCTTTAGAGGCTCCAGGTCAGTCACACGTGATGGTCCTCTTCTTGTTGCTTACCCGCATGTCAAACTGTGCCCCGTTTTTCCATCTGCACACTTTTCTTCTTCTGTCAGCATCCCTTATTAAATTTAGCTCAATCTGCCACACGGACATCCTTTTACGTTAAGTTTCTGAGCTGCTTTCTCTCATTCTCCTCTGTGTTTCTTTGACAGAACCAGTCCAGAGCGCGACCCTCTAATTGTTCTGTCAAGAGAAGCTCCGGACCTTGTGGATGCGGAGTACACAAAGAACCAGGCCTGGAAGTCTGAGAGGGTTGGTCATACTGAAACCACGATAGAATGATATTGTGATGTAGTCACACTGTGCCTTTTTATTTTACCCCGCCTTCTGTAGTGATTGGTTTAGGTTCATAGCCTCAGTAGAGGTTGAAACACACCAGCACGACCTTCAGTTACATCTGTCTGACTCCCTGTCTGTGTCTTTACTTCCTGTTTAAGGACACACTCGGGAGACCGCCAGCCAAAGAAATTCCACTTGTCAACCACTGCAAGTACAAGTAAGCTAAATTTGGATCTACGACAAAATGATAAACCCCCAGTTTTAGAGCAGTTTCCCCACTCACCCCTCACCGTTGTGTGTATCGTTGCAGATATTTATTCAACTTCCGCGGTGTGGCTGCCAGTTTCCGCCTCAAACACCTCTTTCTCTGTGGCTCCCTGGTGTTTCATGTGGGCGATGAATGGCAGGAGTTTTTTTACCCTCAGCTCAAGCCCTGGGTGCACTACATCCCAGTCAAGCAGGATCTCTCTGATGTCAGGTAACACGGCGTGTTTCCAATTTTACCTCTGTAGGTTTCACACAAATATTTGGCAATAAATCTAAGAATCGGAATCTAAGAGTACAGATGTCAGTGAGCCCAGCCCACCGTAAATTAGATTTTCTGTTAAAGAACAAGATCTCTTCTGTTCATGCTTGCGCCAAAGCCGCCAGACTCCATTTTAAGTCATTTGATTCTCAGTTTTGACCTGTTTTTACTCATTAAAATTCAAAGCCAGTTTCCTCTGTCACTGTGGTGAGTCAGCAGGGATGAATCAGACTATTTATATGGATTCCTGTTCCATTGTCTCATATTTTGTGGCTCTAAATAAGAACACAGTGCCGGTTTTCTTTCATTTTACTTACCTTTGAACACCATTTTGCTGTTTAGAGCCTTTAAAAAGGGTCACAAATCCTTAGTAAATATCGTCCCTGCTGTAGGAGACCTCAAATGTTCCTAAATGCATAATAATCTTCTTTGTACGTATGTTTGTATGTCTTTACATGTCGTGTTTCCTCAGAGAACTACTACAGTTTGTCAAAGAGAATGACGCCATTGCACAGGAGATTGCCACAAGGTAACGGATCATGTCATCGTAAGATTTAACTTTAATGTACGAGTGCAAGTGTGTCTGACTTTCAGTTTCCCGTTCACAAAGGGGGAATGAATTCATCCTTGACCACCTGCGGATGCAAGATGTTTCCTGCTACTGGGAGAGGCTCCTCACCGAGTTCAGCCGCCTTCTCACCTACAAACCCAAACTAAAGAACAACTACAACCGGATTGTTCACAGAGCCAGCAAGACAGAGCTATAGGAGCCTCTGCAAGACCGGGGGCCTCATTTATAAATCAGAATCATTTTTTTGTCGTATGTTCATTTCCTCATTTGCACGTATGCAAACATGTAGTTTTATAAATGAGGTTCCGGGGCAGCTGTAGTGAAGATCCAGATAATGAATGTAATCACTGCACAACAACATAATGATTTCCTCACAAGCAACATTGAACAGTGTGTCTTACAGGACTTACAGGGCACGTAGCTTCTCTTTGTTTTGTTTTTTTCTTTTAGTTTAGTGTGTTGACTGTGAATGCTGCCACACCTTCGGGTGCCACTAGGTGCCAATTCTTCGTCTCTTTCGGGTTCAGTTAATTGGCACGCCTTAAAAAATAACTAATTTTTTAATGGCTTCTATCCAAACTCACCAGCAAAGTATCGTCCGCATGAGCTGCGTTTTTAGGCTTTTGATAAATAACCCTCATGATGTCACAGTGATGTCATCAGAGTTGCATCTGTTTGGGCTTGGAGGCTAAAAAGTTCTATCAGAAAGGGTGGGGGGCTTGAAAGAAATGGCAGGACGTCATCCATTTACCAAGTTGCATTGTGGGAAGTGTAGGATCCATTGTTTTCGGCCTTTGATGCATACAAAGGACTAAAAGTCGGAATATTTTGGACTCTGGTACTTTAATTTAGACCGTTCTTTTTTTTTTAATCTGTCTCTTATGAGTCCATCAACTTTACTGAAGTGGCACACTAAAAAGCTTGAGTAGCGCTTAAACATGCAGTGTTAAGACTTCAGATGAAAATCGGTCCTCTTGGATTTTATTTGAATGTTTTCCAATTTGTTTTTTAACGTCACCCTGCGACCGAGTGTTCAGCTCACTGCCTTGCTCAAGAAAACGCTAAATTGAACCTCTGACCTTTTTTTTTTTTAAACGATTTACTGCAGACCTTTCAAGAAAATCAAAAGACAGTATTGCACATCCATAAATACTTGAATCAAGGCACAGCAGAGCATGATGGTGAATTTTAAAAGCTGCTATATCCACAACGGTTCTCACACTACTTACACGTGCAGATGCCATAATGTTACATGTTTAATACATAAAAGGACATTTACTCGGTCGATTGTTAATATTTAGCAAATGCAATCTGTTGATGGTGAAGAAGTGCCATCAGAGTAACATTAATATTGAATTTAATAGGTAGGTTCAAGCTTAAACAGGCCATCAGCTTTGCAACACTGCCCTCTACTGGGCAGCCGAACTAACTCCAGCAGACCTTCATCATGTGTCATTACAGCAACATATCTGTGATTCTGTGATCCACAATTTAAATAACACAAAAATCATTATTCACAGTCAACATTTAATTCCACACTAAGTGCCAACATAAAGCAATAATCACTTTAGAGTAATTAGTTTTACTTTTATGTGTGGAGTTTCCAAGAAACACTCATGTTAATTGTTTTTACTTTTTGATGATGATGTATAGTTGATGCAGGAGAATGTTGAATATGTTGTAGTATTCACATTGGACTGTAAACAAGCCGAGTCTCACTGATGTGTGTTTTTTACAGTGTTGTTAAGAACTGGTCCGTTAGTCTGGTGATTCGACCAAAAAGCTGTGATCATGTGCCTCATCAACGTTTGACATCCAGGTTGTTGATAAGCTTGTGCAGCGTTTTTTTCTAATGCCAATAAAAAGTTCTTAAATCTTCTTGGAGTTGAGTTTTTCCTCTGTGATGACTTTTTCTGAGCTTTTTTTTACAATTTATAATCTGTAATTAGCCAAACAAGTTAGAATATATCTGCACAGTACTGTTAAATAACTAACAATACTGATAAAATATAATTATTTCTCTCTGACTAAGCTCTTAATTATAACCGTGCACATGCGGTGTAATGCTCGGTCCTCCACCGACAGGCGGCGCTGTCTTTTCCATGTTCTGGCCGAGGTCAAAGGTCAGAACCCCGTTAGACAACCAGAAAGTCACCGCTGAGAAACAGACAGGAAAGGGGCAATAATGGAACACAGAAATATTGACAGTAACCACAGTTAATATGCATTAACAGAGGTTGTAGCGCTTTGTTAGAGAAACTGTCCATTGATGACGAATTCAGCTCCGCGCGCTGGTAAGCTGCCTTTTCCCTGTGATATGACCGGCTAATATAGCATGCTAAGTGTTAATGCTAATGCTCCCATTGTCGGACAGACATATGATACACACTTTGTCCCGTTGTTTATTGTCAGCTAAAGTATGTAGACAGACCACTGCAATTCAAACCATAATCTGACGTGTCATTAGCAAACTCAATGTAGAGAAATTGGGTGTATTTGTTACAGACACTTAAACGTGGTAAGAGTTTAGCTTAGCTTAATTAATTAGCTCACTACCCAGTTCTCTGAACTGACACAGGTGTACTGCATCCAGCTGATTGAGGAGAAGTCAACAGGTGAACTGACGCAGTGCGGGACACATTTTTAAGACATTAGCAGGGCTGCGGCAGACTTATTAATTATCTATTAACTCTTAATAAATGTGTTTTATAAGGTGACACTGGTATTTGTAAATGCCCATTTCAAGTTAAAAGAGCCCAAATAAAACAATGCTAGCATGAAAAAACCATCAATGTAATGTATTTTAATGAGTATCACAGTAACAGTCGGTCAATTTAATGTCAGTTATTAGCTTGGCACTACATTTATCATAAACACGTAAGGACATACATCAGGATATCTTCAAATATTAATGAAACTTGATTAAAATCCTTAAGTAGTTAGTAGGCAATCATTCATATCAGTCTTAGTATCAGTGTTTCAAATAACTAATTAATAAAGAATAAGTGACCTTGTGTATTTATCTCTGATCCTGGACCAGCCATCTCACCCTGCTCTGAGGACCTGAGGGTCCCAGCAGTGCATTGAAAGCTCAATGGTGCATCATAAAGCCAAGACAGAAATCTTTTTCCAGAAAGTCTGCATGTGTGCCCAGTGTGTTTTGATAGGACTGCACCATTTAACAGCTGCTGAGCTGGACAGTCTATGTAGCCCTGCCAGGATTTCATTTGCCTTAAGGCTATTTATTTTTTGAGGACGGAGCTTAAGTCGAGGCAGTGAGTGCAACATCCCAACCAATGGCCATGTGTTTCTGCAGCCTAATGCCAGCTGAAGCGTGATGCATCCAGAGCAGCCCAGAACGGGCCTCGCCCTGCAGAGACATCAGGCAGACTCGGCCCCTCGGGGCGCGCTGAGCACCGGCCTACTGCAGGGCCTCATCCAGAGCGTCAGGCCTCCTTCCTTCTGCTTCGTGCTCCCCAGGGTCCACGCAGCTGATGTGGCTGCTGCCCAGCCTGCACAGATGCCCTCCTCTTCCTCCTCCTCCTCCTCCTCCTCCTCCACCAGTCCTGCTCCTGAGCCCATCCCCTCTCCCAGCATCATGCCAAGCAACCTGGGCAGGCCAGAATTCCCAGACACAGGATGGGACCGCATCAAGGACCTCTTTGAGAAAGAGTTGGTATTTCTCTTCCTTTTTGACTTCTCTTTCCTTTTCCTCTCCATCTTTTATGCTAAATCGAATACTGTTTAGAAACCAGTAATTTATTCTCCTCTCTGCACCTGTTCTGTTTGGTGTAGGGATGCGTTTTATGCTGCAGATGTGGACAATGTCAAACCTAGAGCTGTAACAATTAATTTTTTAACAATTAATGTACTGCTCACTGTTGTGTTACAGCTTGAGGGTCAGATTTTTCATTTGCCCTCCTCCAACACAGCTGTCACATAGTTCGACATGTGTAATTTATTTTCCATCTGTGACATTTTATTGACCAAATGATTAGTCTATTTTCTCTCAATCTAGTGCTAGTAAAAAGTACTAACTGAGATGTCAATGAGGTGTCAAGTTGTTCTAAACAAAGCGCCCAAGCTTATTTCTAGATTCTCTTTTTTAAAGGTAATGCAAGGACGGGCCGTTGTAGAAGAGGTAGAGATACCTCAGTAGACCAGAACACAGCCCAGTTGTGTTGCCTTGTCAGTCTCACCTCTTCTGGAAATGCAATTAGTGATGTCAGAACTCATTATGTGCACAGTAGTAAATAAACTGGGTCAGAAAAGTACAAGGTACAGTTACCAAAGGGCAAGACTCGAGCTTCGAATGTATTGAATGCTAAAATGTCGTTATGTATGATTGGTCAAGAAAAGTTATGAGGCTGGTAATTTCAAAGACAATCACTTCTGTACCATAATGCACAAACTCTTGTGCAGTTATGTCTCTGCTTTGGCATATACTCACACATAGTACTGAACAGGTTAACGTACTTTATCATAATGACCCGCTTAAACATGTCTGCTGCGTTACTCAAGCTAGTTCTAGCCCCGTCCTTTAATTTGTTTGTTTCTGAATCAGACCTTTTGGCTAACATGTGTTAAACTATTTATTATAACATCTGAATATCTGAACACAAGTCCTTCTGGGTTTAAATCATAGCTGAGTTGGTTCTCAAAAGAAGGCATCTTTGTCTCCCTGTAGTGCGACACAGAGGTACCCAGAGGAGCTGACCAATGTGATAAAGAGCGGCGTCGTTGCTGCAGTAGCAGGCATGATCTACGGAGGCCTGCCAGCCGCTCACCATGCCAGGCAGAGGTACATCCAAATCAGCCAGGCGGAAATGTATACCAGCCGAGTGGATGCAGTGGTGAGTGGGTTGAATGGCAGATAATGGACTTTATACTGTACTGAGTGTCCATGTTCCATTGATCCTGTTGTCGAGGATTTGGAATAGATTTGTGACAATAAGACATGATTAGTAACGTCCTCTGTGTCTACATCAGCGCTCGGCCCATAATGCAGCAATCCGTGGTTTCGTGAGGTACGGATGGAGGTGGAGCTGGAGAGTGGCTGCTTTTGTCACCTTGTTCAAGTAAGAAAACTAATGTAGACAATGTACCATGAAGGTATTTAACTTGATTGTCTAACTGCGTTCCCCTCGTCTTACCTTTCCTCTCTAGTTCTGTCAGCACAGGGTTCTCTGTGTACCGAGACAAGTATGCCCTCAGCCATTACGCTGCAGCTGGAGGTGAGTCACATGGCTTCAGTGGGGCCTGATCAAACATATTTTTTAAACCTTTATTTATCCAGGGAAAGCCAACTGAGCCTGCTCGCTGTGTCACAACAAGGCTTCACTTTCATACATGTCAACACATTTCCATCTGGGAGTTGTTCTACACAAAGTCAACAACAGGTTCAAAGCAGAATAGCAAAAAGATAACTTGTATATGTGGAAGTGTTGCTTCTGTGGCCTTTTTTAATGTGGATGATTATGTCAACATTGACACCAAATGATCCCTCTGATATTTATCTTGGGCAAAATAGTCACATTTTTCCCTGCAGCACCACATAACTGGGTCATGAACCACAACAAACCCAGTTCATGTCAGGCCGAGATGCATGTCATTCCCCCATCGCTCTCCCCCCTCGTTTCATGCCATCTCTTTGCTGCAGCTGTGTAAATAAAGGCCTGGAAATGCCTATAAAAATGTATTTGAAAAAAAAGTACTCCAGAAGTTTACTGTCCAGAAAATGTGAGTTTATATTGTGCAGAACTGATGATTGTGTTTTGGTTCTGACAATCACAGTGGAGGTTTTATAATCCTCGTTTAACCCGGTGACAAATGGTTTTAACACATACAGCACACGTGCCAGCACAGTGAGTAATGAATAATGATGATAAAAGTCTCTGGTGTTTTTCTGTGTGTCTGTCCGTGTGAACAGCTGTGACTGGAGGCCTCTTTAGACTGAACCTGGGCCTGCGAGGGCTGGTGGCGGGGTCAGTCATTGGCGCAGTTCTGGGGTAAGTTTGGCCTCTGTTCCCACAAGTGTTTATTCACATCAGTTCCTCACACTGACAGTCCAGCACATCAACTTTTTACACCAACTGATGTGAATCTCATCAGCAACATCCACAGAAGCTTTCCCCCTTTTTTTAAACATGCATATTTGGTCGTGTGTGTGTGTGTGTGTGTGTGTGTGTGTGTGTGTGTGTGTGTGTGTGTGTGTGTGTGTGTGTGTGTGTGTGTGTGTGTGTGTGTGTGTGTGTGTGTGTGTGTTCGCATGTTCATGCCTGTGTGCTTGAGAGCAGTGAGCACTCTGGCAGCCAGCTGCGCTCCTCCCAGCAACCCTCTGTCGCCCAGCTGAACCCCCTCCCACCCCCACACCCACCTCTGTTGACGGTGCCAGAGGGACTCATGTGCACTGCAGAGGGCCGTGTGTTGGGTACTAGAGCAAGGAGACAGGCCAAGGCAGCAGCTGCCCCTCTCCATTTTGACCATCTCTGTTATTCCAGCCTCTCATCTCCATCTACCATGGTCTGATCTGGACTATGCTTCCCTCCTCTCTCTCCTCAACCCTCTCGTCTCTCTCTGTCCCACTTTTCTCTCGTTCCCCTGGCCACTTTCAGCTGAGTGCACGGAGCCAAGAGCACATTTGAATTTGATCATATAATGGAGACTGAGTGAGAGGTGTTTGGTGGTGTAACAGACTGGAGGGGCTGGTTTGGATTGTCTCTGTGATCATCGGCTCCGTGTTGGCTCAGCTTTGGTCTGTTCTGTTCTCCCTACTGGCATTTCCTCCTCCTCCTCCTTCTAACCCTCTCACTGTCTGCCTGAGGGACCAGCCACCTGGAGCATTTGATGTGTGCAAACAGCCCCTGCCCCAGCTATGCCAGGTGCAGTCGGGGCAGAAGGGGACAAAATGAAAGCAGGCAGCTAATCGGAAAGTACATCACGCTCCAGATCTCACCCCAGAATCAGCCTCTCGTCCAGGCAGGTGGTGGAGGTGCGACTGGAAGTTTAAAGTGAGAAAGCGAGAGGGGCATGAATTTGTAGGAGACAGCTTAGAGAAAATTGGACACTAATTTGTTACAATGGTGCAAGCTTGGAATGTTTCTGCAATTAATGTTTGACAGAACCTGAGTGTGACAGCTTGGTTTATTCCAGAACAGATTATGACATCGAAGAACTCCCAGTGCCTCAGGAACATTACATACCCAGTTTCTTCAGTGTTGACATGTCTGGAAGGCATGAATGTTTCATACTTAACCTTTTTCATTTTTGATGCACTGACAATATGTGATTTTTGAAAAGAATTTATGCCGTCTAATGTTAAGGCAGCTAGGAAGCTATGCAGCAACGTTAGCTCTACGTTAGTACCCTGATACTCTGACCCTACCATGTTTAAATGAAGCCAAATATGGAATTTTGTTCTGCACTTCTCGGTCAGTGTAAAATACACTCCAAAAAGCGATCTAACATCCTCCTCAATATGTTTGTAATATTTCTAATGAAACAAACTAACTTGTCCTCAGGATTCCCACGGGAGCTCTGATCATCAGCATGCAGTCTCTGACTGGAGAATCTGTCGGAGAGAGGAGGAGGAGGGAGCGCAGGGAACTCTATGAGCTCAGACTCGCAGAATGGTAATTATTATATAAAAAAGAATGTAACGACATGTAGGATCAAGCTGCTGTCTTATTCAGCAGTCAATCTCCTGTCTGTCACGACCTCAGGACGACTCGTCTGCAGCTGACAGATGAGTTGATTGGAGACCTGAACGTGAACTCTCAGCCGGAGGAACTCCAGAAGGACATACAGAGGATCCAAGAACTGCTCAGTCTACCAAAGAATGAGAATGTGACTCAGGACTCAAGCAGCCAGTGACAGTAGCTGCCTTACTGCCTGATATGTGTCGGTTGTGAAGGTGGGACTTCACACAGCTGGGAGGATAAATGGGTCACTTCTTCTTCTGTGCTTAGACTCCACACATCTTCTCCTCTAAGTGTATGGAAACTGCTCCACTTCAGAATTTAAAGACACTGTTCTACCTCCGCAACTACTGTTTTTGGTGCCCATGAATTGGACAGCTACAATAGAGATTTGTGTGTGTCTTTACGCATCTCTTTGTGAGGAACCGTTTGTGTGTGTGTGTGTATGAGAGAGAGAGAGAAAGAGAGGTTGGTTGGTTGTGACTAAGAAAAAAAGACTCTTCTGAATAAAGAAGTATTTCCCATAAAACCATAATTTCTTTTCAAAAATATGAAATGCAGAAGCTCATCACGCAGACGGACCTGACCTCACCTTTCTTCAGTCTGTTATTTTACTACCAACTGGTGCTTGCTTATTATGTTCCGTACACCTTTATTCTAACAAATGTCTCTTCCTTTCTGCTACAAAATGGCTTCTGTCTTCCTCATGTCTATAATGTATAGTGTGCTTTTGACTGTGCCTCTCAGGCTTTTCAACAACTAGGTCAAACATTGCCTTGGTCCCTGGTGTAAACAAGATGTGACACAGCAGCAGCTGGGCCCCAAGATGCAGCAGTGACTGCTGACATGCTGATGGACAGACAGCCAATAGAAATAGAAATGAGGAATGCTTCCGCCCCAGAGCACAGCTTGGTCAGTGACGATAACTTCAGGTAAACTGAAAAGGGCAGTATGTAGTTTTTTTCCGTAATTCAAACTCTAAATTTTGATATTTACAATATTAATGAGGTAATAATACAAACTCAGATATGTTTATTATTTCCATGACTCAATAAAGAAGCTGTTCTCAGAGGAACATTTTTAATTTTATATACAAATAATTATTTTTAATTGTACTTATATCCGTCCTTGCTACAGCTAAATCCAAAAAAGGATTACCTTGTCGAGCGGGCAAATTTGGTTGTTGAAGCAGGAAAATGACAAATAAATAAAGATAAGTTAAAAAGAATAATAAAAAAATGTGTATAAGTATATAAAACTAAAAGAAGGAATACAAAATGGAAACTATATAAGCACATCTAAAGAGAAAATTATAGGTGAATGTAGATGGGAAAGGATGGCTACTGTGTCTGTGTTTCCTACACATTCTGAGCTGCGATTTAATGGTGACAAGTTGTTTTCCTGATGGTGAGTTAAGAAAGATGGCCGGTGTGGGCATTTCATGTCCAGTGCTCCCAGAACTTAGTATTTGTTTGTGTGTCAGAGGTTAGCGAGAAAACCAGGCCATTATAAGGTAGATATCCCAGATAGTGGGAGATGTCTAAACGTTAATATTCCCAGAGAAGGACAGAGACCATTTGGGCCATTTTGGGATAAAGGACCCAAGAAGTGACAGCAGCAGGAGATGATTTATAGATGATGAGCAGGGAGGCAGACCAATTCCTCTTTCAGTCTATTGAATAGATGGACTCTCAGTTCACCAAAGTGACCAATTAGAAGTAGGTCGGTAGGTGAGGGCAGAGAGACTTTAAAAAGACCCGCACAAGCAGAGAAAGGGGGGTGGTTACTTGTAGATTTCCTATCTGTGGAAGATAGAAGGCTTGAGGGGATTTCTGGTAGAGCTGAGGGCAAAGCATTGGGCAGAACTTTGCCACAGATTTGTGAACACCAGAGTGTGGCCACCCTGGTTCACACGCAGGCTTGAGATCTGTTTCAATAAAGATTGCTCTACCGTTCCACCCAGCCTTGCCTCCACAGATTCTTTTATTAACAAACTCAGTGCAGACACATTTGATGAAGACGACCCAGAAACAACAACTGTCAGAGAATTAACATTTACAAATGGACTCTCAGTTCCCTCTATTGGTGGTGCTATGGAACAACACATAGTCCCTGAGTAATCAGGTAAATAAAAATTGTAAGTATACATGATACCATGAACTTTTACTAATAGACAAGTCCGTTTTCAATCAAATTCACCTTAACTCAGCTTTATTTCACACAGGTTTTAGATAGGGTATTCATTATTTTGTAAAGACAAGGACCTAACTGACATAATACAATATCACAGCCAGTATGTATTTAAAAAAGTAAACTATAAACTCCCCCAACTTCAGTGTGTGTAGGTCCTGTGGAGTACTACTACATATGTGAAAGATGTAGTGTACATCCTTTTATGGCTACAAAGCAGGCTGCATGCAACCTTATAAACTGCCTCCAGTGATGTCACTCAGTGGCGAAGTTGCATTGTTGGTACTGTACTTTTGGTCAGGTACCTGATACCTACATTACCCACAATGCAACTCAGTTACTGAGTGACATTATTAGAGGCAATTTGTAGGACTACATGCAGCTTTCTCTGGAGCCACAAAAGGCTTCATACTACTTTTTTCACATATGCATTGACACTCCTCAGGACTTGTAGACACATTGTAATGTGTAAGATTCATGTTTGTGAATTAAAGTAGTGCTATCAAATAGAAGCTTCATTAAACGTTTAACATTATGGTAATATAATTAGCTCAAAGAATTGGTATTTGAATACATTGAAAAGTTTTTTCCCATTGAACCTTAGAACAGAGTGTCCCACTTCTGCTTTTATAGTCAGAGTGCAGGGAGCATGCGCAGCGTGCATCGTGACCCCACTATCAGGCCTCACTGTATATGTGGTTGTGAGCGCTGCTAGTTTACAGCCACAGCTATTTGTTTTGGATACTTATGTTGTTTGTTGGCCGCATTCCACATATCCGCACTCGTTTTACTCCGGCGACAGCACGTGACGGTACATTTCAGGACATGCGTGTCATAATGCGGTGCTGCCGCCTTCAGGTGCTGCTCGTACACAGGAGCTTCGCGTACTATGTGCTGTTGCAAATTCTTGTGAACCAGCAGCCTCTTGTTGCATAGTTTTTTCACAGTGGTGGCTGATGGAAGTCAAGTGATGGAAACACGCTTCTTGTTCAATAACAATAATCGATGGTTGCATTGAATTTATAGGATAAAATAACACAAGACTAAATAAATATTGGCTAAGTATGCGCTGATTGCTAATAATACCGATAATAAATACCACCACCACTACTGCATTTACGGTATTGGTGTCACTTTTATTAATGACAGCAGTTGTAGTAGACTCCATCCTTAAAACAAATAGTGATTAAGTAGATAAAACTCCTCCAATGTGACATCTCTGTGGATAAAATAATGAACATCAATAAAACAATATTAATGAGGTAAAAAAAGTGTCATAGTACTTAAATGTGTAGCTTGTCAATAACAGCCTCATGTGAATTGAACAAGGCGGTTAATTACAAAGTCCTCCTTTGTGTAAATGCAACTCTGACCTTCCCACTTTTACGTTTCCTTGTTTTTGTCTCGCAGGCGGGTTTGCTGGTAATTTTACGACACAGCCTGCAGCACCTGAAGACGGCTCAGCGCCAGCCCCGGCCCGCTCCAGCAGTGTGGATGGGTCCGAGCTCCACATGACGTTAGGTAACTCCGCGTGCGGTGCGTGGAAGTTGTGTCTGGGCGTGCGGGACTGAGATGGACACTTGTGCCTCTCAGCTATTCTGAACAGACGCCAAGATGACAGCGGCGATGGAAAGAGAAGATGGCAGACACAATCCGCTGGCGAGTGCCGGCTGGTTATCAAGGGTCTTCCTGTGGTGAGTAATTGACCATCTCATCTGATATGCAAAGGTGTGGTTCGATGTTTTTTGAATGAGCAGCGAGATATAAAAACGAAAATGAATGTGGATTGTGAGTGTGATGCGCAAGTGAAGTGTGTTTTTGGCGCACTTGGATACATTGCTTTAGACTTGACTCAATTGGTCTAATTCGCATGCAAACCAATTTCCTTATCGGGATGTCGATAATCATAGAGGAGTTGGAATGACACCCACATGTTAGAAAACTACATTAATCTGAGGTATCTGATGTAAAGTGACTTAAAGGAGTTTAGTCAGTAGTGAGCAACTTATAAATCTTCAGTGGGAGGATTTGTTTCAGATTCATCAGTGTGTAATATAATGATACCGAGAAGATATATACATACCAAGGCTTCGATTCGGATCATTTGAGTGCACTATAGTGGGTCGATGTGTAAAGAACAACGTGTACAACTTTAAGGTGCACTGTGTAGATGATGGTGCAACACTGAGATTGGGGGAAGAAGTTTCCATCAGACGGGAAAGTTTTTTTTTTTTTTTTAAATGCCTTTAACATACTAAATAAAACCCTTTTTTTGTTTTAACGACTGAATAAACAAACTGATCTTAAAAGGACAACACACTTTGTTTGTGTGTGGCGTACCCTGCCACCTCTCGAGTGTTCTTGTGACCTTATTTTCTTCTGAGAACAGCTTGTTTATTCAGCTATAGAATTTTTTTTTGTTTAAATTGTCACCTCAGTTATACTGTACATATAAAAGCTCTGAATTTGAGTTTCTTCTACAAAGCTGCACAGTGCTCCTCTGACGATGGTGATTAAATCACCTGCTTGAGTATCACTGATCAAGCAGGTGATTAAGTCACCATTGATTGCACAGATGATTATTCCTTCCCAAAACAATGTTTGTTCTGATACTGCCTTTCCCAGGGCAGTGAGTGACCATTGGCAGTCTTATTGGAATGAAAAATAAATAAATGTTCGTATCATTAGCACTTCTATCATAGCACTTATGCACTTAAAGAATCTTAGAGAAATAGCAGTTACGATGAGATGAGGGCTTGACAATTGTTTCTATATTTCTTTTACTCCATCGATAGTGATATGTCGTGGTTTCTCTCTTGTGACAAATGTACTTATTGTAAGTCGCTTTGGAAAAAAGTGTCTGCTAAATGTAAATATCTCAGGTGAAGGGCGATCCCCCTCCTTTCACATCCTGATATGTTCTCTACCATACTTTGATTACTGAATTCAAAACTGTTTAATATTCCACAGTAGAAGTTTGTGGGTAGCAGCTGCTGTTCTTATCTCAAGATGGAATTGACTACAAGCTCGACTTTCGGCTGGTGACTTTGATGCTAAACAGCCATTTTAAACATCCCAGGTCTCCCGAGAGTATCTGCAGATGCATCTGATGGTCCACAGTCGTAAAAGATTAAACGTTACATCTCAAAAAATTTGAATATCTTGAAAAAGTTCAATATTTGGCATTTGTAATTAATTCATGATAAGTAATTAAAGCAAAAGGAGGCCCAACTAACCAAGTATTGAGTGCATAGAAATGAACATACTTTTCAGAAAACCTGACATTTGTTTAAAATATCCTTTTTTTTTATTGATCTTATATAATATTCTATTTTTCTGAGACACTGAATTTTGCGTTTTTCATTATCTGTAAGCCACAATCATCAAAATTGCCAGAAATAAAAGCTTAAAATATTTCACTCTGTGTACTGAATCTATATAATATACAGGTTTCACCTTCTGAAATGAGTGGCAAAAAATATTGAACTTCTTCATGATGTTCAAATTTTTTGAGATGGCAACGAAACCTGTCCAGTGGCCGAGTTGCAGCACCAGCAGTTTGAACGTTTCTGCTTTGAAATGTCCCCAAAAATCTAGATGTTTGTTATGTATTTTGTTGAGTGACGTCTTCATCTTTAATGTTTCTAATGTTCAAACCCACAAAACAGTGCGTCTGTCACTGTTAATTCAGGGAGTGAGTCATACAGTCAGGAGTAATCTGTAATTGATAAACAGGTTATACAAGTTGCCTTTCCCTAATACTTACACTGTTAATAGTGTAAAACATTAATTATGTACAAGTTATATGAGTGTTCTGGTTTGTATTTCCATTTTTATTATTATTATTATTATTATTATTATTATTATTTAATTGTTATTTATTATTACTATTGTTAGTGTACCACTGTGGATTGTCTGCTGTGATGAAGAAATTTCCCCATTTGCAGTACAAATAAAGGAAATTCTGATTCTGACATGAAAAAGAGTCGAGTTGATGTGTTAATCTAACCTGTCAAATAGACGAGCACTGTGGAGGACTCGAGGGAGAGGGGCGAGAAAAAAATGAAAAGGGCACCCCCTGCTGAGACCACCAGTGAACCAGGCCGATTCTTTGTACCTATACAAAAGTTGTGATTCGGACAAAAGCTTCATTCAGGCCTTCTTGCTCACTGTATGTTCATGTTCTGCTTGGCTGACTCCAACTGTGCGTTTCAGCTGGTTGACCCCGCTGCTGCACCTCGGCCAAAAGAAGAGGCTGGATGAAAGTGACATGTACAGAGTTCTCGCAGAGGATCGCTCTGAAACACTGGGGGAGGAACTACAGAGGTACCGCAATACTAATATGAGACCACTGGAAATGTTAGTAGTAAATAGATAATAGATATAAATAGCTCAGTTAACCAGGCAGCGAGCAGTGTGACTCATAGCTGACTCTGCTCAGACTGGGAGGAGGCACTTTTTGAGGTAGAAAATTATGTATATATCCTACTTGACCGTTCTTATGTTTATTGTTGCAGATTTTGGGACCATGAAGTTCGTAAGGCTACAAAGGAACTTCAGACGCCAAAACTCACCAGAGCTCTTATTAGGTGCTACGGGAAGTCCTATGCAGGCGCTGGACTGTTTGTGTTTGCACTGGTAGGTACGAGGGACCACGCAGTTTAGCGATGATCACTTGGTTTATGTATTTATTGAACTTTTTTGTCAGAATTGTCAATAAGCTGCAGTTGTTTAAAATGTTTTGTGATTGCGTGAAAAAGCAATCGAATCCACACGTTTTTTCGTCACTCTTTTGTCAAACAGGAGGTGATTAAAGTCATCCAGCCACTTCTTCTGTGGAAAATAATCCAGTACTTTGAGAATTACGACCCGGACGACCGCCAGAGTCTCGTCACGGTGTACATTTACGCTGCTGCTATGTCCCTGTCGGCCTTTGCGCTGAGCATCCTCCAACACCTCTACTACTACCAAGTGATGAGAATCGGCATGAAGATGAGAGTGGCCGTTTGTCACATGATATACAGGAAGGTCAGTGAAGATTCAAGCAGATTTCCACACCGCCGTCACTGTTATGAACTCTTCCGGTGAAGACTTCGTTTTTTCTCGTCAGGCTCTTGGTCTCAGCAGTGAATCCATGGGCCAAACAACCACTGGACAAATAGTGAACCTGCTTTCAAACGACGTCAATCGTTTTGATGAGGTAACGGTGACACAAAGAGTCAAAAAATTATACAGGATACGTTGTTTTTGGTGTGTTCAGGATTGTTGGAACTGTACTCATGATTGTCCTTTGTCTCTATAGATCACACTCAATCTGCAGTACCTGTTGGTGGGACCTCTTCAAGCCCTGGTGATCATCGTCATCCTCTGGTACGAGATCGGCCCCTCATGTCTGGCTGGTGTGGCAGCCATGACCCTCATGCTGCCTATACAGACCTGTTTTGGAAAGCTCTTCGGCATCTTCAGGTAGGGAAACGGCGCTTCTCTGATTACTTATGTATATGTTCTGTTAGGATTTATACATTTACAAAGTGCCCTCTTTATGTCTTTTATCACATAGTATGTCCCCCTATGACCCCGGCCTACTAAAGACTGCCCATGACTCCCCTTCACAAGCACACTGCTCATGAAACTTACACACACATTGTTCATTGCTCAATCAATTATGACCTCTGCCACACTGTGACACATACAGATTGTCTTTTCCCATCTTTTCCTGTTATCCTGTTGACAAATGAGATGGTCAGAAGCATTAGTCTCTTTTATGAGGGTTAGGGTTACGAGAGAGAACACATTCACCTTTCGCAATATCACCTCCCAAATCCCCTGTGCGTATAAACAAAGGCAGATAGGGAGAACAGGCCAATCAGGCCAGGGACATTTTGTTTTCTTCAACAGGGTGACGTCTACAGGAATCATGGTTCGTGTGCCGAGAAACTGAGACCAGTTTGTGCACCAACGATGGGAGGGCTAAAGTCTAAACCACGGTTTCTCCCCACCTTTTTACTCGATTATCCAATAATAGTATTCATCATATCTAACCCTAACCCTACATGAAAAAATAGGATTATATTCACACACATCTTTAATCTTTGCAGGACCAAAACGGCAGTTCTTACTGACAACAGAATCCGCGTCATGAACGAAGTGGTTTCTGGCATCAGGATCATCAAGATGTACGCGTGGGAGAAACCATTCTCAGCTCTGGTCACTGAAGTCAGAAGGTGAGGAGAAAACTGATATCTTTTTGTAACAATTAGACACATTTGTTTTCGCAGGGTTGCAATGGAGCTCTATAAGGTCTTTACTGGGACCCACATGTGTCAGTGGCAGGTTGGCCCTTTGTCTCCAGGTTCACCTCCTACCTACTAGTGCTCACAAAGGAAATGGGGGCATCATATCACCAGTGTAACCACTAACTGCTGCTAACTGTTGCTGCCTATAAGATAAGATGTTCCTTTTATTGATCCCCCATGGGAGAAATTCACAGGTAGTACAGCAGTACAGAGGGAAAAATAGATAGTTAAAAATAAGATAAGAATAGAAATAAAATAAAAAGTCGGGTCCACACAAAGGACGTTTCAATAAAATCTGGATACAGCTTTGAAGTTGAGGTCGCGTTCATTCCTATGAAAACTGCTCGGAGGCGTATGAAGCCAAAAAAGCTTGACCTCCCAGTCATACAATTACCTGGATCTTCTGTGTTGTGGGGCCCTCGAGACTTTCGCCAATCAAGTTGGACAACTTCAGGTAAAAATGCTTTAATCTTGCAGCTCCTCGTGGCATTCCAAATTGTATTGGACCGAGTAGATGTAGAAACGTTGTTGCCCTTAACTCTTAACTTCTCCTGAGCATTTTTGTGTTGCATCAGCGTTTCAGAATTTGCAGTTTCTCGCACAAACATCCATATTTAAAACGACGTCTTAAACCATCCGTTCAGGTGTTTTGCGGATATTGAGCTTCAGGTGCTTGTTGCTGTGTGGCAGCTCTCTGAGCTCTCACTCACTCCTCTGTACTCTGTACTCGGTAAAAGTAGCCTCGAAATTAAGAAATCTCTGTCAGGAACCGTACATGTCAATATTGCAATTACTTCCATTTTGCCAAGAGCTACACAAATTCCTTCACATATAGTATGAGTCTGGACAAGCATGGATTTAATGCAACTTAACAGGTTCAGGCAGGTGAAACATTTCGAGGTGATTTTATATGACAAACACAGATCAACTCGGCAGTCTTTAATTTACCAGCCGGCTGTGGAGGCCCAGGCAGATTATTGTGATCAAAGTTACAACTTTTCAGAATGAAGCACGTGAAACATTCCTCATTGCTTTGTAAAGAACGCGTTAGGTGGCCGTACAGAGCAGCTCGTATGTTTATCACTGGCTAAACATTTTCTCTTCTTTGTTAATGATAACCCTTTCTACTCTTTGCCCTGTAGTTAATACTTCATCTCATATCGTTTTCCCCCTGAACCTTCGAGGAATTCTCAAGCTGAAATCATGTCAAAGGCCTAAAAAGACTGGCTAATAAGTGATAGAATAAGTATCACTAACTCGCTACTCCAGACAGACTCACACATTAACTTCTTTCTCAGACACTATTAGGACGTCGACGTGGAAAAAACCTGTTGCGTCTTGTGAACCGCCAATTTGTTGAATAGAATAATAAGTTTTAGAGCCTCACCTGCGATTAGCTGAATATGATCGTATGCATGCCAATTGTGACAGACAGTCGATAACCATGTCCAGCATTCCTATGAGGGAGGACCAAACTCATTTCTCCCACTGAAGTTATGGACCTGACATGACGCGTAACCCAGTACAATGAATGTTAATTTGTGGCTTATCTGGTGACTGCTGTTTTTTCTGTTTCACTTTTCGGACAAAGGTTGTCTTGTTTTCTAGAAATCAAATCAAGCGTGCTTAATCTTCCTCACGGCTCATTCACTTCTCTAAACAGTGTGGCTTTTATCATTTGCTGCCTGCAGACCCCGAGACAGTGGTATGCACTCTGCTGACCTACAAAGGTTAACAGCATTAAATACACTAACATTGACACTGAGAAGGGTTTGCGTTGAAGGTAGAACAGCCGTTCGGTTTGATTTTGTAGTTTCAGAGCAAGATTGAACTTAAAAGTGCTGTCGCAAGATCAAACGGACATTCAATGTCAGTCCGAAACTCAATTTTTAAAAAGAAGTGTAGTTACTGTGCTTTGGCTTTGCGGGGCAGTGTGAGGAATCAAAGGTCTGCTCTCACTTAAAACCAGGGAGGAACGTTGTGTACGACACAGCGGAACATCTAATTACAGACAGACGCTGCTGGACTCACGCACACACACAAAGAGAAGATTCATGGCTTAAATGTGACTTCCACGCTGCTGTGTGCTGCTCTAAAGCATGTTGACAATAACATTCAGTGTATCATTTGTGCACTAAAACGGTTAAGACACGTGGCTGAAAAGTCGTCATCGAGCTCCTCGGTATGTTGTGTCCTCTTTCCAGGAAAGAAATCCTTCAGATATTGCGGAGCTCCTACCTGCGAGGACTCAACATGGCCTCCTTCTTTGCCGGCAGCAAGATCATCGTCTTTGTTACCTTCACCGTCTACGTCCTCCTGGGCAACACCATCACTGCCAGCACTGTGTTTGTCACCGTTTCCCTCTACGGAACAATCAAGCTCACGGTCACCTTGTTCTTCCCACTGGCTGTGGAGAAGTTGTCAGAGACTGTGGTCAGCATCCGCAGGATTAAGGTTAGGATTAAGGATTAGTTGTGCGCAATCCATCCGAGATATCGTCTTAAAACTGTTCGGAGAATGGTACTTTAATGTTTTTAGCCATCGATATTCTCCAGTTGTGATATAACTGGTGTGATAGCAGCGTCTACACCCGCTAGATCTATATGTCTGTATTGTGTGTGTGTGTGTGTGTGTGTGTGTGTGTGTGTGCGCGCGCGCGCCTTTGCCTCCTTTCTTTTAAAAGTAACAATAAGCTTTTTGGTTTTGCTGACATTATTGTGAAACTGTTCCAAGAACATTACATAACCGCAATGTCCCAGTGGGTACTCTCGCAGGAAATTGGAGCAAATCCTTAAAAACATGCACCCTCTTGGTAGGATTGCAGTCCTCACAATCACCCTGTTCACCCCATCCAGAAATATTTTGTCTTCGTAGCTCTTATAAAAAGACACACTCTCTCTCACACACACACCAGTTTAAGATCTGAGTCTGTCAGCGATACAGTGTTTGATCTAGTGAGATTTGACAGGGACAGACACAGCTGTATTTATTGTTAAACCAATAGGCGTAAATCCCCGGGGAGTCTGAGGGGGACACTAAGGTTTTTCCTTAAATCTGTCAACTGTATATATCTCGGTGTTCACAAACATTTATATATTTCTTCTCCACCAGACTTAATTTTCACTCAACCTTAGAGATCCTTTCACATTAACTTACCACATCACTATAATCCTGAACTAAATTATGATTAATAATGTGTAGGGAGGGATGAGAGTCCCTGGTACTCGGTGGAACCGAACCACACATTCATATCTTTGTCTGATAACACCAGAGAAGAGAATGGCTCACAGGTAGCAGAAACTTTGCTGACACTGTAGCTTGTTTTATATGGAGGATTAAGAGCAGTGCCTTATGAATGTTCAGTTACACATTATTACACAACCTGCCTGTTCAACCACCCTCCAGGTAGAGCGTGTCGAAATGCTAGTATGCAAAGCGTTTCGAGGGCTAATGTTGGCGAGATTGACATGATGTAAGCGTTGCAGATGCAAACAACTCACTGTGTGGGTTTTGTTTTTCATCACAAGTAAACGGCATGCGTGTTGATTAACCCCCTCGCAGAATTTCCTCCTCCTGTTAGACGCGGAGAGTAGAAACTTGGGCCTGCCGCTGAAGGAAAAGAAGAAAAACTGCATTGAGATGGAGAAGCTGACCTGCTACTGGGATAAGGTGAATGTCGTGACCTGAAAGTGATATTTCTCAGTGGCGCACAGGATGTGAATACGCTGAAACGCTCTGGTGTTTTTTATTTGTTTTCCGCAGAGTTTGGACGCTCCGTCCCTGCAGAACGTTTCTGTCACAGTGAAGCCACACCAACTCCTGACAGTCATCGGCCCAGTTGGGGCCGGAAAGGTCAGCGCGCCTCTATGAACTCGCATAGCTTCAGGTTTACGGGTGAATGGTTTGGGTTATGACAGCAAACGCTCTTCTTGAATAAACGGCGCCAAACAAAACAACCAGTCACGCCTGTAGTGGACAGTTTTTTCGACAGCTCACGTGTCCACATCCATCCATTGTTCCATACAGTCATCCCTGCTGAGCGCCATCTTGGGAGAGCTGCCTTGTGATGCAGGGACGCTGAAGGTGGAAGGTCGGCTCACCTATTCTGCCCAGCAGCCTTGGGTGTTCCCAGGAACCATCCGCAGTAACATCCTGTTTGGGAGGGAGCTGAACCCCCAGAAGTATGAGCGGGTCATCAAAGCCTGCGCGCTGAAGAGGGTGAGAAATCACACGTTAGCAGACACACCCTTCTTGGGGCGAGGTTTGTTGATTAACCCTAACGGGACAGGAAAGAGTTTCCTCTCTCTTGTCCGGTTTCTCTTCTTCCTAAGATGGAAATTGAGAAATGAACAGAGCAAGAGAAAGAAACGGATAAAATGAAGAGGGAACAAGTGAACTAAACAAAAAGGGATGGAAGGTATAGAGGCAGAGAGGAGCTCATGTCACTTCACAGTTACAGCACATTAGATGATACAAACAAGCATGTTATAATGTTATAATACAAACTTGTTATAATTAACAAAATGTTGAGTCAGTGAGCGTCCAGGCTAACGTTGGCGGGGTTCATGTGTTTGCTAACATCAGTGTGCTTGTATCAAAGCCTGTGAGTGAAGCATTTTACTGAACAGAAGAACTTGTCTGTTCCAATGCAATGTAAGCATTTTGGCAGCAGTTGATGTGCGATATTAACGCCCTCGCTCACAAACAGAAACTTGGAACAGAGAACTGGTTATTCTAGAATGTATGGCACCGCTGCAGCACTGTTATACAACACCATATCCCAGGAATGCTTCAAGGGGATTTTGCTTCCCGTACCATATTTTTGTGCGATCAGGTGGCCCTGAGGCAAGTTACCTAGTTTGCTCCATTTAACAGAACCGCCTTCTTGAATACTGGCCGTGTGTGTCGTATTTGTAGTAGCCCTCCACTGTCTTTAAACGCAGGACATGGAGCTGCTCCCTGATGGAGACCTGACGCTGATCGGGGACAGAGGGGCCACACTCAGTGGAGGACAGAAGGCTCGCGTCAACCTGGCGAGGTCAGAGCTTGCGTCACACAGAAGACGCACAACCTCGAACTGGATTTTGTAGACGGTTTAATCTCACATTAAAGTGTGTGTGTGTGTGTGTGTGTGTGTGTGTGTGTGTGTGTTTTGTCAGGGCTGTGTATCAGGATGCAGACATCTACCTCCTGGACGACCCTCTTAGTGCCGTAGATGCTGAGGTTGGGAAACATCTTTTTGAACAGTGAGTAACTCATTTCTATTCAAATTGTTGCTTCATACAGAATTCACCCCTCACACTGAGTCTGTACAATATGTTCTTCATACTAATGAATTACATTCTTCGACCTGCTGCATCTTTCAGGTGTATCAGTGGCCTGTTAAAGAATAAGTGTCGTGTCCTCGTCACCCACCAGCTGCAGCATCTGAGGGCAGCTGACCAGATTCTGGTCCTCAAGGAGGTCTTTGGCCCCATTTTAAGAAACATTTCAATCAATCTTCTGATCTAGTAAGATAGAGGGGGATGTGTTTCTATTTTAGAGGGCTTTACACCTGTTTGTGTCTCCCAGGGTCACGTCATGTGCCAGGGTACGTACAACGAGCTGCAGCGCTCAGGCCTCGACATCGTGTCCCTTCTGAGAAGCGAGGAGGAGCAGGACCGGTTGTGTCAGTCGGTTAGCCCAGGCCGACTGTCGCTACACAGCCAGAGCAGCAACAGATCCCACTGTTCTCACAGCAGCCTCCTGCCTCCACCCGAGAGCACCGGGACCAAGCAGCTTCCTGTAGGTACATTTTCAAAATCTAGGCTTCTTCTGAATGACATCGGGTTACATTTTGGTGCGGCTGTCAGACTTCATCCCTGACTGTATTCTTCTGAGCGGTGTAACAATTAGCAGACAGTCGATTTCAGTAACTGACAAGTGACACTTTAGCCTGCAGTGTGAAGATATTAATCAGCAGTGACTTGACTTGCAGGTGGAAACAGTTCGAACCATGGCGGAGGAGACACGAGTAGAAGGGAACGTGAGCGGCCGCATTTACCTCAAGTACTTCACTGCAGGCTGCAGCCTGGTGGTGCTGCTGTTTATCCTCCTGCTCAGTGTCGCAGCAGAGGTAAGCTTCAGGCTCCTGGCATCTCATTTTCACTGGGATTCTTGAATATGTACTTTTTATGTTGGCTTTGTTCCAAAACTGATCTCATCCTTTTTACTATTGAAGCCAAGAGTCACTAGAGATAATCGCTCATGCAGTGAAATAAAATCTGTTTCAGTATTGGAACAGATCCACCTTATATCACTTATTTGAATAAATAATATTTAAAACAAAGTGTTTAATTCATTCTCCTCAGTTTTAACCTGTTAGACTTTGGCACTTTGATTCTCTTGTTCCCGTCTTTCACCTGTTTCCTGTTTTTTCTTCGTGTGTTGAGGTCCCCAGTCTGCATCCTCCTCTCCACTCCCCCCTTTAATGTAGCCACCTCAGAGGAGTAAAACCAGTTTAGACTGCAAGTCTGCAAACAGCTTTTTGTGTAATTTTCTAGACTGTTTCTCAACACCCATTTTGTGTAGCCTTAAGATATTTCTCTGTAGTCATTATAAGATTGGGTGCCACGAAGTGTAAATCAACAAATTATTAATTTTTTTTTCAGATACTGCTGCAAGTCTTTTCATATTCTGGTATTAAATACTTATAAACCTGGGGCGCCATTTAGCTCAAGTAGAGCGGGCGTCCCCTGTGCTGAGGCTGTGCAGCGGACCCGGGTTCGACTCCCGGCCTGAGTCCCTTGGCTGCGTGTCATTCCCCCCCCTCACCCTGTTACCTGTCACCATCTTCAGCTGCACTATCAATAAAGCCATAAAAGGCCAAAAAAAAACCTTTAAAAAAAAAACAAACAAACTGTAAAAACCCCAAGAACAGGTTTGTTTACTGAACTTTGTTTCCATCCACAGGTTGCGTATATCCTGCAGGACTGGTGGCTGGTGTACTGGTGAGTGCTTTATCCTTTGTTTGACAGGAAATGGATTAAATTCAGTGTTGATATTGTAACTTTTACATGTGTTGTGTCTTGTGTTTATCTTGTCAGGGCCAAAGAGGAGTTTTTTAACAGCACAGTCAGGGCTTTAAGCATCAAACATGGAATTAATGCTACTCGCTCAGAACAGGAGTTCAATCTGACATTCTACCTCAGTATTTATGCAGGTAAGCCCTCTATTCTTCTGTTTACCACCACCTGTTCAAAGTATCGAGTATCATTGCAAAGTTGTGATCTGATGTCGTCCTGCCGTTTCAGGTTTGACAGCAGCTGCCGTCATGTTCGGCTTTGCGAGGAGTTTAGTGATCATTCACAGCCTGGTGAGAGCAGCTCAGACTCTGCACAACCGCATGTTCAACGCCGTCATCCGCACGCCTGTCCGCTTCTTTGACGTCAACCCCATCGGTGAGCCCTTTGTCAGAGTCACAGAACACGTATAAGTCAAGCAGAGGCCGGTGCTAAAATAATTCTCCTGTTTTATAGGAAGAATTCTCAACAGGTTTTCCAAAGACATCGGTCTGATGGACTCCACGTTACCCATCACCATTGTGGACTTCTATCAAGTAAGAAATTCTGACAACATCATGAAATCTGAAGTGAATCTGTGGCGGAATAGTTTTACAGTTGAGATCAGTTCCTCAGACTGAGCCGCTTTTTGTTTTGTAGTTGTTCTTACAGAACGTTGGCGTGGTTGCCGTGGCGGCCTCAGTCATCCCGCTCATCCTCGTCCCCGTCGTCCCGCTGGTTTTTATCTTCTTGTACTTGAGGCGTTTTTACCTCCATACATCACGAGATGTTAAACGCCTTGAATCTACAAGTATGTTCCTGCATTCCATGCACATTAAAATGCCTGAAAGAACTAATTACTTTTACCATCAGAAAGCAAAACACCCTCTTTGTCATCTTCCCTGCAGCTCGGAGTCCCGTCTTCTCCCACCTGTCTTCGTCTCTTCAGGGCCTGTGGACGATCCGAGCCCTGCGAGCCGAGGAAAGGTTAAAGAAAGCCTTTGACGCTCATCAGGACCTGCACTCAGGTGCTCCTTTACTTTAAACATTGCACCAATGCATTGCACGATGAATAGTCTCGGAAAGGTCGACTTCACTTATATAGAACGTTTCTCTCTTGTGTCAGAGGCGTGGTTTTTGTTCCTGATGACCTCCCGCTGGTTTGCACTTCGCCTCGACAGCATTTGCTCCATCTTTATCACCATGGCAACGTTTGGCTGCATCCTGCTGCGAGACGGTGAGGAACGACTCGTGCACACTGAGATGCTGTTCGCCCACCGTACAACAGAACCGCACAAATGAAAGTCTTTCCGTGACCTCTCCTCAGTATCAGGAAACGTGCTAACTCTGGACCTTCGTCTTGTTAGCTCGTTACACTCCACAGTTAATTACAAATGTTCAGACAGACGCCATTATCCCTCTGCACCAAAGATCCTGAGATGGCAGCCTTTTGATTGACAGCTCATTTAAGCAGATACGATCTTGGAAGCCTGCCCTAGAGCCTACAACTGACAGTGACTGATCATGTAGTTACTCACTCTCTTCTCTTCCGCTCCTTAGCCACTTACACGCCAGGTGATTGATTCATCATGCAGCCAGTGAGATCTCAAATACAGTAATAAATTGTTTTTTTGCAGTTTATAGTGTAGATAGTGTTTGAATAGGCAGTTTTTTTTTACCCATGCACTTGTTTCTTTTTAAATGGTTCACAACAACAGCTATGCGTTACGTGTTTAAGGACTAACAGGTTAATTGCAAAATTCAAAGCGAACAAATATTTGAGGTCACTTCTGGTAGATTATTTGGTGCAACTTATGCAATGAAAGTTCTCTCCAGATTGTTCTGTAAGTGGTTATAATGAATAAAAAAATTCAAAGACACATTTGTGTGAAGCTAAGCAACCACATATGATGCAACGCCCTGATACTGCTGAGCATGTTCTGACCTGCTGAGGAGTTCCTCAGTGCAGTGAAAACAAAATGCCCTGAAATGATGTGATTATTATTAATTTTTTTTTAACCCTTGTGTGTGTCAGGGCTGGAGGCTGGAGAGGTGGGCCTGGTGCTCACCTACGCCGTGACGCTGGTGGGAAACTTCCAGTGGACGATGAGGCAAAGTGCCGAGGTGGAGAACATGGTGAGAACTGAGCGACGCCTGAACACACGGTTGACTCAAACAACAGAAATGTGAAAGAACCTCTCATCTCTTCAGATGACGTCAGTGGAGCGGGTGATGGAGTACACGGAGCTGAAAAGCGAAGCACCCTGGACAACACAAAAGCGCCCCACTCCTAACTGGCCAGACAAAGGCCTGGTGACCTTTAACCAGGTGAACTTCTCCTACGGTGACGACGCGCCGCTGGTGCTCAAAGACATCAACGCCACCTTCCAACCCCATGAGAAGGTGAGAGGTGTTGGTCTGCACACAGCCGCAGCCTGCTTTTCAACTTGCACAATGTACAATAAGGAGTCTGTGTGTGTGTCTCCTGCATCAGGTTGGTATTGTGGGTCGGACCGGTGCTGGGAAAAGCTCTCTGGTCTCAGCTCTGTTCCGCCTGGCAGAGCCTCGGGGGAAGATCTACATCGATGGTGTTCTGACCTCAGAGATCGGCCTCCATGACCTGCGCCAGAAGATGTCCATCATCCCACAGGTAAACATGAGACCGGGGCGCCGTTTAGCTCAGTTGGCGGAGCAGGCGTCCCACGTACAGAGGCTTTGTCCTCACTGCAGCAGACCCGGGTTTGAGTCCCAGCCTGAGGCCCTTTGCTGTGTGCTGCAGCTTGTCGTTGCGCTGTGTTAAAGTGTCTCCATGTTCCTCAGGATCCAGTGCTGTTCACCGACACGGTGAGGAAAAACCTGGACCCTTTCGACCAGCACAATGATGAAGACCTGTGGAAGGCGCTGGAAGAGGCTAGTAACCAATCGGCCCTCACACTATCACCCACACACACTCTGCAGGTTCCCCCTGACCCTTCCTCCATGTTCCCTGCAGGTCCAGCTGAAGTCTGTGGTAGAGGAGCTGCCCGGTAAGTTGGAGACGGTTCTGGCCGAGTCGGGCTCCAACTTCAGCGTGGGCCAGAGGCAGCTGGTGTGTCTGGCCAGAGCTGTCCTGAGGAAGAACCGCATCCTCATCATCGACGAGGCCACAGCCAACGTGGACCCCAGGTACTGCTTACACATGACACACATGCATACACTGACCTCTCCAATAGAATTCTGTTCTACTCCATTTATTTTTGTTGTTTCTGTGTCCCTGCAGGACAGATGAACTGATCCAGAAAACCATACGGGACAAGTTCAGAGAATGTACTGTTCTGACCATCGCTCATCGCCTCAACACCATCATAGACAGCGACAGGATACTGGTGAGTCCTGTCTTCTTTCTCAGTGCAATATTTTAGGTATTAAGATATGAATATAAACCATTTTACATGCAACCCTTTCCCATTGGCCGAAAGAACCCACTTGCACCTGGTGACATCTCGCCTTTGTGTGCAATGTAAATGAATATGATCATCATTTACTCAATCAGTTACCCCTGCAGTAGTCTGTAGTCTGACCCTGATGTCAATCAAATGATAACATCACCAGCATTTGATGAACGCCATATCATATTCAGCCATGGTGGCACACGCTAACGCAACTCACCAAATAAACACAGGTCCAGCATTTTTAGAAGTTGCAATATTACATATTCTAACTCTTCAATCAATAACTGAGTTTACTTCAGTAAAACTTTGAACTGTATGTTAGCTGTTAAACTACAGCATCAGTGCCACTACGATTAATGTTGCTGGTTGTTGGCCATCCTCCTGCTTCAAGGTGCTGGACAATGGTGCAATCCAGGAATTAGACCGTCCCTCCATACTGCTGCAAAACAAAGAGGGTGCGCTCTACAAGATGGTGCAACAGATGGGTCAGGTGGAGGCAGCAGCCCTGCTGGAGGCAGCCAGATAGGTGATCTGAACGTTCCTGTCTATAAAATTTGCATGGGGTTCAACCAAGTCCACACAAGCTTGGTTTTATGTAATGAATGTTTTTCACTTTTTCAAAGGCAAGACCCCCGTTCTCAGGAAGCCTCCCTGTCTCATGTAAGAAGTATGTGCCAATACCTAACCCTAACTACCTGATAGCATAGTCTGATCTTTTCCTAGTATGTGGTAGAAAATGACGAAGCCGGTTTTATGAATTGTCTCAATGTGAAAGTGCCCTTCTTTTAATTTTGTAATTCAGTGTTTTTGTACATGTCTTCTCATAAAGATCATTCTTTTTTTAACCTGTGTCCATCTTGCTTAATTTTATCAGACAATAAGTGTTTTAGGAACAATATCAAATCACAAGGTAAAAACTCCTCTTCCTCTGAGGCAGATTTGTAGGTGTTTATGCAGAATCTGACAAACAGTACAGTACAAACAGGAAACAGTATTAACATGTAAGATAGTCAGGACGCATTCAAACAGCAAAAACAAAACAAATGACTGTGAAATAATTTCACCAGGGATTGAACACACTCCAGCAGTGTTCACACTGCAGCCTGATCAGTGTTGGCGGTATAAAAAGGAGCTTCTTCTTATGGAACACGTTTGGAGATCAACATACAAAACACAGTTTTACTGAGGGCGCACAGCCTGTGCAGCGCTGCTGTGTCATTTGGTAATCATTAGTCCTGTGCAACAGTGCTACCTGTGTACACACACAAAGGCCACTTTGGATACAGATTTACACTATCAACAAGTTAAATTAACACATGTGCAACATGACATAAGGCACTTAGTTCAGTTTTTAAGGATTATGCAGCCATTTAAAAGCAATTTCTCCAAGGCATGTGTTTACTGAGCAGCAATTAGCTAACATTTGACAAATATGAATATATATTGAACTATGTCAACAGTTTTTACAGTAGTGATTCCAAGCTGTGTGGGCTTGAGAGAAACGACAGCATAATGTGCGTACAGTTGGGTCGGCCACAGCGAGGCCGGAGCCGCTGCGGATCCTGTCCTCCGTCTTATCTCCTTCCGAGCTGCGCTTGTGGAGGCCCTTCTGTCCAGGCCTGGTGTGCTGCCACCAGAGGCTGGAGGGGCGCAGTATGAGCCCAGACACTTCCTGAAGAGACTCAACCTCCCTCAGCTCACAGAGCCGTCTCGAAGATAACCAAGTTACCGTCCGCTGTTTCTGCATGTCCGTTTGAAATGTTGGGGCGGCTTCTGCCCTCGTAGGCCTGAAAAGACAGCGTTTATTAAAAAAACATTATTCCAAAAAACAAACATTCACTCAAAAGAAAAGTTATTCATAAAGGTCAAGTGAACCTCACCTCTTTAGCTGCCTCTAGCAGAGCTGCAGCCTCCTGTTTGCCGGTCTGCTGCACCATTTTATAAAAGATGCCCTCTTTATCTTTGAGCAGGGTGTAAGGCTCATCATAGGCGTGAATTTTCCCTGCATCTAGAACCTGCACACAACATCACAGTTTACAGTTGTTAATTGTTGATTCATTGAAAGATGGCAATGTTAAGTTGTGGTTTACACAACAGTCAGAATACGTACAGAAAGCAATAAAATGAAACATATCTGAACAATAACAGTCTCATGAGGATTTCACATCACACTCCCATGAGCCATTGCTCCCCTAGCGCTCACTGTCCGTCAGTAGTACTCCTCCAGCCACGACAATATATTTACATGTGTGGATATGCTGGAAACTCGGGGTCACGCAATTAGATCCACCATTTCTTTCCAATACAGTCCATTTTAAATTATCATTATTTATTTATTTATAGTACACTGAAAAATGTGAAAGTTGTTCAGTTTACATAAAGCAAATAACACGCCTCATAAAACAAACTGGAAAAAAATAAAGTGGTGTTTTCACTTCAAATCAGAGGGGTTCGCGTCACGTGACCACATGACGTCACACCAGCGCACTCCGACATTACGTCGCCACGAGCGAGACGTCAGTCGCAGATCTGCTGCTCAAAACTCTCGTGAATAAGGTAAGAAGAAAACCTCGCGTTGTTTGAGGGGAAATGTGGAACTTTATCCATATGTATGGATCGTAGCAAACGTGGAAACTACGTATAGAACTGCTGTGTGTTTAGCGCACATGCGGAAGAAACATACGTAGTTCTGTGAAGCTAACGCAGTGCTAGCATGAAGAAGTTGCTGCACACACACACACGTGCACCCCGTTTTAATGACCATTAAACGTGACAGCATCATGGACGATGAAACGAACTCTTGCATGTTTGAAGACAATCAACTAAACTCTGATCAGCTGGTGAGTCACTGTGTTCACAGTAGCAGACGAAGGAGTGACAGAAACACACAGTTTACCCGGTTGTTTCAGTTTTGTTACATTAAATATTTGGAAATTATATAAGATTTTTTTATGTGAAATTAAAGTATATAATAAGAGTAGTTGAACACCAACTTTCATTTTAAACCTGATTATTTGTATTATTGCAGTGTTCCACCATATTTTTAGCTCATTTCATTGTTTTTACAGGCAAAAGTCCTTCATTGTCCCTCTGGAACCTGAAGGTATCAGGGATTCCTGAGTCCTGAGTCCGACTCTCTTCAGAAGACGGTGGATTTCAAATACACAAGATTTGTTGAAAAAGGATAGCGTTCGCTCCTTTACTTGTTACTTCAGTGCACTTGCACATATTTAAAAAAAAACAAAAACAAAACAATTTAGGACTAGATATTCAAAGGCTATCAGTAATGATTATTTTCATTCCTGATTAATATGTGCTTTATTCTTCTCAAATTCTAAGTTTCAAGGACTGAAACTTTTACACGTTTAATTTGTCCTTTTCAGACACACACACCAATATATTTGGGAAACAGACAGGTACCAAAAACAACAACATTCTTACCTATGTATTTTTATCACTGTTTACAGCTACCAATGTATGTAACTGTATGTATAGCTGCTCCCATTCAAAGTCAAGAATATGCAGAACAATAGTAGTAATAATAATATTAATAATAATAAAAACTGCATAGATGGTGCATATTTATAATAGTAGCTTTCTGCAACTTTACTTTGTTACCACTAAATGTTATCATACACATTATCATATTTTATAATCTATCATGGAGTATATCACAGTTAAATATTCATTGTGGCCTCTGCTGGAAGTTTACCACTTCACATACAGAACAACCCCTGACCCTGTTTCTTCTCTCCTCTGTCACCAGCTGCTGCTCATGAGGGAAACGTCGCTCTCTGCAGATGAACTCTCCACAAAAAGCAACCAAGGCTTTATTTGTGAATCGGTATGAGTCAAACCTTCGTGTAAAAGCATAATTACGACCAAGGGGCACTTTTACGCTAGCATCAAAATCTCTATTTTTAAAACACTAAGAAGGCTCAACACAACATGAAACTTTGCTCATAGTATCAGCAGGGTCTCTACACATGAACACGAGCATTGAGAACAATCATTGTGTACACTGAGTTTACGGAAAAGAGAGTTTTTGGACAACTCATGTTGGCAGACAAAAAGTGTCGACTCCCAGGTGCGACCTAACAGGTAGGAGGTCCTCCATTACTCTCCTTCCTGTTAGGTTGCACTCTGAAGTCGAAACCTTTTGTCTGCCATGACGGTGGCGCGCTGGATATGCTACTGCTAACGTGAGTTGTTTAAAAACCTTCTTTTTAATAAACTCTGTGCACAAACAATGTTCTCAATGTTTGTGTTCATGTGTAAAGACCCTGGTGATTATGAGTTAAGTTTCATGTTGTGTTGAGCCTTCTTACTGTTTTGACAATAGAGATTTTGATGCTAGCATAAAAGTGCCCCAGCACTCCATTGAAAATGAGTCTGCCCGAAAATCGAAACTACAGTAAGTCTTAAAATTGACTCTTTCGTCCTAATTATGAATTTACACAAAGGTTGGACTCATATTCAATCACAAATAAAGCCTCGGTTGCTTTTTAATGAGTTTCACTTGAAGTTATCAAGGAGTTTTGCTTTAGACCTGCTCAATCCGGGAAGTGCCATGAGATGTCTTTTCTTGGCAATTGTGAAATCAACAAATAAAGATTGAAAGATGATGTAATGAGCAAGTTTCATGAGACTCAGCCAGCATTAACCAAACACTTCATCCTGCTCTGATGACTCACAACATCTTTTAAAACTGTGTTGCAACTGTCATACTTCAATAAAAGTTCAGTCGCTGGTGGCTCATTTTCCCATAACCCCCTGCTTCCATCTCTGAGAAACCCCGGGGAGAGGACGCTGCCCCCCCCCTTCGGCTCCAGGCAGGACGAGGCAGGAGTCGAACCCGTGCAAGCACCTCTGTGGTGACCACAAGCCGGGAACACACTCACCGCACTACCAGTCCACCGAGCACTTCAGCTTCTTCTCTGGGCGCTTTTCGTTCCGTACTTCAAACTTCACTGAGTGAAATAAGAATCAAACCCAATCAAGACTCAAACCCACAACCTCAGAACTGCCAACCAGTCTTCTATCAGTCTGAGCTACTGGATCTGACTGATGCTCACTGTTTCTTTCATATTTCACTCTTTTGAACGTCAACATTCCAAAATCAATCAAGAATCGAACCCAAGACGTTCAGTCTTCACTGCAGCACTTTATCTCCCTGAGCTAATGAGTTGGGAAGAAACTTCTGTTTCTCAGAGGATTTCACTCTTTGTTTTGGACATAAGGTTTAAAAATCACCTAAACTACCCAGGGATTGAACCTGCAACCTCAGACCTGCCAACCAGGCCTTTATCAGCCTGAGCTACTGGATTTGATTGTGACAATATGTTTCTTTCACATTTCACTTGTTTGAACATCAACACTTAAAAAATCAATCAAGACTCAAACCCACAACCTCAGAACTTCAAACGCTGGTTTCACCCCGCTGAGCTAACAGGATCCAACAAACCAAACCGTCTCTCAGAGGTTTTCACTCCTTCTTCCGATCAGTAACTTTACAATTATATTACAATATATTTAAATGTGTGGATATGCTGGAAACTCGGGGTCACGCAATTGTACCCGCCATTTGTTTCCAATACAATCCATTTTAAATCATCATTATTCATTTATTTATAGTACACTGAAAAAACTGAAAGTCTATTCAGTTGAAGATAAATAGCACACCTCATAAACAAACTGAACACAATAAAGTGGTGTTTTCACTTCAAATCAGAAGTGTTCACGTCATGTGACCACATGACGTCACACCAGTGCACTCCGCCATTGCGTCGCCACGAGCGAGACGTCAGTCGCAGATCTGCTGCTCAAAACTCGTGAACAAGGTAAGAAGAAAACATCGTGTTGTTTGAGGGGAAATGTGGAACTTTATGTGCATATTTATGGATCGTAGCAAACGTGGAAACTACGTTTAGAACTGCTGTGTGTTCAGCGCACATGCGGAAGAAACATACGTAGTTCTGTGAAGCTAACGCAGTGCTAGCATGAAGCAGTTGCTGCACACACACAGCGGGCAGCAGGAGTGAGTTCAAGGTGAAACTGTGGACACGTTTCATGTAATTGATCAATGAAATGCTCCTAACTGTCAGTAAACCTTCGGATATAAGCGACAAAACGCTACCAAACGTCACTTGAGAGGTCAGACGGGTTCCGTCTGTCTGTCTGTCTCACCCACAGCCGGTGTGTTTACATGGGCGCGCCCGCGCGCGCACACCCTGTTTTAATGACCATTAAACGTGACAGCATCATGGATGATGAAACGCACTCTTGCATGTTTACAAAGACAAACGAAACTCTGATCAGCTGGGGGAGTCACTGTGTTCACAGCAGCAGACGAAGTTTCAAAGACTGAAACTTCTACATGTTCAATTTGTCTTTTTCAGAGATTCGTCAACGTCGCCGCCATATTGGATGTGGGAGCTCCGCCCCGTCAACTCATACAAGTCAGTGGAGTGAACTTTATAAAGCGCCTTCTTCAAAGTGCTGTAAGTTAATGCTTCTCATTAACACATTCACACACACAACAATATATTTGGGAAACAGATAGGAACCAAAATCAACTTATGTAACATTCTTATGTATGTATTTTTATCACTGTTTACAGCTACCAATGTATGTAACACATATGCAGAACAACAGTAGTTATAATAATAATAATAATAATAATAATAATAATAATAATAATAATAAATACATATATGGTGCATATATACTTTTTTTTTACCATTAAATGTTACTGTATACATTGTCATAATTTATAATCTTCTGTCATGGT
>CAEMYA010000158.1:1538339-1576918 GCA_903131615.1 Diplodus sargus | reverse complement strand
AAAGAGAGGGAGAAAGAGGGAGAGGTAGATAGAGAGAGGGAGAAAGAGGGAGAGGTAGGTAGAGAAAGGGAGAAAGAGGGAGAGGTAGATAAAGAGAGGGAGAAAGAGGGAGAGGGAGATTGTCAGAGGACTCACCAGTATCCTGTCGCTGTCTATGATGGTGTTGAGGCGATGGGCGATGGTCAGAACAGTACATTCTCTGAACTTGTCCCGTATTGTTTTCTGGATCAGCTGATCCGTCCTGCAGAGACACAGCACCATACGTATTATTTAAGTACACAGGTATTTAAAATCAATGACCTAAAGTATATCATGAGCCATTGTGTCGGTGTGGGTCATATTTTCTTCACTAGCAAGATTGAAGACGGAAAAACTACACAGTACTACTGCAGCCATGTTCTGTTCTATACTACGACTGCCAGCAAGGCCGTGTAAGCAGTACCTGGGGTCCACGTTGGCTGTGGCCTCGTCGATGATGAGGATGCGGTTCTTCCTCAGGACGGCTCTGGCCAGACACACCAGCTGCCTCTGGCCCACGCTGAAGTTGGAGCCCGACTCGGCCAGAACCGTCTCCAACTTACCGGGCAGCTCCTCTACCGCAGACTTCAGCTGGACCTGCAGGGAACATGGATGCACAGAGATTATTACAGTGCTGAAGCCTCCATCAGACAGTCTCTGCTGCTGCTTGGTTCATAAGCAAGACATGAAAAAATAAATACTTGTGCAATAAATTGATTAGCTGGCAAAACGTATTAATACATAGAATTTGCAGTGAAATGTAAAACAAGTAAACATCTGTGTGTCTGAGATGAATTTACCATTTTGTTCACCCAATGAAAGTGCCGTTTTAATAATCAGTCACATTTAATTAGGAATCTTTAAATATGAAATTCTTTTCAATAAATGTTTTTGTTTTTTTTATTTAGTAAGGAGCATATAAATTACAACTCAGTCATCTAAAACTGACTGATGATTTCAAATGGCTCTTATATACACTATTTTCAGACATTTCTTTATCTTTTATCGATTCAATTTTGACAACATGCAGCACCATAGGACATCAAATTCTGTTGAAAATCAATGAGCAGGACTGTTGCATGGTCACACTTTGATTTATCAGTGCTTTAATTTGCTGGATTAACCAAAACAGACACACTTTTCTTACATGGTTTTCCAGGGAATTTACTGTAAACAAAACATCTATTGAGGCTCCAAATTGGATGATTTTCTGCACATCACTTATCCCCTTATCCATCTGTACTACTGACTGATAGGAGTCAAGGGTTGTTTTTGTCTTCAGCTTCTTAATGTTTCTATTTTTATTAGTTAATACATTTTCAATCATGCATCAGTACTCTTCATTCTCTCGTGCGTTTCTGACCTCTTGCAGAGCGTTCCACAGTTCTTCATCAGTGTGTTGGTTAAAGGGGTCCAAGTTCTTCCTCATGGTGCCTGTGAACAGCACTGGGTCCTAGAAAAAAAAGAGGGATCCAGAGGTTATGCTACAGACCAGTGTAGTATTTTTAAAAGTAAACTGACATATTTAATGTTATTGTAAGTGATAAAGAGTAGGTACCACTGATGGACAACACTGCAGGACTATCTAACAGCACCAGTTGGTCAAAATAAGTCTGATTAAATTTGTTTTTCCAAAATGGATTATCCAAGTAGGACATTTTCAGAGGTTTCCCCTTTCAATTTTTTTAAAATCAGAAACCACTTGCCTTCAATGAGTGATTTTCTGTATTTTTACATGTTCTCGTCAAGTTTTTAAGGCAAGCTAAGTGGAGGTGGTCTCATGTTTACCTGTGGGATGATGGACATCTTCTGGCGCAGGTCATGGAGGCCGATCTCTGAGGTCAGAACACCATCGATGTAGATCTTCCCCTGAGGCTCTGCCAGGCGGAACAGAGCTGAGACCAGAGAGCTTTTCCCAGCACCGGTCCGACCCACAATACCAACCTGACGCAGACAAGATGAATATAAATCTATCAGCTCAGGTTAAATTTTGAGTGAAACTAACCATATTTTGTCCTGTGGAGACAGAAAATGCCCCACCTTCTCTCTGGGTCGGAACATGGCTTTCATGCTCTGCAACACCAGCGGTCCGCCGTCACTGTAGGAGAAGCTCACGCGGTCAAAGGTCACCAGGCCTTTGCTTGGCCAATCAGGAGGAGGGCGTTTCTGGGTTTCCCAGGGTGCTTCACTCTCCAGCTCAGTGTACTCCACCACTCTCTCCACTGATGTCATCTGAAGACAAAAGAGAAAAGACATTCTTTTAATAATGATTTTTCTTTTCTTCATACATTTCTAAAACACAAACATATTTTTTACATAGAGCGTTTACGTAAATCAGTGTTGAGAAAAGACTTTTCTCAACACTGTGTCGTTGAGAAAAGTCTGAAGTTGTGCAGTTCTTGCATGCCTGAAGAACTGCACAACTTTGATTTTATTTACTACGAATTAGCTGAGCAAGACAAGACAAGAGAGACATCTTACCATGTTCTCCACCTCTGCACTCTGTCTAACACCCCATTGGAACATGCCCATCAATGTGACGGAGTAGGATAGAGCCAAACCAACAGAGCCAGCGTCCAGCTCTGACAGAGGAGGGGAAAGAGATTTCTTAATGAAATACAACACACTCGCTTGATCTTTGTACAAAATCACGAGCGGCAACATCTAATATATCATAAAAATTATTATTATTAATGTCTAGTGTTTGAACAATTCTGCCTCTAATGTTAAAAGATTAGAAATCTCCCTCACGGTTTCTGAGCAGCAGGCAGCCAAAAGTGGTGATGGTCACAAAGATGGAGCAGATGCCATCAAGACGGAGAGCAAACCAACGAGAGGTGGTCAGGAACAGGAACCAGGACTCTGTTCAAGGTGGAAAAACATGTTATTGAAACTGGAGAGCTCACAAGGATGAACGGTGAATGCGAAAGTACTGAGGCTGACCTGAGTGCAAGTCCTGATGGGCGTCAAACATTTTCTGGAACCTCTGCTCTGCGCCGAAGGCTCGGATCGTCCACAGGCCCTGAAGAGACGAGGACAGGTGGGAGAAGACTGGACTCCGAGCTGCGGGAAGATCAACACATATTATGTTCATGATACAGATACAGAAGAGCCTTGATACACCCACCGTTGAACTGTGTGACACTCACTGGTGGACTCTAGACGCTTGATATCTCTGGAGGTCTGCAGGAAGTAGCGACGCAGGTAGATGAAGAAGAGAAGGAGGGGGAGCACAGGGATGAGGATCCAGGGGATCACCGACACCGACACAGCGATCACACCGAGAATCTGCAGGAACACCTGCTCAGAGGGAAAAAATTAAATCTGATTACTGTTTGACAACGAAATGTCAGTGTGTTACTCAGTGCTGCTTCAGGGCACATACATCTGAGCTGATAACTAAGCAACAGGAGACAAGTAAGAAATTGTGATTGTGGCAACTCATAACATCACTTAAACATAACTTTAGCAATCAATAATTAGATGGAAGTTATGCTTTTTGGATACCATCTTTTTAGAAACGGCCTACAAACAGTGTTACTAATCGGACAATGTAAATGAACAAAATTCTGATTTGGTTGGAGTGGTTTGTGTTGTTCTACACAACTCCATTCTTGGTCCAGTTCTGTTCCCGTGCTCCTATTCTCGCAGTGTAAACACCACACTCCCCCTTGCCGGTCAAGACTGCCAGCTGCACGGCTAACCAAGTTAACATTTTTCTGGTGATATGCTGCCCCCTTTGTTTTGAGTGAGAATTCAACAAGATGCCTATTGTTGTATTGTATGTTTATTTCAGGAATGTGGCTCTCTGGGGATTAGGATTCATTAAGTTTCTGGCTGCTGTGCCATTGGTGTGAAATCTATCCTTACAGCAGTGAAGTCCACAAAAGTCCACGGCATGTTAGAATCCAGCTGGCCAATGTCCTTTGAAAACCTGTTCAGGACTCTTCCTAAGATGAGACAGAAGACAATATAGAGATTATCATACTGTGGAAACAACAAAACATTTCGTTTGATGAAGAATCTTTGAGCAATTTTTTGCTTAGAGGGCCTTTCGGTAAGATAAAACAACTCAAAAGAGGACAGCAACTTCACAGAAATACATCTACAATACAACTGGAAACTAAAGTCTAAGACCTAAAAGACTATTAACAGGGAGGATATCATTTTCTAACACATCTATCTGCATTCCTTCCACCAAATAACGCCCAAAATATGATCAATACGTGATTAATCAATAAAGTTAATGTTTAAATTTGCTCACCGATAGGGTTGATGTCAAAGAAGCGAACGGGTGTTTTGAGTATGGTGTTGAACATGCGGTTGTGCAGGGACTGTGCACACCTCACCAGCACGTGAAAGAACAGCAAATTCCTGATGAAGCCAAAAATGATGGTGGCTAAAGTCAAACCTGTAAAAGACAAGACAACAGAATATTTACTTGTATTGAAATGCAGTGCACGAGACACCACATTGAGCGGTGGGAACGAAAATGTCTGTTTTCAGATTACCTCCGTAGATGCCCAGGTAGAAGCCTAAGTTCAGCTCTTCGGTGGCGTTTTGACTGGTTTGGATGACGGTGCTGTTACTGGTCAGCTTCTCTTGCTCATCAGCCCTGACCAGTGAAAATATTATAAAGTTACAAAAAAAATCTGAAGAAATCAGAGATCTGGAATATACAAATTCTGTGGATTAATGTGCGCAATATTGTTGTTTTGAGTCACTTTCGTACTTACCAGTAAGCCAGCCACCAGTCCTGCATAATGTATGCAACCTGGAAGATGAAAAGGAATGAGCAATAGGTCTTCATTTGTGCTAGACTTTAAAAATGTTCTTGCTGAGCCAACACATAGAAAGTGAAATAACATTCATTAGTGCGCTCTACTGAGCTTCTCATGTACCTGAGCCAGAAGGTTGATCAGCACGACGAAGAGCAGAACCAGGATGTTGGCTCCAGCTCTCAGGTATTTCACATAAAGACTCACTCCGATGGTTCCTTGAGCCCGACTCTCTTCTGCTACTGTCTGCACCGGCTCTGCCTGTGTGGACAACACCGGGTTAACTCACAAGAAAAATGTAACTATATTATTAAAGAACAAGGGATCAATTGATTTAACTTCCAGTAAATGAACAAACAGGGGATTCAAAATGTGCCAAAGTAAATGTCACACTAAGTCTGAGGATGTGGGTGGGACAAACAAACAAGAGGATATGATGCACGAACCGGTAACTGGTCTCCATCTCTGACTGAGTGCACAGATGAGGCCACAGAGTTCTGTGACAGAGTTCGGCTCCTGGCGACGATGTCCTGAGGGGGCTGCTGCTGCTGCTCCTCCTCTTCCTCCTTCTTCAGCAACGAGGTGAAGTCGACTCCAGACTGCTGTAGCTCTGTATACGTCCCCTTTGCCACCATGTGACCCTGATAAGAGCACAGCGGTATGTCAACACAGAGCATCTACATACTCATCATGTACTATGTACACAAACTTTGTGTGTGAGTAATACATTTCATTACACAGACATCATCTTGTAACACCAACAGCCTGAAGTCCTGTTAGCGATCTAAAGGGGCTTTAGTGATCATTCTGTTGCGAAGAACACCATTTTGTCTCTACTCTACAAATATAAATAGTAGTTCGTCTTGAGGGTGATAGTGCAAGGATGACCATTTGACCTGAAGATGGAGCCAGAGGGAAAGCTGATGGACTACAACAAAGTGACATCAGCATCCTCCCATTAAATGTTAATATTTCAGGTTTATAAAGTGAAAGACCAGGAGGTGACACAAGGATTGATTCTGTGGTACCAACTGTTGATTAATATCTGAGAGATCTTATTATTTATCTTTTTATTGTCCCCAGGGTGCACTTGGAGCTTGGTATAACTGCTTTCTCTTTTAATGCATCCCGGGCAGGAGCTGCAAAATACCACACCACTTGACCCTGTTTTACATCATCTTTGACTCAAGGTGGAATGCATCATTGTTTTTCATGCAATTGTTAACCGCTTATGCTGTTGCAGCTGCAGGCGCCATGAAATCAAATATGTTGTTTCTCAACGGGACCTTCCTGGTGATAGAAAGGATAAATACATAAATAAAATTATTCTTGTGACCTTGAGGCAGCTGGTGGAATGGATTTCAATTACTAAATTGGATAAATAGTCAATACACCCAGGTTCTCTGTAAATTGGCACCCATGATGCTCTGCTTTATGTTTTAATCATGATATTAGTTAGTTGATTTCCATATTGGATTTAGACTAGCCAACTTGACATTACATTTTTTTCATGTACTGTTGTGTTAAACATATGTTTTACTTGTCATAACAGTCGAGCAAATTGACAATAAAAGCACCCATCCTCCTCTAGCTTTGCCTGATACCATGACGTGCAGCAGCAACAGTGAGCTGCTACAGTGTGAGCAGACTCCAATGCGCCTAGAGCGGCAGCTGATGGACCTGCAGTTTAAGGAGCACTGCGATATTAAACCAAACAAATCACCACTTTCAGCGGCTGCCTCAGGGCAAACATCGAGTCCTCCGTGCCAAGAAGAGCATCCATAGAAAATCATTGCCATAAAATACAGCCACTTTTTAAATGAGCCTGCAACTCATCACACAGTACTTTGCGTCTGAGTTGGAAACTGAGTTGTTTTTTTTTAATTAATTTATTTTATTTAATCTTTATTTTACCAGGAATATTACCATCGTGTTTCTATGTTTACATGATATGGTATGATATTACTTACTGGCTTCGGCCTGCAAAGGATGCACAACAAAGTATTTTCTATTGTATTCCAAATCCCTGTACATGACTCATACAGCAGGAATGGACCATTCATAGGTCTAATTTGCAGACAGAGAATTAATTATGAATGAATGACTGCCATACTATCTCTTAATCCACTCATATGTGTACTTAAGAACTAATCTGGCTCCAGCAGGTGGCCCATTGTGTGGGGAGAGAGTTAAACAAACAATTATTTGGTAACAGTGTAAATACTGCTCTTGGAGCACATAAAGGACCAACCTCTTTGAGCACCAGAATCTGGTCGACTGCCTTCAGGTACTGCAGCTGGTGTGTAACCAGGATACGAGGCTTGTTCCTCAGAAGGCCACAGATGCACCTGAAACAGGGATGAGAAGATCGTGTCAGGTTGATCACTAACATATACAATATATTATGTTAGAGTTGGACACAGTAATCCTATTTGGGATTTGTTTTTCTTTCTGTGTGCCTTCCTATTCCATTTCACTAGTGAGTAACAGGAAGAGTGGGGCCAGTTTCAATTGTCTGCCTGACACCAGCAGCACCGCACCTCTTCCTGACTCAGGCTTAGTTCTTTCAAACAATGGAAACCTTTTCTTGATCTTCATTATGATACAATACAGACACACTTCCACCCCTTTTTTTACGGGAACTTTCTCCTGCAGTGATGTTATGCTGAAGGATTTCTTTGAAGCTCTCTACCAGGGGGTGTTGACCAGAACACTCCAGGATATTGCCGTTTGGTAGATCAAATATATCCCTCCTGCTGTAGTTTAACAGCATGAGATCTCAAACTGCTGAGAACTGAGATAGGCGGGGGAAATAAAACCCCAGCAACTTGACAAACTGAGGTCCCATAAGTTGAGATGAAGAATTCATGGCTGAGGCGCTTACTGTTCAAAGAGGTGTCTGCCAACTTCAGCATCCACAGCACTTAAAGGATCGTCCAGGAGGTAGATGTCTGCATCCTGATACACAGCCCTGACAATACATACACAATATTGTTAGCCAGCATGTATCGACTGCATCTTGTAGAAAGTTCACTAACTTGGTTTTCTTGCTTGCTGCTAGTGCTGCCTTTAAAACACCAGATCAATCTATTCTCTTGGAGCGTGTTGTTGGCATCGAGTTTTGTATTATGTAGCACCCCATCAATATTTGTTTGATAGGGATTGATGTAGTTCTGCCATTTTATGTCTTACTTTTCCTCCCGAAAGGTGCCATCAATGCGTACCCTGTAACTTATCAGCTTACTGTTACACTAGCGATATGCATTTGCACTGCACTAAAACTAGCTGATCCATGTTGTAAGATTGTCATGGCCAGTAAAAAGAAAGAAAAATTAAATTCAAACTTGGTGTTTCAGGTGCTTTAAGCTAATAGCTTCTAATCTAGCCTGCCGCTGCAAGCATCCGACCCAATGGATGCAGACTCCAGTGACATCACACTATCAGACAATAACATACCAAATTATGTGATTTAATATTACTTAAAAAAAGATCAATTATTATCTGGAATGAGCTCTGACCTCGCCAGGTTGACACGAGCTTTCTGTCCTCCACTGAGTGTGGCCCCTCTGTCCCCAATCAGTGTCAGGTCTCCATCAGGGAGCAGCTCCATGTCCTGCACAAACAGATAGCACAATACCATCATCATGGGACTGAAAAATCACAATAATATATGAATACATATATACTCAGAGCATACATGAATGATCAAAGTGCAGTGTCACACAATCTGGCACAATCCATTGCCAATGAGGTAGAAAATCAGGGACCTTCTAATGATCTCAACATGTCTGGACATGTACAGACAAAGAAAGGATGAGCCATAAAAATGTTTTCACACAACAGATGGGAGTGTTCAGGATATTTCTACCTCTGCCTGATGATGTTAAGTGGAAGGGATTTATCAACTTCTGAATGGAGGTTAATCATTTCATCCTTAGACATCCTCCAATGAAAACGTTTAGACACACTCATTATATAGTTATAATGATTTATGTTTTGAGTCAATTTTCAAGTCAAACTTTTGCTTCTTAAAAATGTGTATTTTCTGCTTTTTCTCCATTTTCGATAAATGAAAACAGAACATTAGATCAAATAAAGACACAGGGAAATCTAATTTCCGGCTTGACTGAATTGTGTTGACAATGTGATTCGATAAATAATGTAAAGAAGCATTAGCTGCTGGCCTATCCTTATGTCCAGCAAATATTCATCAGGATAGATATATATTCGAAACCGCGACAAACTGTATACAAACACAGACAAGCTGTTAAATGTACACATGTGCAAGAAAACATGTTTTTCTAGGAAAAAGTAACCACGGTCTTTCACAACGTATTACCTGAAGAACAAACAGTAAGCTGACGATAACTGATGCAAGTGAGTGAAAATGCAATAAATGAGTCAGCAGTTAAACATTATACTGCTGCATATAAAGGATGGTTTATGGGCTACAGATAAGTAAATGAGATAACTGGAAAAGACTGCCGTGATAGAAGATGATAATTGTGTTTGGTCCGTGACAGAGCAGAGTATATATTTCAGACAGGTGTGTTTTATTTGGATAATTTAGTTTAATTCTGCCAATTACAAGTGGACAAAGGCACAGGAATCTCAAATAACTCATTGACTGTACACAGCCTGAGCAACCTCTCCTCCAGTGATTGTGACACTTAAGTGCAATAATCTGCTCATCTGCTGCTGGTCAGACATGTGACAGAGCAGAAGTGGCGCACATTGTCACATGTGCAGTTGAGTCGCAGTTCTCCATAAATTGAGTTCAGACAGACATGAATATCTGAAAGAAATTCGGCAGCAACAAATGGCACCGCATTCATATTTGAAGCCACAAAACAGCACGAGGAAAGTTAATAACCAACAGTCTTCAGTTAGGACTCTGCTGTGGACTCCTTTTGTGTGTCCTCTAACATTCAGTAACAGTTTACTATAGGCAGAAAGATAATGCTGCTTCTGTCTGAGGGTCATTTTTGTCATGTCACTGCAGTCCATGGCTGAGGAATGACTGAAACAGCACCGAGTCAGCTTGTTTTCAGAGCTATTGTGTTTTCTGTTTTGTCTTTTATGAACTGGTTGCTCCTTTATCTGTTTTTTTACCTGGAAACCAGCAGCTGGTTTGTGTATCTCACATGTACAGATTCATAGCCTCAGCTTCTACCAGCTAATATCTGTCAACATAAAATCCATCAGGTTAAAGCCCCTAAAAACAGTTCTAAATCTTAAATATTTGTTCTTTACCTGACATTCAGCGATATATCAGCATGAAGGATAATGTTATAAGTAAGTTAGGTGCCTACATGTACACAAGCTTTCCTTGCTGTAATGATTCCTCTTCATACTTGCTCATATGCTTCCAATAGAATTAATAAGGGAAAATCCTGGTTCTGAGTCTCAATAAGATTTTTAAGTAAACAAACATGTTTGTGAGCAGTGGTGTTGAAGAGGAAGGATCATGCCAGCTTCTAACTAGACCTAAGCGACGGTTACAGTTGTGTTTTCACATTGTATAATGATCTGCAACTAATTGGCTCTCACCTCTGCAAAGCTGATGTTAATAGTCAACTTTCGCCGATCCGAGTTTGCTTAGTCACTCCTTTAACTCAGGTAAAGGTAAAGACATTTTTTTTTTTAATGAGGCTTGACCAGGAAAGCTATGGTGGGCTGTTTTTCAGACTCGTCTGTGGCTATTGCCTATAGACAGCTATCGTAGGAAAAAAAATTTTTTCTGTTTAATAAGAACTGTGTGGGGTGTGGTTTGATAAGATTTGATTTACAGTAGCCTTGCCAGCACTATACACAAACAACTCCAAACATTTCATCACAATTCGATTGGTATGATTTCTGCTGGGATGTGGCCAACATCACATTTTTCTAACTGAGCCCTGCACTCCAAACCAGCAAGGAGAAACAGAAATGCAGAAATCTCTCATGTGAGATGACTACAAGCGTTCTAAAGTCAACTAATAACACTGAAAAACACACATGCCAACCGCTCAGTTAATATTAATAACACTGATACAAGTCACAAAAACACCAGATCAACACTGGATTACAAAGCCTAAAAGGATTTGCTCAGGCTAATGTATCCAGACATAAGAAAGAATCACCTCCTGATCCATCAGATGTGAGAAAGATTCACTATTCCTACAGGAGCCCAGCGTGGTCAAAATACAGCATTTACATAAGGGCCTTTGACACTAATCTAAGCCCAAGACTGAGTACATTCTTAGAAGTGTTTTAGCCCCATGCTAAAAAAAACTTGCACACCGACACATTCCAATTTAGGCTATCCCCTACTTTTGCCAGGACTTTCTAGCCCTGCCCTGCAGCATTATTCCCTTAAATTGAATAAACACTGGGCTAAAGGTGCCGGTTTGAAACCTGTCTAAAGTAAAATGCAAGAGAGTAGTCATGTGTCACTCTATGTAAACATTAGTGTCTTGTTCCAACGGACATTTTACCCAGTGTGAATCTTATGGCCCTGGGCTTACGTTAACAATGTGTGTCTGAGAAGGGACGAAGTTATTCCAGGGTTGACCAATTGCCCAGGACTAAGAAGATTCAGTGACAAAACCCCCTACACTGTCATGGAACAGTGGCATCTACAGACCAGGAGACAGTACTTTTTTTCCTTTTTACCAGAAACCACTTCTCTTAGTATGTTAGTATTATTTTCATCTGCTATTCTGTATATTTAAGTGTTGTGCTTGGTGCTACTTTTGCTTCACAGAATCATTACTTTTTCTAGCTGCTATGATTTCATTATGCAGTACGGAGTAGTTAATGTTACATATATTGCTGAGAGCCACAACACAAAGTCCCTACTTCGTCGGACAAAGTATCAAACAATTTCATGACCTTTTTGTTTATGTAATGAGTCAGGCAGTCTGAACTGCAATGTGTACTTATTGCACTGCAAGATGCAATCACAAGTAATGATTAAACTCTCTCTCACCCTCTTCAGCGCGCAGGCTTTGATGACTCGCTCATACTTCTGAGGGTTCAGCTCTTTCCCAAACAGGATGTTGCTGCGGATGGTTCCAGGGAAAACCCAGGGCTGTTGGGCCGCATAGGTCAGTTGACCTTTGACCTTAAGTACCCCCTTTTCATCAGGCAGCTCTCCCAGGATGGAGCTCAGCAGTGACGACTGGACGGACATAAAGAAAGGTTTGACATTAGTTGGCTGAAACATGCCCACAAACGACTGAAGTTACCCTGAGCCTTACACAAATCACAGCGTGCTGCTTTCTGACTCTGAAATTACGATATGAGGAGGTAACTGACCTTTCCAGCTCCCACCGGTCCAATTACAGCCACCAGCTGATTTGAGTTCAGAGAGAGGGAGATGTTCTGCAGAGACGGAGCATCCAGACTCTGCAGGAGGTACAAAACAAAGTTTAACTAATAATAAAGACCCTGAAGTGATGCAGTTACTGTGTGTACAGACTGGAAACATTTTGTTTATTTTTCTTTTTTGGTTTATGTTTACTGTAATAATAATACAGCTGCACAGTGCACACATGGCATTGACACAGCACTGTGAGACAAAACTGCATTACAGCTTCCATTTCAAGGATTCCTGTCTATGTTGCAGATATATTAGACACTATGCTTTGATGTGTACCAAGAGATGCTCTTCCTAAGGCTGATCAATCTATATAAATATTATACAGTAGTATTAATGTCTTTTTCAATGGCATTCTGTGAAATTTCTACAACAGTCTAATGTCCCAGGAGCGAAACAGTGGGTGGTATAAGGTTAAAGAAGATTCCTCAATTGGTTTAACCTTGTGAACCTCGTTCTGGACGAACTTGGCTCTATATACCAGTGAACACAAGGTAACTGACCTTGTCCCAGTAGCATGTCAGGTCCTGGATCTCCACTGAGGCGTCCTTATTCTTCTCTGGATTCTTCTCTGGATTCTTCTCTGGATTCTTCTCTGGATTCTTCTCATCCTGTGGTAGTGTAGGGCTATTTTTTTCCATCTCATTCAGCAACAAGAACTCCTTAACCATTAAAAAAAAAGTGATGATAGCATTACAGAGCTGGACCAACAGGGTGGCTGTGAGATCAGCAAAGGCCAAACAATATTCATACAACTGCTTTCACTGAAGAAAGACCAGGCAAGAGGACCAACTGAAGGCTAGTATATCAACTTTAAGTAATCTCAGACTCCATCTTATGAAGAAAATAATGTCTGTAGATTAATTTTACATATAAAAATATTGTTTTCTCCCAAAAATGAATTAAAAACCTTCTACAAACTTTGTGACTTTAAACATTCTGCAACAACACATGCTGCTTATTATCCTTAGGAAAAATGTCTGCCTAAGCCAGTGATAACAGGGAATTGTTGAAACTTAGAATACACATACACAGTCACAAAACAGGAACAAACTTAAAAAAATCTAATTACAAAAAGTATTTGTACAGCTATCGCATTTTGCAAGCATCTGTGACTTTAAATTTGCTTTTTTACATGATTTCTTTTAAGGGAACACATGATAAGAAGGGCATTGAGTTTGATTGACATGACAAACTCAGTTGAAATGGTGGCGTCAATATCCAGGTGAGACTGCTCAACAGAAGTGAGCCTGCATGAAGGAACCATTATTTACAATGATTTCAGACATACATTGAAGCTGTGCCAGGTCCATCTCAAGTTCAAGTAAGAGCAGGGTCTGTCAACTTAAATGTATGTCCCACATTCGACTTTTAAGAAAGAGCAGCACACTTTTATGACACCCACTGATAGCACTGCAGACTTTGCTGTTTTAGAAATACAAAAAAATAAACTGAACATAATTAAATCCCAATACTAAAGCACTCAGCTTAAAATCAGCGTACCTGAATCCTGCGGATGCTAACACGGCACTCAAACAGCTTCTCAATGGCACTTGGGAAGAAGAGTGTAACGGTGAGTCGCACAGCAGTGTACAGTGACACAGTCACGAACACACGACTGGCTGTGATGGGATTTCCCAGAAGGACATAGATGGTGAAGGTGATGAAGACAATGATCTTGCTGGCGCAGAAGAAGGAGGCCATGTTTAGGCCTCGTAGGTAGGAGCTCTTCATGATCTTGGATATCTCTTTGCTGAGACGACAGAAAGAGATCCAATTATATGACCAGACATGACACAGTACATACACAGAAGTTAGAGTGTGAAAATCAGCCACATGCACGTGTTGTATTTGTAGTCGGCATCTTTCTTTAGTGATTAGATTAAGAAGACTTCCAGTTGATAGGACTGGGCGTGCTCCAAACCCTGAATGGCAAGTTGTCATGTGGGTATTGTTTCCACTCTATTTCAGTCAGGCACTCAGAACTGCACATGTCAACGCACTGTGCAGCAGGACAACAAAGTAGCACGTGTCCAGGTAGCAGCATAAATATTACGGATTAATATACCAGTTAAACTGAATATAACCACCTGACAGCTGAATGCCTCTGCCAACCAGTAGAGTTGTAGTTTGCAGTTTACCCATGGAATATATTAAGAGAGGACTTGAGAGGAATATATGAAAAGGCATGACACTGACGTGTATGATTACAGTGACAAACATGCGGTCTTCACTTAGAGGCTATTTTTATAGAGGGCCACTGAAGACTGAGAGAGCTTTGTCACATGAAACGCTCTATCAGAAAAAGCAATGAGCTGTTTGTCTAATTAGTGTATAAGTTCATTGAGAGAAACCAAAAAAAACAGTCAAATGCGTTGGAAATGTCCACATTCTTGAGCCAATAAAGCTGAGTAATTTGCAGCTGCTCACAGCATTTTTCAGAGCTGACGGCGAGACTACAAACATAATTATCACCTATTTGGCTACAAACATTTCCTGAATTTCCTGTATCTGTTTTAGAAATATCAGATAAAGTTGGAAGGAGGCCGGATTAGTTTAAGGCAGGAAAGAACTAGGGCAAGCCTCTACAGTACGTTGTAGGTGCAGTGGGTGCTGAACAACACACGGTAAATTAAACAGATTCGATTTGAGAGACATTTCCTCTTCACGTGCTTTCTTAGATCTTTAAATATTCTCACTGACAACAAGAATCCCTTCATGTCTTTACCTTCTGACTTCAGAGACCAAAGCAGCGAAGGGTTTCTCCCAGGCGTACATCTTAATGATCCTAATTCCAGACACCACCTCGTTCATTGTGCGGATCCTGTTGTCAGTCAGAGCAGCCGTTTTACTCCTGGAGAGAAAAGTGGAACATTTCAGTTGGCTAAAACACTGCAGAAATTAAGAAAAAAAGAAAATCAGTTTGACACAGAAAATGTCTGCTCCTGCACAGTTTGGGACATTGATGTATCCATTAGGTCACAATTTCATGACGAAGAGCTGCCTAAAGCTATTTGAAGTTTTTTGAAGGTTTAACAACTGGAGTGACATTACAGTGTGTAACCAGACAGGTACAGCCTGCACTTGTCTTTGTTTTGAGCTGAAGTCATAAACTGTGATAGACTTACAACCCCATTACTTGGCCCTGGTCTGGTACTGTCTGTACATGCAGTTCATGCAACACAAACAAAAATTGGACCGACAGGAAAAAAAATTCAAGTTCAACTTTTTTTTTTGTCCCTGGAGGGCAATTACAGCAAGGCATAGTACAGTACATGAACGAACAAGACATACAGTATGATAAGGGGGAGAGGAGGTGCACTGAACCCAGCCTGAGAGTCTAACAACAACAATGGTCACAGGTGTCTAACCTTCACAGTATGTGAGTGTGACTGAGAACATTATTCACACATTATGCACATTTAATAAGTAGCAGTAAAATATGACCATATAATTAACAAGGGTAGAGTTCAGAGAGAGCAGACAGGTTAAACTACATTATCAACATCACTGCCATCAGAACACAATGGCCAATCAAAGTCCTCTGATTCTCAGACAATACGTAACTTTATAGGTGAGTCTGACGGTTCAGTCAACTCTCTATCGCACACTCAAGCTCCTCCTTTTGCCTCGTACATTTAGCATTATAGGCCTTCCTGACGCAATGAGATTTGCGTTGCTAAGCCCACTCATAGTGTGTTGAGCACAGCACTTGACGCAGCAACAGCTGTGGCGGCACTGGCCATTGGAGATGATGGTTTAAATGAGTTCAGTGGTGCCATTATTGTGTTGCGTCTTGAAGGGGTCTATGCCTCAGTCTTTCACACATTATATCATGGACTGATGAATGAAGCTGCAACATTCAACTGCTTTATCTATGATTTGGTGACTATCAAAGTAATCTTCAACAGTTTTGATGGTCAATTAATAGGTTTGAGTACATTTTTAAGGGAAAAAAGGGAACATTTTCTGATTCCAGCATCTTATGTGTGAATATTTTCTTTGGGTTGTGGACAAAACAAGACATTTGAGGACCGCATGTTTTTTTCCCCTGACATGTAATAGACCAAACGACTAATCAATTAGAATAACTGACATATTCACAAAGGTTAAAAGTAATCATGAGTTACAGCTCAATTGATAAATTATGAAACACTTTCCACTCTTAGATTTCAACTGACATCATGTCAAAAATGTTGTGAGATAGAGCTGAAACAAATGTGCAACTGACTGTCATGATAGCTGAGAAAGTAAAAGTCTTTCACTTCTGCATAGAATTTAAAAAACATTGTTTCAAAAATGACTGTGACTTGAGTGGAAAATCTGCCCCCATTATCACTGCCAGCTTCATGCATTCTTAGATGGGAGAGCAGACTCAGCAACAGTACGTAAGGGGATGGGGGACCACACACAGCTTGAGTTGAATTGTGTTACCTGAACTTAGAAAACAGCCTTCCGAACATGGTTTGCACAGGCATCAGGAACATCAGCACCACCATGCCTGCCAAGCATGATGGACCGATTTCCACCCACAGCAGCCCCACCACCGCAGCTGCCTGGAGGGGTCCCACCCACAGGAAGTGCAGGAAGATCGTCACCTGTTAAAGAGAATTTACTCTGAATAATTTGTAACATTATCAGAAAAGCTGTCAGTCACATCTTAGTCACGGAGTGATCATCAAGGTTGTTCTGAAGAAGCATGTGTGATCATCTCAAATCATTTAATTCTGGAGAGTTTTTAAAGGAAGGGGAGAGTCACTTGACAGTTACAAAAGACTTTAATCTAACTCAGCATGAAAGCACAGGCATGGTCTAATTAACAGCCCCACTGCCAAGAAACAAAATGCCCTCAAGAAACTGGAGAGTTCACAGCAGGCTCTGATTAAAACGAAACTCAAACGCAGACAAATTGGATTTGGTGCTTTGCGCTAAAGGGCATGCCTGTGAACAGTTAGGGTAGCACTGGCGTGAGACACTGTAACCACATACTCTTAATAGTTAAAAAAAACACGCACCCAACAACACATTTCATCTTGCAGCTGTCATCATGCCTCAAACGATTCATGAGTGGTGACTTGCAAATGAGGTCAATTGTGCATTCCTTGAGTTTACATCACATCACAAACTACACTCCCTTTTTCACTTAACAAAAAACATGATACGGTAACTAGTCAAAGTAGATTCTGAATCATCCAGGTGGGAAGAATATCTCAAGTAATACGTCATAGAATCATGAAATGCTTCAGCCAGTTCAATTCACAGGGGAAAAACTGTTGGGAAAAACCTTTAGCTTGGATTATATTAATGTAGCATATGTTTAAAAAAATGCACAGTGTGAGATAATGGAAACATAATACAACTAAAACAAAAGTCACACAGACTGATGAACCCAGCAGCAGGTGGAGGTGAAGATGGTGTTGATACATCAGCTCTCTCAATAGGATACTGAGGTAAACCAGGCTAAAATCACAACAAGTATCTTGTCAAGAGAAAGGTAAGGTTGCTCGAGAGATCACTCTGTCTTTTGTCACTTTGATCTTCGGTTAGCCTCAAACTCACGGTTGCATCAGTGGGCATGGATCAAAACAAACTGAGCCCACAAGTGTAGTCATATGCAGAGTGGCAAGCGAGGTTCGAGTGGAGTCATTTTCATTTCAGGCGACGGGTATAAGCAATTAGGCCTATCGGACTTATTCTATTTCTTGAAATAAAATCCCAACTATTTAGTCAAATAGTGCTTTTATCATAATAGCTGAGCAGTTACAATTTCAAGCCGTTTCAAACACCTAATCCAAAATCCAAGCACTTTTCAAATCTTGAAGACTCTCTTTCAAAATTTGGTTGTTTCAGGGATTTTCGACACCCATAGGAGACTCAATCCTTTATATGCGATGTATACCCCGTTCTCCCGAAACAGAGAATTTTTCCTTGCAACGCTCGCCACCACAAACCATGTGCCCCACTCTCTCACACAGACAAACTTCCTTTAAATGGACAGTTTTGTAATTGCATTCATTTTGTCGAGTTTTCCTTGAAAAGCTGCGTGAGTCTACATTGCTACAAAGGTTAGGTGGCAGTGAAGCGGTTTTCTTCAGTAGATAGTGGACAAGAAGTTATAAAAATGTGCTGAGAAGGTTTATGACATTGTCTACCATTTTGTATTGCCTTGACTTTGCAGCTAAATTAGCAGCCCTTATGCTTCTTGTTGTCTTAATTTCACCTACCTCATCAAACTTGTTGACGTCATTGGACAGGAGGTTGACAATCTGGCCGGTGGTGGTCTTTCCCATGGCTGAACTGCTGAGACACAGAGCCTGTAAAGAGACGAGAATCATCAGCGAAGCAGCACATATCATAAGAAAGGAAACTGCGACCGGTGGTGTACAAATCTGCAGAATGACATGACTAAATTTGGCAGACTTTGCCAAAGACAAGAATTCAGGAATGACTGCGTTTGACATGTGTGTTATGCTGTGCTCCTACTGACCTTCTTGTAGATCATGTGACACATGGCCACTCTGATCTTCATGCCTGCTCTCTGGACATGGAAGAAGTAGAGGTGATGGAGCAGCGCAAGGCCGATGCTGCATATAGACAAGGCCGCGGCGTAGCCCAGACTCCGGTGAAGAGCTGCACTGTCCGCTGGCTCATAATCTTCAAAGTACCGAATCAGCAACCCCAAGATGACCGGCTGGATCACTTTAATGACTTCCTGATATGCAGAGAGGGAGATGAGGGCTGAACATGCGAGTGTGAAGGTGGGCGATTATTAACAATTAACAAACCACAGCATGTTCTGATCAAAATCTGCTTAACAGTGCAACAGTTTAGCTGCTGAGCTGAGCTGAGATCTCCTGTTTTATAATATTTGTTACATTTCTTTTGTGTTAAAAATGCTGCTGACAAACCAAGAACACCTGGTTTTATAATTGGTCTGTATTTGTGCAGCAGATAATGTGTTATTACGACCTTGTTCAGCTAATTTCAAAAGCTTATCACACATACCTCGAGGAGGGTAAAGAATCCCAGCACTGCATACGGTTTCCAGTAGCACTTCATGATGGCTTTGGAGAGTCGAGGTTTCCGCAGCTCTTTGGTAGCCATCTGGACCTCATGATCCCAGTGTCTGTCACATAAAAGGTGCAATCTTATTTGGTGCTTTTTTTGTTTGTGCAATACAATATAATACTTCTTTTTCATCACTGCAGTTTTTCCAAACAAGAGGAAATAGAACATTACCACGGAAGTATTTTCAGCAACGGATTAATACACCTGTAGAGCTCACAGTGGTAGAATGACAGGGTGTGCAATTAAAGGTACATGTCACTCAACAGTGTGGCTCGTTGATATTTTTGACAATAAATCTATATGGCACAGAGGAGTAAGGTATATCAGGCTTTGAAAACACACATAGCAGACTTGTTAGCGTATATTCATTGTTCGTTTCAGACTTTTTCGATTCTTAGATCCTTTTACAGAGCTGAAAGACAAAATGTGTCTGTATATTCACCCATCAAATATATTAACTGTTACAAAAACAATTCAGACTTGCTCATGCAAGACTTGTCATGCTTTCCATTTATTTGACCCTTTTTTCCTCCAATGAGGTGCCACCAGCACTCTATGGATAGACTTATTCTGTAATGTAACGTTGCTTTTCATGGCACCTTTTCAACACTATCAAATAATGACTTGTGACTAACAGAGCGTGGCTGCTTTAAGGATTTCATGCTCATTCAGCCGTTATATTCAGATTTCATGATAAGAAACTGAAAATATGTAGCCCAGAGATAATCAATAGCTGTGTGTAAAAATCAAGGGCTTGATCCTGTGAAATCCACATTTCTACACTAAATTTAAAAAAAAGACAGAAAAGCCTACTGTTCTTTAAATATCTTTAGCAGCTGTGGAGTTCATGTGCATATGTTTGGAAAAGGAGTGTTTCTGTTGTAGGAGTTTGTGTTTGGAACTAGACATAAACTCAACTGTCTGTTCCTGCACAGAACTGGGCTTGGCATAAACACTGTAGCGCACATATTTATCATCATCTACCGAGACTGATTTGTTGTTGTCCATCACAACCTGTACTTTGTGAGAAAACCTCCAGATAACTTTGGAAATGGAAATGTTTGACTTGACAAACAACTCGTAAAATTCACTTTCAAGGCTTTTATGGATTAATAATCGTCTAGAGATTGACCAAAATACTAACCGTCACATTTTCAGGTCTATGGTTTGACTAAAGTCATAAGTTATAAAACTGTTTCACTTGATTGGCTTGCATACATTTCTCTTTACTTTTTCTAGACTGATGTGTATTTATTCTCTTGTAACTTGTTTATTCTTACTGATTTTATCTATTCAGACCACTAAAAAAACTAATAGGAAAAGTTTCTTGTGCAGATGTGAGATTCAGAATTCCACAGTTAAAAAAAAGACAATAACAACATTTTCAAAAGAGATCCAAACAAATACTATAAAAAAAAACTCCTAAAAAGGTCATGACTGGGTGCTTCAACACATGAACAAAGTGTAGCATCTCCTGCTCACATTGTTTAGTAGTGCAAAAACTGCATCGTTTGGTTCTGGCCGAGGGATGACAAACAGACAGCAGGAGCTAGGATTCACAATATAAATGATGTGAACAGTCCTGAAGATAGAGCTCTTCTTACACTGCAGCTTTGAGGAATAGGGATCTGAGCTCACCCAGTTCCCAATTTGGTTCAGAGGTATTTAGTTTTCCTGACGCAAGTTACCAAACCATGACTCAAGGGAAAGGACAAGATTGAGCCAATAAAAGCTCAAGAAAAGAGGAACATCATGATTATATTATCATGAATCCAGAACAGTAACAAACCACACACTATTCTTCCAAAAGGTCAGTTCAGAATTTATCACTATCCCAAGATACTTGTAGACATGTACACAGTCTAATAGTCTGATCTTTAATGATCGTAGGCTCAGAGATTGAGGCCTGAGTTCTGAAATCTATCAACACATCCTTTGTCTTGGACAAAGCTGACAGACTCACAATGACTGAATCCTCAGCAAATGCCAATATGATCCAGTTCTAATATTTACTTTGCATACAGAATATGAAGTAAGGGTGAGAACACAGCGCTGGCTAATAGAGCATCATAGTAAGTCTGTTGAATGGCCATTTACTCACCCCCAGTGTTCTGTTGAAATATAAATTATCCAGCCCGACTCAACTCAACTCGACTGTCAACCTCATGGCAAAAATGTGGGTCTGATAGTATTAAAAGCTGAGGAAAACTCATAAAAAGCAATCCACCATGCTTTTTATTCCCCTCTAGGTGTTTTAATCAAAAGATAAGTACAGTGATCCTCAGTAACACACCAGTGTGTCCTCAGCAAATTGCACAGGGGTTAGTGCATGCTCAGTATCCCACAAGCTCTGTTTTCGAAAGCTTTTCAAAGATTCTTATTACAAGAGAAGTGAGGGCGACTGGCCTGAAGTGATTAAGAGCTTGAGGCTGCTGACTTAAGGAATGGGGATGATCATGGCCCGCTTCAAGAGGTTTGCCACAGGGTAAAATTGTGGGTGTGACACTGCTACAACCAGATTTTAGGGGAAACACTGTGCTGAGTTTAAAGGTTTATCAGGTGGCAAAACAGTGCACACTGATTTATAGCACCCTGAGACAGGATTATATAACTCTCGAGAGTTATTTCTCAAAGTTGTAAACTTGGATGTAATCAACACTGGAGTCAAATGAAAACAACAGCTTTGCATGTGACTTACAAGGAAGAAAACAACAAGTTTGTTTGACCTGATGGATACACACAGTGTACACTGCTCTCCTCTGACTTTGGTTTGAAATCTACAGCAGCGGCATGTCAACACAGACTGGTTAATCGATACAATTCTCATTAAGTTAGTTAGTGAGTTGGTTTGTAAGCGTCATCGTCTACAACTGCATTTAAAATTCATGACACATTTATAAATCATTTAAAATATTTGATGTAAAGGATTCAAAGGTTTTATTTTGACTGTGAGTAGTGAAAACAATAGTGGTAATAACTCCAATTTAAAGGAGCTTAGAACCGTCGGCTCCATAAAAGTAAATAGCAAGTGGACAATGTGATTGGACTTTGTGTGTTGACTTGATTTTCAGGGTCTCTCCTACCTGTGCAGCTCCTGGCCCAGTCTCTCTGACCCATCCTCTGCCAGCACTTCGTACAGGTCATCTTCTTCCAGCCGCCGTTTGTATCCAACACTGAACAAAGGATTGAGCCACCTGATGGAGAAAGAAAACAGAGGAGTCAGGGAAAAAATTTTCAGATCATCATCAATTGCACATGGTGCTATTGGGGAACCATAAAAATGCACTTACAGTTATTAACACTTTTCAGAAGCATTAATGTGATCGAATGGACTATTTGGTGTCACTTTCAATCTCTCTAAACATGAAGGTTGGGAAGTTTGGTCTAATAATTCCACTAATACTTCATGAACTGATGGGATTTTTATTACAATCAAACTGTATTTGCTCGCGTCCAACTTTCCCATTACACTTAAGAGACCAAAGCGAGCGATTCAACCGGAAATTCTCATAACATAAACAACACGGGACAGGGGGTGATGTCAAGGGATGTTTGTGACTCACTCTCAATTTTTTTCTCAACGTGTAACAACTTTTTTTTTTTTTTAAACTGTGAAACTACAGGTAAACTCACATTTCACAGCCAATTTAACGAAGCAACTCGGTTTGTCAGTCTGAACTCACCCACTGACAGTTCAATTCATTGTGAAGTAATAAACACTTTATAGATGAGCTAACACTGTCCGGTGCGGCACATGTTTGTACGTTACGTTAGCTAACAACGGTTCCCCTTCGCAACGTTCTGTCGACTTACCAGAAAAATACCTTGGAAATAAGGCCGGCCGTCGCTGCCGGGTTGGTCTTTGCGGCTTTTCTGACTTCTTCCATGGTGGGCTCGCACTCACACGGCAGCTTCTCTCAACTTTGTCCCCTTTTTTAAAACTGCTGCCCCGGGATATGTAGCGTGACTTCGGGACACACACATAACGCAGGTCGGTACCCCCGGGCTGTGTGTTACGTGGTCCTTCAACTGCACGAGCTAGCCGTTCTAAAAGAGAAAATAGATGCACCTTGAGTGGCCCCGCCCCCGGAGACTCCTGATTGGCTCAAAAGAACGGTCGCCCCACGCTATTCGCTGCGCCTTGTCTTCCGCGTTCACACGACTGGCTGGGAGCGCTGCGTGGTATTCTGCATAAACTCATTTGAGTCACATTTACCTTGATTTATTTGGAAACGAGTGGAAGAAGGTTGGATTTACCGTCAAAATGGCGCGACATTTACAGCCACAATTTACAGTATCTTTTAAAATGCCTTGTGTCTAACAGCAACTGAGGCATATAGTGGTTTTACATACATTAATGTAATTTCTCTGTTAAACAGACGAGTTTCAATATGGTTCAGTAGAACTACACATTACAGGTGCACTGTGTATTTAAGCCAGAAGAGAATTATCTTCATAGATTGATTATTTTACTCCTAAACAAACTATTTGTATTCATGACTGAGTAAACAAACTCATCTGAAAGGAAAACACAAAGTCATAGTGTTTACATTGTTCACATGTGGCGGACCCTGCCACCTTTCTAGCTTCAAACGGTGCTCTTGGACCTTATTTTCCTCTCAGAACAGACCTACGGAAAATATTTGTATTAATATTTCTAAGTCTGTACGATTACCTTCTTAATATTACAAATATTAAAATTGTTCGTTTAAACTCCTACACAAAAATTTAATGTATGACAAGTTAATGTTTAGTTCCTGAATCTTGTAAGCCAGTCATTCAAAAACATCCTCTGTCAGGGTAAAGTATCAGGTTGAAGGAGTACTACCCTGTGTGTGTGTGTGTGTGTGTGTGGGTGTGTGTGTGTGTGTGTGTGTGTGTGTGTGATCTACTTGTTGTCACTATTACTCAGCAAAATCGCCGGTTCCCCATATCTGTTTGACTCACTCCAACTTGCACAGTCCTGTACTCTCACTGCCTGGCTTTATCTCTTGACGACCGAGTAATATGTGTAGCTTTGGATAAGAGGAAGTGCGTTGATACTTAAAAGTAAAATGGGAGAGTTGGGGGGCCATTTGTTCACCGCCACCCGTCCACGGCGACGGCAGACCACATGAAATTTCCCATCGAGCTAATTTTGTTTGCTTGCACTCTCACTGGTCTGTCTGATGCCTTGCACAAACACACAGAAACACACACACGCACAGAGGATATCCTGTAAATAAAGGGCAGGCAGTAGATGACAGATGCCCTCTGACACACTGCAGGTGTTTCCTGCACTGTAATATTAGACTAGGGAGAGTGTAGGGAGACTGAAACGCCTCCCGTCACTCTCCTTCTTCCCGTTTTTTTTTCTAAGAAAACTTCCAACCATTCACATGTAACCAAGATAAACTATTATCCTGATACTGACGATACTAATGATAACAGACGGGTGTTTCCCTGGCCCTCACACCTCGCACATTTATCGCCCTGTTGATGTTTAGCTTGCCCCGACTGGGGAAAGGGCTGGAGGAGAAAAGCCAGCAGGAGATTATTACAGGCAGCTGAACTCAGCCCAATAACATTCATCTGCAGAGGATCAACACTCCTTTCCCATGCTACCCCAGGCGTGTGATAGGCCTAGTTTTCCCCCACGTCGTGCCAGGTTCTTTTCTCCCTTCAATAAGCACACAGGAAGACGCACTCACTTTCTTTAACTTTAATTGCCGTTTACAGTTTGAATTCATTCATGTCTTATTGTTCAGGTACAGGTGGAGTAAACGTTGTGAGCAGCACTGTGTGAAACTCCTTTTAGTTACTGATTAAAAGCAGAAGAAAAACAGGTGTAACAGTAAAACCGGAGGGGTCAGGGATTCAAGGACTCGAACACAATGGTTCCAGCCCTGGGGGGTGGCATACAGCCGCTGCAGGGGGGGTTTGAGAGTGACGGGCTGAGTTTGATAACGTCCTGACCTAAATTTCACCTAAATTTAACTGGAATCCTTTTTTCATTTTTCTTGTTTTTCTTACCATTGTTTAATCGTTGATTAAAAGTAGCAGAGAATGGGAAGGGAACTTTTTTTTTTCCTGGCTTCTGAGAAGGGGCTGACCAGAACCGCTGCTTTAACACCACACAATGCATCTGAAAGGGCAACTAATCAGCGCCCGTGGGGGAAAGCCAAAAACAGAATAAAATGCTAATGTTTAGCAGGATTGTCACTTTCCATTTTCACCATCTTTAGTTCAGCAGGTGAGCAAGCTAACACTTGCTAAGTAGCCTACAACCGATGCTGATGTCCGCTTGTGTGCTGGTTGGTTGGTTCGTCGGCAGGATCGCACAAAAACTGCATGACAGATTTCGATGAAACCTGGATGGAGAACGGGTCTCAGAACAGAGTCGATCCTATTAACTTTTGGTGCAGATCCTGTTCAAGGGAAGGATCCAGGAATTACGCTCTCGACTTTATTTAATGCTGCGAGACATAGCGTAGCATTTCTTGATATTTTTGTTGATATTTTTGTTGAATTCCCAGGGAATAATGCGTGGATCTTGATGAAACAAATCAAAGCTATAACAATTCAATCAGAATTCCCCATATTTATTAAGGCTTATCATCTGGGGATCATGAATACCAGCACAAAATTTCATGAGGCTCTATTCACGATTGTTAAAATATCTCCGTCTAGACAAAGTCATTGATTTCTGTTGGGGTTGATTTAAGGTGTAATGTAGGTTTAGAAAAATCTGTCACTAACACTTTTGATCTGAATGAGGCCGTCCTGATTAAACAAAAGATTTTGAAACGTGTCAGAATGCAGTCTACTGTATGTACTTACCAATTTACTCATCAACCAAGAAGAAGCATCTGCTTTTTTTAACATTCAATATCAATCTCTCTCATCCTTCTCGACTGAGTCACAGATAAACATCCTGGGTATCAAGGAAGGAATCTGCTCCTGTCCCACATTAACAATTCAGGATTTCCAATGGAAAAGGTCTTTATCATATTCATGGTCGAAATGGACTGCTATCAACAGGTTAACGCAGATAACAACCTGTTCCAGCTGCTTCCCTTTCATTAGCAGGTTTACGGGATTAGGGTCCCCTTGGACATTGCTCAGCAACAGCGACTATGGTAACGCAGCATCGACGCTTTAAATGTCTGGAGATTTAGGCAACAACACTCTCAGCGCCTTCACACTGACAGTAAAACACCCGAGTTTCCTGGAGCGCTGATTACGAGAAACGCGGTACTTTTGCCCGTTTATTGACCTCACAAACTGTCCCGGGATCAGGGTCAGCAGGGGGCAGCTCCAGTGTCTCCGGTGGAAATGTTTTTGGTAATTATTTCCCCGCCGGAAACAATCCCCCTTTATCTGAAATAAGAGATTAGATCTAATCCTTGCTTGTAAAAGCCCAGCAATAAAAAAAAGAAAGAAAAAAAGTTCACCCACAATGCTGCAAACAGTTTTCAGTCCAAGATTAGGATTTTAATTAATCAGTGCACGGCCTCTTTCTGCTAAGAGGTTTGGTTGCTTTCACATTTTGCCTTTTTACTTTGACTATTTTATGACTTACCATTTTTACTCTGACTTCTTGTCCTTTGCCCTCTCTCTCCACCACATCTCCCCACTATCTCCCCTCACGTTTCAGCCTCATCGACCCTGTTGACGCCGCCTCAGTTGCTCAACAGCCCTTGACTGAGCTGAGACGGGACACACACGGGTTAATCACAAAGCTTACTGGTAAGACAACCTAAGACACAAAACAGACTGTGACAGCACTGATAAAAACATACGCAGATAACACAAACACAGACTCTAAGACATGGTGCTCGTGTGTGTTCATGGGAAGAGGGACATTTCTGATAAGTATTTTTTGAAAAGATAAGGAAAAGAGCTGCGGTAGGTACGTAAATACATAGATGTGCGTTCCAGTTCCAGTCCACTGGAACGATCGTCTTTGAACAGAGGAGGTGGCCAGTCCGACATTACCTATCACCCAACTTCAATGCTGTACTGAGTTCATTCCCCAGACAGCTTAACCACCATTCACACCTGGGCTCACTTAGATTAACAATCCACATGAAGACCAGTATGGCCAACGACCCACATGTGGCCCTAACGACTCTGGATCGACACTCCCAGGCAGAGTTTAATAGCCTGCGACTCCTCCTCGTTAGAACTGAAGAAGCCTCTTGAAGATACTTTCAGGATAAGATTTTAGAAACAAAACACACAATCAGGATTAAAACAACCAATAATTTCAGCTAATTTCGGACACTTTACCTAAAACTAGCTTCAACTCGCCCACCCACGTCGGGGTATTGCTTAAAAGTTATTGCACCGCTAAGACTGATGCAGTTATATAATAATTCAAAACTGGTAAGGGACATTCTGTACCATAGGTCCTTTCACATTCAAATATGTTGCGTAACCAACTGTGTTCCTTGAATGCAGAACTTGAACTTCTTGTTGAGCGGTTGGTGACAAGAACCATCCACCCAACCACTTTCTGTAGTGTAGTATTGATAACTCTTACTTAAGCAAACGCCCTGAACGCCTCTTCCGCCACTGAAAGCAGATAGTGGTGTCAGGGTGTTTTTTGTCACAGCAATCAATCAGCTGGAAACAGCCCAGGTGCACAGACGCAGAGCGAAGGCGGCGGTTACACACTCAAGCAAGACCTTTCGCTGCTTTTGCATGAACAACAACAACCACTGTGGTCACAATAACAAAACAGGATCAAATGGTAAAAAAAAAAATAGTTGACAAAGATGTCCATCTTCATTTGCTAATTACCACTAAACAAACAAGGCAATGTGGTGATGCTTAACTCTTCATCTAGTGCCACCATCTGGTCCAAATTTTGACCCCCAAACAAGCCCCCCCCCACACACATTTCTGGGGGTTCTCCTGGGTAGACTGGCGGAACAACAGGCTAAAACAGGCATCCTTGTCGCTAGTGTGGCAGGTAAAAAGTCAAGCAATATACTTTATTACAACTACAGGCCCCCATACAATACCGACAACTGGGGAAATGCCCAGATGGCTTGAAACAGTCCCTCCATTTTGCCACTTGATGGTGCCATAATACTGTAAAACTAGTACAGAATTATCTTTCAACCATTACTTAGTACTGTAGTCAGAAAACCGTTCAACTCTGGTGCATCATTGTGATAAAGGGCTAAGAATTAAACCCTTATGAAACGAGCCCATTCATTCATTCATTCATTCATTCTGTCAGTCAACAATACAAACGTTTCCTATCTCTGTTCCTCATCTTGTCTTCCTTCCCTGTCAAAGACTTTTCAGATCCTTTCAATTAAAGACTTCCTCCTCCTGCAGATCCCCTTGCAGACCCCATGCACGCTGTGTGGAGTGATGACCCCCCCGCCCCCTCCCGCCGCCACGCGCAAACACAACCACAACACAACTGATTGTGCGTCACTGAATGATGTGCACTTAAAGGTACTGGCTCTCTGGCGCGGATGCTCTGTCGAACAGGTGAAGGGAGAAGCAGAGCTCTGCTGACGCACCTGTCCCGGCCCGGCCCGACCCTCCCACCTCCTCTGTGTCACTCTGTCCTGTACCAGTCCGGACCTCCAAGGCAGAGGAAGAAGAAATGGGCAACATGGCAACAGAGATTACTGCCTTTCTCCTGACCATCTCAGGTTGGATCCTGGTGTCATCCACGCTGCCTACAGACTACTGGAAGGTGTCCTCTGTGGACGGGACGGTCATCACCACAGCTACCTTCTGGTCCAACCTATGGAAAACATGTGTGACTGATTCCACTGGTGTGTCCAACTGTAAGGACTTTCCTTCAATGCTGGCTCTGGATGGTGAGTCTTGTTGTCTTTCTGAGCTCTTGTGTCTCATTTCTGTCCATCTGATTGGACCAAAAAAAGAACACCTGCTGGTTTTGGATGAACCAACGCCGTTGTAAAACAAATGGAACTTGATATCTCCTGTTCTGACTCTGGCTTTTGGCTGCAAACAACCACAGCATTTAAAGCTAAAGGCCAGAGGAGGCATATGTCAGTGAATGAGCAGAGCTGGACTGAATGAAGCAATCTGAGAAAGTCATCAAGTCAGACAGAGGTCACTTCCCGTTACTTGTGGTGTAACAACAAGGAAAGGAAGTGATGTTCGAATTCTAATGTCCTGAGGTGATTTGAGATGTTCATGCAGTCTCAAACATACCACATCTTATCTGTTGCCCATTGGTGTTGAGCAGGGGCGTCCCCAGAAAGTTTTTTTTATCGGGGCCAAGAGGGGGGGCCACTGAAAATGTTGGGGTGGTGTCCGTCTCTCCAACAGCTAATTGCTAACTGTGCTGTTAAGAGGTTTATGAAAGCTTTTTTTTTTTTCTTGCGGAAAACTGATGCCTGAAACAACACTATGAGGGAGGTGAGAGTGAACAAAAAAGAACTTCAGGCCCCAAAAACAAAAGATGCTAGAAAGCTTCAAGGTCCATTTATTTTTTATTTTTTACAAAACTGGTTGCAAAACATACAAACATAATAATAAATAATTCTGTGCTGGTTTGTTATTTTAAGTGAAACCTGCTATATATCGCTTAAAGCTACAGTTGAGAGACTGTTAGCTTAACTTAGCTTGTGGTTTATAAAATTGTGATGAACAATGGATTAAATGGATAAGATATAATGTGGTTATTAATGTGTTTATTAACTATAGAGCTGTGTTACCTTTGGATAGTGCCAGGATAGCCATTTTTATGCTAAGCTAAGCTAACTGGCTGCTGACAGACTTCAAGTTTTAACCCTAAGTGAACTGATTGAAGCCAATCTCTCAGCAAAAAAGTCAATAACTGTGACAAACGTCTAACTATTCATACAAAATAAGTAAATATACCTCATATATATCTCTTCCAGCCCTAAAATTTGCTAACATTATCACACTTCTGGACACAGCTGTTTTTTAGTGGTCGTTAAGCAAAAATGTGTGGAACCACCAATTTAAAGCACCCTCCCTCTCTGCTTGTCATGAAGCCTATATCCAGGTGTGCAGGGGTCTGATGATCGCCTCGGTGTGTCTGGGTTTCTTCGGTGCCATCCTCGCCTTGGTAGGGATGAAGTGCACGAAAATAGGAGGCTCGGAGACCACCAAGGCTCGCCTGACCGTCCTCGCAGGCTTCCACTTCATTCTCAGCGGTAAAAAAACCCCATGCTGTATATGTCTGGATTCACCGGGGACTTTGGAATGAATTAAGTGTTCAACCGAATCACATCATCAGCTCCTTCTGCTTTGGTTTAAGTCAGAATGTGTTGCACAAATCCTCTTATTTCTCTCCGCAGGCCTCTGCTCTCTGACTGCATGCTCCATATACGCTCACAGGATCACAACTGACTTCTTTGACCCGCTCTTTGTTGCTCAGAAGTAGGTATTCAGGATTACAAGAGAGATATCTTTGATGGCAGATCATAACCACATGCGGATGAAAGGAATTCCAGACGTACGCTTCATTTTGTTTTTCAATGAACGCTTGCAGGTTTGAGCTGGGAGCCGCTCTCTTCATCGGCTGGGCTGGATCCGTGCTGTGTATCCTCGGAGGGCTTATCTTCTGTCTCTCCCTGTCCGAAGGCTTTAGCATGAGGCAAGTTGCTTGATTTTTTATTTTTTTTGGCTGTGTGCTAATAATGTGCTCCCGCATCTGTCATCAGCGACAAGGGCTTCGGGGAAATCTGATTTGGACGGACCATAAAGTGCACTGAGTTGCTAACTCAATCAGGCAATTTAAATAATGACTTTAACTGCAATGGAGAGATCGTTACAGTCGGAAAACATCCCGTAATCTCTCTCAACATCTTGTCCCATAATTGCTGAACCTACACAGCAAATTGTACGATCGTCGTTTTGATAAGTTAGGCGGCTGTTGGAGACTGAATGTTTCCTTTGTTGCAGTAATGAGGACCTTTTCAAAGTAAAAGTCACCTTGATAGAGGGCACCTATAGGGAAGTGTTGCACCAGGCAGAGAATAATCTTCTCTCTTGGTGACGTCCTTCATCATGATTTTGTCAACAGTCAGTCCTACTTAGCAGATCCTTATATTGTGGATAAAGCGAGAAAACTAAGAGGAGTAGAAAGACAGAATTTAGATGGATTTGGTCCCAGGCCAGAAAGGGTACATGTAGATTCCAGAGATTTGATGGCTGACCACTTTAAATCACATCGCCCTCATGCGTTTTTCTCTTAAGTCAGGTGAAATAGGGAACAACATATCTGTTTTTAGCCACGCTGGCAGGCTAAAGTTGGACTGAAATAGCTCACAACATCTCAGAAAATATTAGATGGGCTGCCATGCAATCTTGTTAACGGTGCTCATGTCATCCACTTTCATCTAGTTCCATCATCAGGTCAGTTTACTAAGTTGTACAAATGCCCCACTTCAGCTTCAGTGATGGTTTTATTTTGAACAAATTAGCAAGTGTTAGTGTTTTAACATGCTTTACTAAGATGGCCAACTTAAAACCAGCTAAACATTAGCATGTTAGCTTTGTCATTGTGGTCGTGTTAGCATGCCGACATTAGCATTTAGTTTGGCCTTACAGGGCTGTTAGCTAGCCTGCCGTGGAGGTTACGTTTTCACCTGAGTTCATTTGTTGGTTTGTGAGCAGTGTTACACAAAAACCGCTGAACGGATTTCTACGAAACTTTGATGGAGGATGTGTCTCAGCCCAGAATAGATCCCATTAACTTCTGGTGCAGATCCGAATAAAAAAGACACATCCAGGAATGTCTTTCTCATGCTCATTAACATTCCAAGATGTTTTGGGACATTTTCGTCACTTTCTTAGGGAATAATACAGTTAAATTGATTTTAAAAAGCAGGGACATTAAGATGGCTGGTATATATGGGCGATAAAATGTGATGCAAATACAGTAAAAATCGAGATATGGCATATTTAAATGTGTTTAAACCCTAACCCTTATTTTATTGTTGTCATACTGTGCAGACAGCAAGAAAGCTAAGAGGAACACAAAGGAGAGAAGATCAAGGAAAAAAATAGCTAGACTAGAAATCGAAAATCCCCAAAGCTTACTTCTCGTTCAAGTGTCTCTGAAAGAAATGACATAACTGGAACCATTGTAACATTGCGGCTCGACTTCAAATCCACATGGCTCCGCAGCTGTAACTGTCCTCAAGTGTTATGCCAAAGGGCGCTTGACTGAAGCTGGGATCAAAACATAGCGTGTCTCTGAGTTTTAGGGGCTTTTTCTTTTGTTTTTTTCAGAGCTGAATACTCCTACAGTGGAGCGGCGTCATTTGTGACAGCACGCAACAAGCACAGCAAGACAGCCAACAGCCTCCAGAAGGAAGCGGGAGGGCCGTCGAGACAGTTTGGAAGAAATGCCTATGTTTGAAATTGGACTCCGTGCTGTTACGTGACTAGAACGTGGAATTCATCGTAAAAGCTTGTGGTCACAGGAGACTATTTCACCACCATCACTTTCATGAACTCCTGGGCTTGAACTTTGTGGAAAAGAATGGCTTTAAAAGTGAAATTCATGTGACAGAGTACATGCGTTAATGTGTTAATTTTAGGGGCCAGACTCCTCTTTTAATGCGGCTGCTTTTTGAGACATTTCTGTCAATGGCTCTTAAGTAAAAGATTGTTTTTTTCTTTTAGGGCAGGAAATTTGATTTGGCACAAACCAGCGTTCAAACTCTCCGGTCACCTTCAACAGACTGGCCCTTCCTGCCTGTCTCTCTCACATAGACGGGATGTATTAAATGTGTATTTTTCTATAATTTTTTTAAACATTCAAACTAGAGGATATCACACAGATACCAAGTAACCTTTTGCATGAGCTTTTTAGACATGAATTTTTGTATTTTTTGCAGTGTTTTCATTATTGGACACATTATATTCTGTAAATGTGAACAAATGTTGTTGTATTAAGAAATTGAAAGTAGCTAAAATGACGTAAGTCCAGTTAATCTTCTCCTGTTGCTTTGAGGAAATAGAGGACACTGTGGATGGATCACATGAAGGCCTTTCTCGGGTCACTAGGTCAAATCTGACCCCAGAGACGGCTTTGCAGAGCTGGAGGTCCGACCGGAGGTTTTCCCTCCTATCAGCCATCCATCTCCACCTCGAAATTATTATCAATAGGAACCCCAGGCTATGTTACGCAAAACCTCTTGGCCCAGAGGTTGGATACCTGAACCAGCTGGCAGAGAGAAGTTGCCCTCCACTTTCCGGCGCCTTGCATCCGTAAACAAGTGTCAGGTGTCCTGGGCTCTGCACAGTGCTGTCTGATATAATGATGGTATTGTATGGTGAAACTCTAATGTTAAAACTGAAAAACGTAATGCATTAAACTCCTTCTCACTTTTAAAAGACTTTAAAGACTGAAGACTTTGAAAGAAAATGTTGCAATATTTTACCACTCAGAGAAGTTAATTATGTTGTTTATTACAAGCTAATATCTTCAAACAAATACTGAGCACAATTAAAAAAATCCTTAAATATAATTTGAAATTGATTGTCTTCTTATTCTGAGGCTCTGCAGTACCCTTCAATTTAAGTAGCTGTTCCTTTTCAAGTATTTATCCCTAAGAAGTGGCCGCAAATGAATCAAAGAAATTGAGAGATTAAATACATTTTTTTACACAAAGTTATGTATGTACTGTATTTTTTACTTTTCTCGAATATCTTTGTTCATTGCCAGAAAATCCACAGCTCCCCTCTGAGAAGGCTCTACTTCAACACAGTTTATCCTTTGAGTTAAATGCTAATGTCAGTGCGCTAAGATGCTGATCATTATCCCCGCTAATGTTCTTATATCAGTGTGTTAACATGGTAACATTAGCCGATTAGCTCCAAACACAAAGCGCAGCTGTGGCTAATGAGGATGTCATTAGTTTGTTCGGGTTAAACTTTGAGCTGATGACGGAGCTGAAAGCAAAGTGAAGGGATCTTTGAAGTTATTACAACAAAAGAGGACAGTCATCTGTTGACAATAATGTCCTCTTATATGACTAATTGAGCAAATAAAAGAAGATTTTATTTGTTATAAAAAGGAATTATTACAATTGAACTTGAAGGAGACATAACTGTCTGCACAATCAATCCAGTAGTTGTTCAGACATTTCAACCAAAAACTAAAATGTCACCCTGCTGAGTGCGAGAGGAGTGAGGATCATTAGGATACATCATCTGGGAACCATGAATATCACTCCGAAATGTTTCCATAGCAAAAATAATCTGGATAAGTTTGATAATTGATGAGTCTGAACTGTTCATGTCACTAAAGGAAGAGTCAGGGGCCCAACAGTCAGTAAGGTTCATCCTCTGGGGAACATGAATGTCTCTAGATTCTAAATTATGCTACAAAACATTATGTTACGTTGTATTATTTTACGTTTTTTTTTTTTTAATTCTACCTTAAATGCTGTATACTTATTTAAAACAAAACAGTGATGGATGCTATCAGCTCACACATGCCAAAAACATAATTGTGTGTTCAAATCAAATACTTCAATGCATGATGAGGTGTTTCGAGAAGACCACTGACCTACTTATTGATCTGAGCTGAGGGCACAGAGCCATGTCCCTCCACCCATTACTGCGGTCACACCAGCAGAGAGCAGCATTAATGCACTAATGGTTGACAGATCTGAGGGAACCGCACAGTAAGTGGCAGAACCGTGTCCTCCGAGATTTAACTTTTAACTGTGAAGACGCCTCATGTGCAAAATTAGCATCAGCTTTGACTCATTTCTTATTTATTTTCATCACTTCTTTCAAATCTGGTCAGCTCAAGTCACACAAGTGTTCCTTTGTTTATACGGGTTCTTCCTTTTTTTTTTTTTTTTGCAGCGACCACCTCATTAAAGCTCATTAAACCCACCCTCACCAAACAAATTAAGGCTACCGAGCGGTCCACCATTTCCAATAACTTCCTACCACCACCAATAACTTTGTCATAAGCCGAAAGGACTCAGAAACAAAGAGGAGCTCTTTCATCCCCGCCGAACATTCATCACTCCCCCGACCTCTCATTACCTCAGATTTAACTCTAATTATAATGGCACAAAGACGGTGTGCTGTGATTATGAGACCCACAGCACAGCGAGGTCTTGGTAAAATTACTAATAACTAGCAGCTTAAAGCCGGAGGCAAAGTCAAGAATGATGCTTAGGTCATAGCGGCAGTGTTATTACATATTTAACAGAACATTTAAAGGTCACATACAATATTTTTGGTAAAATCTTGAGCAATGTGATTAAATTCCACACGTTTTATTGCTTCTTAAAGACACATTTAAATGAAAAACAACAACATATTTTATAAGTCCTAATTCTGTGTCCCCCTGTTCTAATTGTTATATGTCAACAATGTTTTGATGTTAAACCGCTCTCTTGTCTTTATGTAGAACATTATAATATTTTTGATAACTAATTTACATACTATTTTTGACCATCAGCTTGTAGCAGCTAGCTTAAATAACATCTTAAGAGACTGTGTGTTTGGAAGTCAGTTAGCAAAGCATTTAGAGTGGGATTATGCCAAAATATGTATTCTCCTCATTCTTTACCTTTAGGCCTAACAAAGCAAGTGATGGAGGTATGGAGGGTTTAATGAAAGATGTTATTGAATTGCATTGTGGGAAATGTAGGACTGTGTTTTTGGAGCCAGACCTAAAGGCTTGTGACGAAAATGTTGTTTTTTGCTGCTTTATTTTGATTTATTCTTATTTCTATCTGTCAGTTATGAGGCCTGAATTTTATGGAAGTGCAACACAAAATTGCTGCAAGGATATAACAACATATATTGAGAAAATTACATAATTAAGGAAAGCAAAGTAACATGATATATGGACTGATGGAATCAACAGATCTTCCCCTCGTGTTCCTGCACATGAAGTCATGCCCATGATGGTGGTGGTGTAATTCGAGATAAATGCTGAGGTGAGCATTCTCAGTCCAGATTCAAATGAGGTCCGTGGGAACCTGAGCGACTTTCGCCTCTCATCCACAATCGCATATGGAAAACAACAACGCGTCCCCTGATTTGTACCTGCGATGCACTCGTCCTCTTCTTTTTCCTGAGGAAAGCAGTGGAGTAGGAAGCCACTTCAGTTCGGCCCAGGATGTACAAGTCCTCTACATGAGTAAGGGACATAAAACTGGAAGACGAAACAAAAAAAGGAAAAGCATCAACATCTGCATTGTGGATTAACGATTAGGAATAAAAATATAAAATAGATTGGAGATCAGCTCACTCCTCCGAGATGAAGATTCGTGTGGTCCAGATCTGGGGCTTCCTGATGACCGTTTTGGGATGGATCTTCGTGGCCTGCACCATGGCCATGGAGGGCTGGAAGATCACCTCAATCGGGGGCATGGGGGGCTCTTCCATCATCAAGGTGGCCTGGTACTGGTCCAGCCTGTGGAGATCCTGTTTCACAGACTCGACTGCTGTCAGCAACTGTTACGACTACCCTATGCTCTGGTCTGTTGAAGGTAGGTGACGCGTTTTCCTCGCTGTCCGGCGAACGTTTCAGTCGAGGGCTCCGCTGACATCTAGACTCTCACTGATGTCTCTTTGCGTCTCCTAGGCTCCATCCAGATCGTGCGAGGCCTGCTGATGGCAGCTCTCTCCCTGGGCATGCTGGGCTTTGTGCTCAGCCTGTTGGGGATGGAGTGCACCTTCATTGGGGGGAAGGACAGATCAAAGTACAAGAAGATCTACGCCGGTGGATGGTGCCACATAGTCAGCGGTAATGTCTACTTTTAATGAGTTTTATCTCTACATAATAAAAAAAAAAGGTTGCTGCTATTTGTAGTCGCCAGTATTCGAGATTTCTTTTTGTTTTCTCGTCTCCCAACATGACCTCTCTTCAGGTGGGCTGTCCATATCAGGGTACAGTGTTTATGCACAGTACGTCTCCGTAGAATACTTCAACCCCGGCTTGGACGGACTGCAGTAAGTCAACAGGCTTGCATGTAACTATTCAACCTGAACACCAACTTCACTTTTTCCCCTCACTGTCTCTCCGTTCCAACGCCGACAGGTACGACCTCGGCACCCCGATCTTCCTCGGCTTGGTCGGCTCATGCTTCCACATGACCGGCGGTTTCTTCTATCTGTGGTCGGTGTGTAAGCCGCTCTGTGGGGGAGAGGTCACGTGAGTACACACACACACACACACACACACACACACACACACACAAACACACACACACGCATGTTGTGCCAGTTGTAACGTGTCGCTGGAAGGGTATAAATAACTTCACTCCCCACTTCCTCCAATAAATACCAGCGTTCAGCGTGCAGATGCTCATTATGGGTACACTCCCTCTCGCTTCGTAATATAACCCCTGAAGCCATTGGAGTAAACAGACAGAGGTCTGGTGTTTTTAAAGCATTCTTGAGTACACAAGGAAAGGAAGAAAAACAAAACAAAAAAATGCTGTGGATTAAATTCAACACTAGAAGGAGCTCAGAGACTTCAAATCTACACCAGTGCTTATTACACATCTTTTTTCACCTCAAACCTCTTTTACAAGCTAATTTCATGTAACATAAACCAGAACAACATCCTGCTGCAGATCGTGAGAAAGAGCTGCAAACATATCAGGAAATGATTGATCTTGCTTATGTCACGCGTCTGGTTTGATTGACAGCTCGACATCAGCAAGGCTGCAAAACAAATCCAAAGTCGATCCCAAGGAAGAGTTCGACATTTTGGGAAATATGCTTATTTGCTTTCTTGTCAAGTGTTAGATGAGAAGGTTGATACCGCACTTAAGTCTATGCTCTGAAAATGAAGCTAGAGCTATCAGTGAAATTAGCTTAGCTTAGCATAAATACTGCAAACGTAAGGGAAAACATCTAGCCCGGTCCTGTCCAGATGTAACATAATCCAACAACAAACGAGCACTAAACGTCAGGTAGGCAGATTTTGTTACCGCTAGATTTTGCTACGCTAGCTGTTTCCCTCTGCCTCCAGTCCGTATGCTAAGCTCGGCTAACAAGCTGCTGGCTTAAAAATGAAAGAAAAGATATGATAGTGTTGTTGGACAACAACCCAAATAGGTGTTTTTCCTAAAATGTTAATGATGGTCTTCTCGTGTAAATTTTTTGAGCAGACGAACTTGCTTGCTTCTGGAAAGTGCTTTGAGCTAAATGCTAATGTTGACATGCTAACATACTCTGGTTTAACTTTTTTTTTTTGTTAAGTGTTACCTTAGAGTTTAGCATGCTAGCATTTGCAAATTTGCTCTGAATGCAAAGCACAGCAAAGGCTGATGGGAATGTCATGAGTACTGCAGGTATTTAAAGGACCAGTATGAAGGATTTAAGGGGCGAAATGGTATAAAATTGTCGTAAATATG
>CAEMYA010000158.1:1519368-1532511 GCA_903131615.1 Diplodus sargus | reverse complement strand
AAAAAAAATCACATCTCATTGCTCCATTTGACACGTGAGGACGTTATAAAATTTGATGTACAAAGCTTTTACACAAGCTACATATAGTATCTCAGTGTGGGTTATATTTCATTGAATATACAAAAAACGGAATCTATTTAAAAACACTGAAAGGGTCTAAGGCAAGGAAAGAAGAATTGGCACAAGGCGCGCGGTGAGACTACTTGATTGGAAAACCATTTGATAACCCTTTGTGAAGTATTGCTGCGTCTGTATTATAGAGTCCATACGATAAAAAGTATAAAACATGGCTACTTAGTGAGGTCTTTGTGTCTGTGTGTCACCTGATCAGCTGTAGTGTTAATTGTAATTATTGCTAATGTCCTCGGAGTCGCTGATGTCACTGAGGGAGCAGAGGCTGCTCTTCAGGGTGCTTCCTGTTCCAGCTTCTGTCAGACCTGTCGGAGACAATAAGGCAAAGTGTTAACTAAAACACAGCTGAGACCATAATCATTGCAACTTATTATAAAAAACCATGTACACTGCAACATATCCTGAATCAACCGACCTGACTTGGGAGCCTTTCCTGTGGAGGTTCCCCAGACGCTGGTGCTGGGTGACTCCAGGCTCTTCCTCATTGGTCCAGATCCCTGAGCTGGTTTGGACACTTCCTGTCTGTCCTCTAAGGAGGAGACCAACCAATCACTGCTCTCCTCGAGATCTGTGTACTGTCACCACATAAATGAACATTAGGATATTTATTTCATAATAACATCAAATGAACCAACAACACTGCACACTCAAGCTGTGAGCGAGTCTCACCGTGAGCTCCTGAACATCGTCCTTCCTCTCTGGTAAGATGCTGACGCCCCCTGCTGGTTTCTTCACTGCTCTCCCTGCAAACTGCTTTTCCATTTTTCTGGCCAGGTCGTTGATTTTATTCTCTAAAAAGAAACAAGAAGCAAGAAGCATTAGATTTTAATAGACTCAAGAACATTTTTATATAATTAAGTAGTAGCAGCTGGCAGGAAGCAAATACAAACATAAATTATTGTAACAAATGTGATTGTGAGTTTTCAGATTAATAACAGACTAATACAAATCAACACTATGAAAAAATGTGTGAATTGTCATGAACCAAACTAAGTGTGACAGAAGTGTTGAAAATGATCTAACATGTAACATCTACAGATAATGCACCACTGACCTTTCCCAAAGCTTCTCTTCTCCACATTGCCGTTCTGGTCTTTGTGAGTCTGAAGCTGTTTTGGGTCGATCTCCTGCAGCTCGCTGACGTCCGACCAGTCGTCATCCTCGTCGCTCTCTATCTTTGTGACTGCCGTCTTGGTGACGCTTCCCGCTGTCCCCCGGGCCGGCTGCGGGTTGGAGAGGAAAGAGTGCCTGGCTGGAACCTGCCTGGTCTGAACTGGCGGGGCTTTGCTCGGTCTGATCTGCACCGGTGTCGCCTGGTTTGGTCTGGACTGTGGCGACTTGCCCCTCTGGTGTTTTATGGGCTGTTTTTCCTCCATGTCTGAATCTTCGTCTTCAGATTCCTCATCTGAACTGAAAGGAGGGGTCCTTAAAGGATCACAGAAATGGGGTTTTACTCATCACTCAACCTTTTCTGCTTTTTTTCTGTTAACAGTTAATATGTCTCCATTACCTGGGTGTGAAGCCCCTCAGAACGGTCTTGCTGTTAGGTGTGGATGTCTTGGGCTGGACGGTGGTCTTGGTCCTCGGTGCCGGCTGGGGGGTCTTTGGCTGTTTGACGGCAGGTCCAGACGTTACCTGTGTGGCTCTGGAGGGCAGGCTGCTGGAGCGAGGGCGGATCTGTAACACTGCGCAGATCAAACAGGTCGTACAAACACAGTTAACGGATCAGTTGTTGACAGCTTAAATCAGCTTAAACAAGCTCCCACAGATTACAATGATGATGTTAGATGCACGCGCAGACAAAACCAATTACGAGCTGCTAATGCAATATTGGCTGATGATGAGCTAGCTGGATTTCTCTGAAGGACTATGTAGTGATCTCATGTGCTAAGAGGCTGTTTGATGACTCACCTTGAACCGATTGTCTGGATCTGGTCTGTGACTCAGGAGCAGGGTCGCTGCCTCTCCTGTGAGCGCCCAGCTTCTGCACCACAGTGCCGACAATCTCCTCTCGCTGGCGCCAGTAGCCGGGCTTCCCCTTTGCGAAGCTCTCCCGGTCTGAATGCACCTTGGCCAGAATGGAAGTGAGCTCTTTGTTCTTCAGACCACTTTGATCCTGAGGAACGGTAAGGGGAGCAATGGTTACATGGCAGCACATTTAAGAGTGTTATCTTTTAGATTGAATGTTGTACAACACTTACAGACTTGACTCCGAGTTTCTCCAGTTTCCGAATAAGAGACTGCTCCATATCTGGCCGCATGTCTTTCTTGATGCTGCTGTTCCTTTTCACAGTCGCCCTCTGCTTCTTCTCTGGTGCAGGCTCAGGCTTCCTCTCAGAGAAGCTGCTCGAGTCTGTTAAAAATAAACAAAAAACAAAAAAACACTATATTAGCCATTTCTGGAAAATTAGGCTCCAAATACATGGGGGGGAAATGAGCATGCATTTGCCAATTTTCACAGCAAGCTCCATGCTAAAGGCTCAGACTGTGGAGGGGCAGGCAGAAGAGGAGAACATCTACAGGTGTATTTGCCACAAACAAGGCAACAAGATGATGGATGGGTGTGAAGACCAGCGATACGCGTACGGCAGGCGTCACAGAATGATTCCAAAAAGCGCTCTCGTACTAAGAGCATGCCGCTCATGTCAGTTTCGACACTGCAAGAAAAGGCTGCCCATGACAGACTGATGCATCCATGCAGACAGCATGCAGTCAACCATTTTATTGTCTATTTTACCTTTCTCCTCTTCTGACAGCTCCTGTATAGGATCCAGCTTAAGAGCAAAGACTGGCTCTTCTAATTGGACAGCACGCAGGGTCAAAGGTAATTGGAAGTCAGATAAAATATGTGTTAAAAGAGGTGGAGGAGGGGGAGGATACTAATGTGATGAAAGCACATGCTCAGCCTCTCTGGGAGTGACAATGTTTTTGTTTTCCTAATTTTCTTAAGACGACTCGCTCCCACTAACTTACCAAGGATGACTTTCTTTGGTTTCGGCTCTGGCGCTGGTGCACTGACAATGACTGAAGAACAGAGAATAAGTTAATGCACTGGAATCAGACATACAGTCTGCTTTCGTCAAACATTTTCTTGATAAAAAGTGTAAGGAATGGGAAGGAATCCATACCTGGCACTTCCACGACTTTGGTGGGTGGGTTTGAAGAAATATTCCTTATCTGTGAGAAGAAAATAGCATTAATTGGTTAAAAAAACTTGAAATTTAACCCTACTTCTAATGTTTTTTCAGCAATAGCCATTGAGAGAATCATTTACATCGTCACAACAGAAAATTATAAACAGATCAATCGACAATTAATTTATTAGATGCAGCCCTAGTTGTGTTTGGTAAATACTAGGGCTGTCAAACGCTAATTTTTTTTAATCGCGATTAATCGCATTTTGTCCACAGTTAACTCATGATTAATCGCAATTTTTTTGGCACATTTCTTTCTGTTCTAAATGTACCTTAACGATGAGCTCTCTGCCTCTGCCGTGTGTTTGGCTTGCAAATTATATTTGAGACTCGACGTACTTCAATGGTAACTCATTTCATCGACAGTACGTGCAGATAAATTTATAGTTAATAAGTCCTTTCTCCATTTCCTCTCACTTTCGCTTTTCATTTCACTGTGTTTTTCCCGAATGCCAACCCTGCTTCTTCTGCTTCTGATTCCCTTTCTTATTCTTCTGCCAGCCTCTGGATCAAGACTACAGGTGCCATCGACGGCCATAAATCATACAATGCGCATCTCTTTTTTTTTAATACTAAGCGTTAATCACGTGTTAAAAAAAATTAACGGCGTTAAGAGGATGTTGCGTTAACGAGTTATTAACACGTTGACTTTGACAGCCCTAGTAAATACATATTCTACAGGTTGATGGCTTTTATTGTGAAGCAGCCACAGGAAATGCAATAATGCATCAATCAATGTCAACATGGCTGGGATCCTTTCACAAAAATATTTTTGCTAAAATATTTTATCAAAACAACAACAATGAGTTTGTCTGTCTTCACTGTAAACAAATTCACAAGCTGCTTCTGTTGTGTTTCTGTCAGAGTAGCAGCTCAAAGAATGTTGACAGCCCCTGAGAATTCTGGGACCAGTGGTATAAAACTGCACCTGTAGTTACTGCCAAGAAGCAGAACTGAAATCTTAATGGCTTTAACTTTAAAATAAACTGTATGCGAGTGTGTGGCTGACCATTTTCCTGTCAAGCGTACAGTATCATGTCTCAATACAACACAATCTGAGTCCATGTAGCATATACAGGATATCCTGAACAAGGGCTGACCCTCCGCCTCACTTCCTCTCTCGACATAATCACACTGAGCTGTGACGGCAGCATGAGTGTGTGAATCAGTGCTAACCTGCTCCCTCTGAGCCTTTATGGCTTGCTCCTTCTCCTGCAGCCTCCTCCCCATCTCCTGCTGCAGCCTCTGGCTTCGCTCCTGGTGCTCCGACACAGACGACTGCATTCTGCTCAGCTCGTTCAGCAGCTGGAAGACGACAGGACGAGGATGCATTTTCCAGCGGGCTGATTTCTCACAAAGGCTTGTTGAATATTTCACTTACTGATGTTTCAGTACTAAAACCTACCTGATTCTTTTCAGACTCGTGTTGAGCCTTTATGTCCTGCAGCCTGGATTCCCACTTTTTATCCTAAAAGAGAAGATGTTTGCACTCAGAATAACTTCATCCACCTGTTGGTTTTAAAACAATATTCATCCTCTACACTGACCTGTTTCTTCATTTGCTGTTCCAGCTTGTGGATGGCTTGTATCTGCATCTCTTTGTAGTTGTCCACATCTCTCTCCGGCTGCGAGTGAACAGGGCTGGCTGATTTTTCATGCTTGGCTGTCAGATTCTGATTTGCTTCCTGTGAGTGGATAAACCCGAAATGAATGTAATGTAAATTAACATTATTAAAAGGCTGCTGAGGGGACTGTCTGAATATCCTTGTCATACGTTGAGAGCCTGAATATTTCGGCTGTACAGAAATTCCATCTCTCTGCGTATGCCGTCCCTGCTGTCCTCTATCTTTCTGTCCATGCGTGCCATCTCCTCAGCCTTAAAACGGTCCATTTCTCTCTGCAGGTCTTTGTGGAGCGACTGCTGCTCTTTCTCCTGTAGGCACAACAAAAAGAAAAGACCTGAGTCACCACGAGACCACAAAGGACACATAAAAAGGTTAAAATAAAAAGTGGGCTGCAACCATAATTTCAACAACACTACATCTGCTGATTATTACTATAAAAAATTTAAAAATTACTTTATATCAGCATCAAACAGCCGTAAACCCAATTATGTTCCAGCAATGGTCTGGTTGTCCTACCTGAGCTGCTTTAGCTTGCAACTCCTGTTTCTGCTGAACAATCTGCTCCTTCAGACTGCCGATCTCCAACTTGAGGCTTTCAATCTGAGATTTGTTCTCGCTGTCTGAACGCACCTCTGACGGGAGGTAAAACAAGAACAAAAAGACAATGTGAAAGATATTTTATGAACCGATGTAATGCGAGTGAATATTTCATTTTTCAACAGCAAAGTGGTCCCCATCAGACTTCATCTTTTCCCTGATTTATCTGAGTTCTACCTTCATTTCATGCATTACCATACTCTCTGTTCCTCCTCTAAACTGTTCCTCAAATCTTTCTTTCTGACTGGTTGACTTACGGATCTCGTACTCGTCAGGGTGGCGGCGCTGCATGTGATTCTGGAGAAAAGAGGCATTGAGGAAGGTTTTATCGCACTGCAGACACTAAAAGAAACAAACAAAAGACTGTTATTAATATGTCATCCTGTGCATTTCTTAAAAGGAAAGCCAAATGTTAAATGTGGTGACGAAAAATTATTTGTGGAAACAGGAGACTGGAAGGAAAAAAAAACAAATCAGACACCCTTTCTGCCAATATTTTTGGTCAGTGGGATGTTTTTTTAATCACGCCATTGGTTGCAAGGCAGAAAGTTAGCATAAAGGGTACGCAATCAAATACGGAGAAGAGTTGTGTGACACAGAACAACGTAATTCCAAACAGACGGCTACTTCTGTCACATGGTTTGGGTATGAAAATTCTGATACAGGCTGTAGATTCTAGTCCTATATTTTGATTGCATTATAGTTGAAAACATTTTTCCTGTTACCGTTTTAACATTTTAAACATTAGCATTTTACATTTTGTTACAACTTAAATTAAAATCACACAAATGTTATAAATAGAAGGAGAAAAATATTTAAATCAAAAGTATCTTAAATTTGTTGAGTATAATTAAAACATTTTATATTCTAGAAACATTATTTATGAAAAATAAATGTTATTTATTGTAGTATATACCTGGATCTGAAATGGCCTATATGTGGTATGAGAAAGAGAGAGCCTTAAATTCAATCCCACAATGCAATTATAACACAAAATGATGATATATGGGACAGTGAAAAACCTCATAAACTACTGGGTGTCCATTGTGTAGGGACCACTGAGCAGTGACTGACTGACTGAATGAGGTTGGAGACAAAGCTCCAGTCAACATTAAGACTGATTAGGCTCCAACAGGAGCATCCTCTGAGTTTAGGCATGTGCTTCCCAACAGACAGATAGCGTGAATGATTCTGATTTGCTCCCTGCGGCAGGCGTCACCACACTACCAACTAAAGAAGATACTGCACAGAAACACAGACACACATCACACGCTACATTTAACCCTGCCGCTCAATGCGCCTGTGACTTCATTCAATGTTAAACCTGCTGCCACTGATATCTTGTCGCACCATATGGTAGGGATGATTAAAAGGCAGACACATGACCGGAGACGTGTGCCGCTGCAATTACATTAATATTTGAAGTGACCGTGGAAATTGAGAGGAAGATTAAATTAGTCTTCGAAGAGTGTGTTTATTCAGGAGAGACGTGAACGTTAGCTATGACCAGCAACAAATGCCAAAGGTCCTCGAAGGACACAAACACATGGCTTGTCTATCAATTATTGAGCCACCTCTGTTAGCTGAGCTTCTGGCGCACACCTAGCAACCACATGCTGTCATGACACACTATATCTGTTGCCTTGGCAACCGCTTGGCCAGGTCAGCGGCAGCCTTGAAGAACGGGGGTTTGATTTTTGATTGGTGCCATAAATAACCTCTAAGAGACCTTATTTACAGGCATGTTTACAGATCAACCAGCAGTACTAACACACCTAAATATCTTCTAAAACACAAAAAAGAACTAAATGCGGCACAAGGACGTGGACATACGAGTGTGGGGGATGTGAGTGTCAGCCAGTCATCTTGATTACGACTCTTGTCACCCTTTTGTAAGTGGATTACAAAAAAAAACCTAATTGCCACCACATGAGACCATCTGTTGTGCAGCTTGACATCCTTCTCCTCCAGTCTGAAAACAAAGCTCATTATAATCATACCAAAACAACACAGCAACGGCAGGTTTTCCTGTAAATTCGAACCATTACTAGAACCAAAAATTCTGTCAAGCCTCCCCTTTTCCCTCCATGTGTCATGCACAAAGCCGGAGCTGTGAATAGATCTTGGGAACAATGACAGAGAGGGGGCCCTGAGGAGGAGGAGGAGGAGGAGGAGGAGGAGGAGGTGGAGTGAAGGGAGTGGGGGTGATGGAGCTCGCCGTCTGCTTGCCATACATATGTGAAATGCAAATGTGTAACCAATACCCCCCCGGAGAGTGAGCGTTTAGTGGCTCAGCAGTACCTTCTGGCTGCTGAGGATTCGTGGCGCGAGCATCGACTGCTGGGTGCGGATAACCTTCCTCCTCTGCTTGAGCTCGGCGGTCAGTGCCTTCACCTTCTCCTCCTGCTTCTTCTGCTGAGCCAGCAGCTGCTCGCGCTCCTTGCCGGCCGCCGCCAGCCTCTCCTCTGCTGCATGCAGATTGAGGGTAAGGAATTCCTGGCAATGGAGGAGCCACTCCACGGTGAGCTGGGCCAGCCGCAGGAGTTTCACCAGAGCCGGGTCCACGGGGCTCTGGCACCGCTGGCATCGCTCCCCGTCCAAGCTGCAGAAGGTCACCGTGCTGATGTGCTCCTGCAGCGCATCCACGTCCAGCTGGCTCACCACCAGCTCGATGTCCACGGCGTTGATTCGCCGCCAGTCCACGCTCTCCCTCCGTGGACGGAACTTGAAAGGAAGGACGACGGAGGCTCCGCTCGATGGAGTCATGCCTGGTGCAGGCACAGAGTGCTGGCTGATCGGGGAATTCAGGAGCGATGGGATCCCTGCTGATGAGTGGGTCCCTTGGGTGTCACTGGAGTATGGGTAGTAGGCTCCGTCGTGAAATGGCTGTAACAAAGAGAGAGATTTTTTTTTTAAAGAGATACAATACAAACAGTTCACATGAGCATCAAATCAATAAATCACACAATCACAAGAAGAAAGAAGAGAAGCAGCAGGGATCTGCTCCAGCGAGGTAAACAGCACAGCACAGAGACTCCAACACCACCGATCTCCATCTACCTATAACGCTGTCTCTGTCCTGACGTAGCCGTGCTCTCCTTACCATCTTCGGCTGATTTCGCCTTATCGGGGAGAGAGAAATCGAGGACCCGTCGCTCCTCTGCTCTCCGGTTCCGCCCCCTCTGCAGGCAGCTCAACGCGACAACGAGGCTGCGCGTCCGCCACGTTACCATGGAGCCCGAGCCGAGCGTCCCCGGGAGAGAAATATTACCAAAACACTGCGGGCAAATCAGCAAATGTTTCCCCTACAGTGTGTGGGAGATGACTTGTGGTCCTGTGGGAGAGACATACATACATTTCACAGCTTATTCTGTGGGTATGAATCGACTTGAGCAAGCGTGTAAAACCACATAAAAAAGCAGCATAACTTACCTGCAGCGAGGATGTTTAAAATGGTCTCCTTGCTAACACCAAACACAGCTAGCGTTCGTCTCCTGGCGTCACGTTCCCGAAACAATCACTTCATGTCGGGGCAGGCTTATTATCCCCTTGCTTGACCTCCACCTAAACAAAGGCACACATGCTTGAACTTGTCTGAGCAGCGGTTAGACTCCCAGAACAGAAAATATGGAGCCTTTCCCCTCACCGCCTCAAGTAACGTTAACTAGCTTACGATGGCTCGCGTACTTCAAACCCCTACTTAGCTAACGGACATCTTTCAGGGAACTTTAAACCACGTATAACAGTATTATACATCCCCAGCTATTATGACTTTTAAATATTGGGCTATATATCGCATAATGTCATTAAAATAACTTACCGGACGGTTTGTGTTATAAATGTACACGCTTTTGAAAAGTTTTCAGACGACGGTACCCCCGGCCGATTTGAGGGTGACGTAGCTGCTGGTCTCCACATTCCTAAATCCCAGCTCAAAAAACAGACCGCCGTGAAGCTCGCGAGAATCAACGGGACTTCCGGCAAATACCTTCAAAGTAAAACAACGGGCTATTGAATGCCAAATAATGTGTATGTTAGTCATTTTCACAACTAGAAATGTGAGGGGGAAAAATAAAGGAACAAAAGTTAAAGAAAGTAAAACGCAAAATGATCAAACCGAGCGACAACTGTGACAATAAACACTACATTTAAGGAATATGTTTTTAGGAAGGGTCATTTTAACATCCAGGCAAAGGTGATTTAATCTAGTACATTTACACGTGGATGGGAAATGTTCCCAAAGAGAACAATATAGCCTTTTATCACCTTTAAAATAGATACAAATAAAAGAAAACTACTCTTATTGAATACTCAATGCAGTTTGATTTATTTGCAATGCAACTGTATTTAGTTTTTTTTAGAACGGGATACTGCCAAATAATTTAACAGATGGTGAGAACCAAAATGGAACCAAGTATTGGAAAAAGACAGTTGTTAAGGACAGTAAATCCAGTAATGACAGAAGGATTTAGATAGATACCATGTTTTTTTCATTTATGTCCCCTATTTGTGTACTTAAAGATAAAACGATGGATGAAATTGTAATCAATGAAATTACTTTGATGCTACGATTACCAAATTCCATTATGACACACTCTTATTCTGTAGGCTATGAGACCAATAGGCCAATAAAACTGTGAAAACGCCCAGGTAGCAAGCTTATCAGCCAAACAGGAAGCACATCTACCATTCCGAAAAAGAAACATGAATTTCAATCCGTGTCAGCAATGCATGGAGCCTCTCCAGGAGCGAGTCAAACCAACCCTGTGATATACGAGCGATGCTCCTCATTTCCGGTGAGATGTGGTGACTTGACGCAGCTCGCAGTGAGAGAGAAGGGGGGAGGGAGAAGCAGACTGCGGGGATTTGAAGCGGGGAGTACGGGGTGAGGGGTGAGGCAGTCGGGGATGTTGTGCCCCTCTTCAGTCGATGGGAACCCAATAGTTGAAGCGTTGGAAACACGCTGAAACGTTGAAGAAACCATAGGCACGACTAAAAGGAAGGATAGATGCAAGTGAACGGTTCAAAAAGTTTAGCACACAGTGCTGGTCTTGTGTGAGAGCTCCCCCTTGTGGTGGAAACATCAATGACCTGCTGCTGTGGAATTGGCAGTGTTGGATATTATTAAGAGCCTCTACTTAAGAAAAAGTCCTGAAACAAAACTATTACCGGTATGTACAATTTTGCTTAAAGAAAAATGTCTGCTGTGACTGATATATATTTTTTGAATACACTATGTTTCCAAACGTATTCACTCACCCATCCAAATAATTGAAATCAGGTGTTCCAATCACGTCCATGGCCACAGGTGTATAAAATCAAGAGATGCAGACTGTTTCTGCAAACATGTGTGAAGGAATGGGTCGCTCTCAGGAGCTCAGTGAATTCCGGTGTGGTACTCTGATAGGAAGCCACCTGTGCAGCAAGTCCAGTTGTGAAATTTTCTCGCTCCTAAATATTCCATAGTGAACTGTCAGTGGTATTATAATAAAGTGGAAGCGATTGGGAACGTCAGCAACTCAGCCCTCACAAATGCACTTCTGGGAGAATGGTCAAAACAATTCCCATAAACACACTCCTAAACCTTGTGGAAAGCCTTCCCAGAAGAGTTTAGGCTGTTCTAGCTGCAAAGGGTGGACCGACGTCATATTAAACCCTACGGATTAAGAATGGGATGTCATTTAAGTTCATATGCGAGTCAAAGCAAGTGAGCGAATACTTTTGGCAATATAGTGTTTGCACAAGGTACACAGGTCAGGAATGGAAGTAAAGTGATTATGAATCATTATTGAGTCGTTGAGAAGGGGTAGTAATGAATAAATGTATACTTCTTTTCCTTTTTCGGTTGCTAATGGAATACACTCTTTAACATGATTTTTATTTTGTTTTGCTTATTTGTCGCACTAATTTAAGTTCCTTGTTTTGTTTTGATCTGACATGTCTGAAATTAATTTGGATGTGTTCATTCATTCACAGCTGACATTATTTTACAGTTAATAAAGGTATATCAATGTGCGAGCTGCTACTTTCAGGTTCCCATCCTCGGGCTCTGGTCCCTCTGAAGGGTCACACGATCACTGTAGGGGGGCACGAGATTCTTAATTGGCTGGAAAAACCAAATTCTGCGACACAATTTTTCAGCTTTTGCGCGATCTTTACTTTTTGGTAATACTTTATATTAAAGATGATTAAGAAGAAGAGAATAATCTTCAATGATTGATCTTAACTACTGAATAAACAAACTGACCTTAAAGGACAACTTTTACTTTGTTCATATGTGGCGGACCCTGCCACCTGTCTAGCTTCGGACAGTGTTCTGGGGACCTTATTTTATTATTTCTTATATAAACAGCTTGTTTATTCACTTATTGAAAGAATACGTATTTCTGAGTATGTACTATTACCATGCCAATGTTTCTAAATATTAGATTTCTGAGTTTCTGAATTTCTTTTCCAAAACTACACAGTGCGCTTTTAAATTGTAAGCGTAGAAGAGAAGTACAGGCACTCTGTTATGTTCCATTGTTATATCGTAAGTGGTCTTGAAATCAAGGTTAGCAGAAGGATAACGTGTTTTTTAAAAGGACTCTCTCAGAAGCACAGAGTGTAGAAGTACTTACAAAGAGCTTTTGTGGAGTGCGAGGTTAAAGGTCACAAAAACACATTTAATCACAGGTGGGATTTTTCTTTATTTATTTTGAATGATTTTGCTGAACAAGCCATCAACAAAACATCTGAGCTGTGCACCGGCACACTTCCGTGACCGTAGCATCCATCCTTACACGTGCTTTATTTCACCAAAGGAGGTCAGTAGAGATCTGATCTCAGCTCTGCAGGCGCCGTGGCTTCATGATGGAGGAGTGATGGCGAGCTTTTTCCCCCTCCGGCCCTCCCTCACTGTCGGAGGAGATGCTGCCTACCCGCTGCTGTGATGGAGGGGAGCTGCAGGAGGCGACACAGCCCTTTTTCGCTTTAATGGGGGAGCCGGGGCGCAGCGGGGTGGATCCTCTCACCCACTTGCACATGCACCGCCTTGTGCTCGAGGATCAGTCTTAAAAAACTGCTCCTTGGATGTTTCTTTTAAGCGCGGGATTAAATTAATGATTCTCATTCAAGACAATGCAGATGCACTGACATTAACAAAGTGAAACACGGGCCGGGGAGGGGGGATGAGAGGTTTTATTCTGACAGCACACACGCTGTCAAGAAACAACCTGCACGGTCAACATCCCAGCCTGCTGAACTCTCCATCAGAGTCCCACTGCTGGAAGTCGACCACTATGTGCCATTTCCCCAGCCGTTCCCCAGGCGGCTTCAGTCGACTCCTGATAAATAGAGATTTTAATTCCTCCAGACAGGACCTGTGACTGTCAGTGTAGCCCGAGGCGGCCGGGGGGGGAGACTAGTCTCCTCTCAGGCGGTGTCCTGGTGAAGACAGGCAGCTCTCACCAGTGGCATCACAATGAGGCGGCGAAGTTCAGCTGTAGGACAAGAAGCTCATGTGCTTGTTTCTGGACCCTCAGAGCTCGACTCATTTTCCTTCCCTCACTGTAGCCTCCAGGCCAGAGTTATGATGTTTGCTTGGAAATAAAAAA
>CAEMYA010000158.1:1501765-1519339 GCA_903131615.1 Diplodus sargus | reverse complement strand
AAAATCCACAGTGTTTGATAAGAGTTTAGCAGAGCGGGAGACACACACACACACACACACACACACGGGCAGAGAAGTTGCGGCGTTGCATTAGTCATGCAGTAAAAAGGAGCAGGGTGTGTGTGGAGGAAGAGGAGCGGACCTCTCGAGATGAGTAAGCACAGCCCTACACTCAATTTACTGCTTGATTTATGAGTTCATTTCCTGCGCGAAGTTCTCAGCGGGGGTGAGGTGGTATATCTTTCCCACTATAGGTAGCGGTGGCTCCACTTCCCAATCCCCCGTGAGACCTACTCTCACCACTCTAGGCCTTAGTGGGACTATAAATAATGGCCGCTGTAACAAGTACATATTGAACACAGGGAGTAGAGGATGCCGAAAAAACATCTTTATTCATGAAGGAGGGGTTCTTATCTTCCCCTGCAGAGGACGAGATGGGCTCGGACCACTCAGCATGCTGAAGCGGCGCGTACAGTTGTACTTACTGTATTTATGCTTGCAGTTTAGCGTCGTGAGGTAGTTTTGGAGAATGATCAAGAGGTGAAAAGAGACCTTTGACACAGTTGTTTTTTTTCCGTCTGAGTGCGTGCGTGCACCGACTGTTTGTGAATCAAAGGGAACCGCATTCAAATGTAGCGACTTTTATCTTTTAGAGCGGTTTAAAAAGGAGAGGCGGGTGATGAGGAGGGCTGCGGAGTAAAGCGACGCCGCCGAGAGGAACAAGGACTCTTTAAATACCTACATGAGTGATTCTGTAAGGGGAATAGCTGCGGAAGATGTAGAATGCCTAAATCAAACAAAATGATGTGGAATAAAATAATGTTGTTGCACAGTTTCCTTTTTATGTATGCACTGACAACACCATAGCTTAATGAAAAACATACCCAAAAAGAACAAGCTTTTTGTCTTTAATATCCAAATTCATGCCACATTAAAGGTGCAATATATATATTTATATATAGGAATTTTAGCTTAAACTTTCAAAAATTATTTACAATTATAAAAAGAATTTGAAGAAATAACCGCTTTGATGTTACGTCAAAGACATCTACGTACTGTGTTGCAGAGATATCCAATGAAGATAGCATGCTAACTAACTAACTAACTACCTGAAAATCCCATGCAAAGCTCCTGTGCTAGCGGCGAAAACACCAAGATCCCCTCCCCGAGTAGCCTAACTGGCTGCACGGCTAACTGAGCTTACAAGCTAAAGGCAGTCTGGAAGTGTAGAATACAGTTAGCAGCAGTTAGCGGTTTGGAGTAGTAATTCAACAGGTGGTGAATTCTTACACATTGCACCTTGAAACTGCTATTTCCTTTTCGTTTCAGTTGATTTTAGAGGTGTTTGCTACCATGCAGCGCTCCTTTTTAAAAGTGCGCTAATCTGTTAAACCAGTCCTCAGTGGCTGCTTGTGAAGTTCAGAGTCTTGCCATACAACCATCATTTATTTCCGGGGACACGTTTGGATTGGGAGACAGGATTAACGACTTGTAACTATCGACTAACTGTATCATCCCCTTGGATGTATAGTAGGAACTGGACACAGGACGCCAATATGTCTCCATTCAGTTCTGTAAACCGATCGTACCAACCAGAAAAGTATCCCAGCTCCCAAGTTTCCCTCCACGTTGTGAAAAGGTGCCTGCCTTGTTTTCTGTGTTGTGTTTTGATTTAAATCAAACAGAAGATTATTTAAATTAAGACACAATAGATGCATACATAAAAAAAATAAGTCTGATTTAATTTTTGGCACTTTTTATCTTCCTTACAGAAAATGTCAGTCAGGCGTGTGGGTGCGTGGCAGTGCCAGCTCGCCTCCTTTTTAACAAGAGAGTCCAGACAAATGAACGTGTCGGCCGCCGCGAGAGCGCTCACCACTGCCCAACCAAGTCGAAGCTGATCGGCAATCTAGCCTACAACTGCCCACCGGTTTTCATCTCAGACACTTTGTTGTCTATTTTCGACGAGGCAGCCGCAGGGGTCACAAGTGGTGAATCAGCCTTGTGGGAAGGAGAGATGAAAAGAGCGCTGCGGTGGGGAGGGGAGAAGGAGTGAAGCATCCCACCGTTTCCTTTCATTGTCCCCTATGAATGTTGCTCAGGTCGTAAGACTTACCCGCACTAAAGAATTATATATAGCGCACAAATGACGAGGTTTGCACGGAGTCTTTCTTATCCTCCCACTGAGCGAGGAGGCCCGGGCTCTTTAGGGCAAATCAGCCACAGCAGCAGCAGCAGCAGCAGCAGCCGAGCCTTTGGAAGAAACACAGGTAATGGAGATTGAATATATGGAGGGAGTAATGTATGAGGAATGCGCTCATGGGTGTAAAACTTAACGCAGACTTCATTGTAAGACAGTATTAAACCCTGCTGCTGTCTGCAGCATTACCAAGCCCTGCACATTTTCTCTCGGAGCACCTGATAAATTGTCGTTTGTAAAAGTTAAGGCGTCGACCGTTTTCACATGGAAGCCGTTCTGAACACTCAAGTCCGGGCTAGCTTGAAACCAACTGTGTTTTTTGGTGACCAGAAAGGAAGGCAGGGTGACAACCTGGGCGGAGGAATGGGTTGACATCTTTGTTATATGCTTTTTTGTTCTTGCCAAGAGTTTGATGCGAAGACGTGACTCTTAAATCTGTAGAAAAGAAGAAAAGAAAGATAGTTAGCTTAGCTGAACATAAAGGCAGGAAGCAGGGGAGACGGCTAGCTTGGCTAGGTCGAAAGTGTTTTAAAAAGAGCCACCCGCCATCACCTCGAAAGCTAAATAACTTGCCACGTTGTATCATCTTCAAGATACGTATTTACTGTAGCGGAAAACGGCTCCCTGTATGCAGCGTTGTCACCTCCTAGCTAGCTAGAGGCCGAACAGATGCCAGGTGCCGCTAGAGTTTTAAGATATTAAAGTTAAAGATAATTAATTTAAACTTCATTGACTTATATCATATTTAATAGATATAATATATTCAGTACATTAGCTAGCCTGTTACTTATTCTGAAGCTACTCAGGTATCTCTAAAACTGTTTTATAGACTTTCATGACCAGACACTGGGATAAACTTGTAGAATAAAAATTTAAAAAACACTCCACTTGAAAAAGGAAAACTTAGACGGTTGCTAAAGGGGTCTTGAATCAAATTTAAGAGAGTCGCAAAGCTGCCAACACTGGCTCTACCACTCGTATAGCGTTTTTTTGTATGCTAGGTGGTTAGCTTAGCTGAACATAAATACAGGGAGCAGGAGGAAACGGCTTGCCTTGGTTTAAAGAGACACTCACCTGCATGTTTTCGCTTGCTAAACTAAGCTAATCAGCTCCTGGTTAGGCTACAAACCAACACTCTAATCATCTTATCATCTAACTTTAAGCAAGAAAGTGAAAATATCCCTTTAACAGTAATTTACACAGTGACATTCACGTGCTAAAATCGACAGAGCGCGGTGTCTCGTTTTAATTGCCGATTTTGTAGCTGCACTCTCCCCACTTGTAATTGTCTGATATGTGAGAAACTGCTAATGACAGGAAACCAACAAGGAGGAATCTAATTTCTGTCTCACACTTGCTCAGGCACAGCTCCAGGCAGCTAAAATAGCACCTTGTTGTGACATTAGCATTTTTCGGCAGTCATTATACCTACAACATCGCTCTCCTGATTTCTTACCTGGAAGATCTAATTACATCCTCCTCTTAATACTAAGTTACAGAACAATTAGTAAACCGCTTCTGTTCTCTCTGCTCTTAAATACGCCTGTTTGACAAGACGGAGAGTTTTAATTTGAATTAAATTGACTGCTATGTTGTAATGGCAACCTTTCAAATAGCCGTGACGTGGCGCTTTACGGAATGCGGAGGCACTCAACATTTAGTTAGGACCACGAGTGGAAGTCTTTGCCCTTGTTTTTGGGAGCCCTATTAGAGACTAAATGTTACTTTTGACAGTCTGAACAAATGAGGGAGAGAGCAGAAAAGAGGAGCGAAGATAACTGTCGCTCTCTTTGAGCTATGGCAGCCATCCAGCATGGGCCTCCTTTGTATTCCGCGAGCACCTCGTTTTTTGTGTCAGCGCGGGACAAGAGAAGCACTTAACGTGACATTTAGAGATGCTCAGAGATTCTCTCTGGAGGCCAGAGGGAGGGAGAAAAGAACCAATGATGTTATCGCTAGACATGTGTTTTAAATGCCAGGAGGGCTGCTTTGCCAGAGAGCTTTTGGCCACAAAGATAAGAGAATAACCCCCGGCCTCTGGTCTCTGCACCTCTTGCACCCGTTCTGGGGCTCACGTTAAGCTTTTGTCTGAAATGGTTTCATCTCCTTTCTATCAGATATGATCTCTTAAGGCTTACAGAACAATCTTCTTAGATTGTACATTAGGGGCTGCTGTTAGAAGAAATCCACACATGCACTGTGCATTTTAAATAGTCGGCCGCATGACGGGGCAACGCTGAGCTTCATGAGTGGGCGACGCGAGGCTTTCTGGGATTCTGAATCTTCACCAGATGGTCGCGGTACACATCTTTAACTGTGGATCGCAGCCACGTTTAAAGACTCTTTCCCCCCCCCCGAATAATATTCAGAAATCTCTGTTCCATTAATACCAGACTAAGTATCTCGTATCGACGTGGGTTCTATCCTGAAGGGACCACCACAACAAGACAGCATGAATATTTAAAAAGGTAAAGAAAGGTCACGCTCGCTGCGGACACTGAGATTGAGCCGATAAATCATCATTTCTGTTGGGTTCGAAATGAAGCAGACCTGTGCACGTCGCGCCACAGGACGCAGACGAACACCACCCTGATATTTCTGAACAAATTAATCCATGTAAATCCTCGAAAATGAGCATTTTGCAATGCAAATGCACACCATTCATCCATCTTACGGATGTGCCCTACGTCACGCGGTCCTGTCTAAACATTTGAACTTGTGCGCGAAACGCCGTACAGCGTTTTTTTTTATGCAAGGTCTGGCGACTGTGCCGTACCCTCCAATAAATCAGGCGCGGGTGTTAGATGTATGAAGATAGAGCTGCATAGTGATGAAGCCGCCGCCGCCGCGTAGGAGCTGCAGAGTTTTAGGAAAACAAGGCTGGCTATTCATCACAACACATCCTGCAACATACATCCGGAGAACTTCCTCAGACTCATTATTTTATTTTATTTTTTCCCACTTCTCTGATGACGGTGGCTCGTTCCCGTAGGCCGCGGGTTTAGTGCTTCATCACGCTCTCGGACACCTTGTTGAGCGGTTTCCTTGGAAATGGCGCCTAATGTGGGAGGGGAGCACAACAGAAGCGTCGCAATATTAATACTGTCACTGGTGACAGCTGGATATTGTGGGGAGCTGAATTGGGTTTTTGCTGGTAAGAGCTGTCGAGGAAAGGCGTCCGACCTGCGCCAACACTGCGTCTCACCTCTGAACATATTGTTCTTTTTTCTATGCTCTCATCATAAATTGCCATTTTCCTTCATCTCCAGCACCTCCGCAATTCGGCGCACGCTCCCTCGCAAACCATTTTTTTTTCTCAGCCCGCCACGTGCTTATATTCTATGTGTGTTTACTCAAGGAGGAATAAATCCATTTGTACATTTCTCGCCATCTCAGGGCCCCTTGAATATTTAAGGCTTTGATGTTCGGTTGTCTAATGCATTTACCTAAGCAGCTTGCCATAACCGGCCTCCGAGAGATTCTTCCCCCCGCAACGCTTCTACCCCTGTTTTCTGCAAATGTGTCTGGATTGCGAGAAAATAAAGTATCCGTTTGAAGCCTCTCCTCGCTGCCTCTTGGGGAAGGTGTTTTCTGTAGATAATGACTTATTTCAATTCACACCTCGCCCCAAAGAGTGATGCACGATTCCCTTTTTTTTTTCTTTTTTTTTTCAAACTCGCAAAAGGCTCGAGTACCTGCGAATGTTGCGACACGAGTTTAATCATGACCCATTGGCGTGAGAACACATGGCAGATTTGGACAGACATTAATTATTCCGTTTCTATGGCGAACACAACAAAGAGGCCCAGCTGCCAGGTAGCTGGCATTGATGCGATTTGGGGGAAAAAAAAACAAAAAAAAAACTGAAGCACAAACGAGGCAGAGGACCGGGACGGCTTCCAGCGCACTTGTGCCTGGAATGTGTGATGCCCGAATTCATGCGGCATGCAGTCGGTCTTAAGCAATGCTGCTGTAAATTGGCTGTAAAATAGTGAACTGTTGACTGCCAGAGTTGCTGGGCACGTGGCCCAGACGGACCCTGACTCAGCTCAAAGGCACGGTTAACCTGGCACAGACACACACCAGCTGGATGGACCATTAACTGTCATAATCAGTCTGAACCTCGCCAGAACGAACTGACACGCATAATTTTTTAATATAGAAGTCAAAACTTGGAAAGACTGGTATTTTTTTTTGCTGTTTTGTCGTGACACAATACATGTGCAGCATGTTTACAGCTTCACCAGTCGAGGGGAAACAGCTTAATCAAGCACAAGTGAAACAAAACTCGGCCAACATCAGGGTAACTGTTATTATGTTTTTCTCCAGGTGACAGCCGACACCACAAATTAAAGGCACAGTATGTAATTTCTGCTGCGAAGAGCGTCTTCATCAAAATACTAAGGAGACTGAGTTTGATACAGTTGTGAAGTAGTGTGGGATCATGGGAGTTGATGTTTGTCAACTTCCTGCCTCACTCTCTGACCTCTCGTCTCATTTTAGCAAGAAAACGTTACCTATTCTGTCTTTAATAGGTTAAATGTAAACGGTACTGGACATTCTGTATTGTTAAATGTAAAGATATCTTTGTGTTCCATAATTTATATTTTAACGGAAGACTTTTTGGGAAATGCACTAGGTCAATTTCTTGCTGTAAGTTAGATCACAAGACTTAAAGCACTCTCGTGTTTGTCATGTTTACGGCAACACGTAGTTAGCCTAGCTTAGCATAAAGATTGAAAGCGCGGAAACAGCTAGCTGTTTAACAACCAAACATTTTCATTTCAACTTGAATCAACAGTGAATCAACATAATCAACAAGATATAGCGTGCTAACTAGTCAGCTCTAGAGGCGCTAGCATGCTGAATTTTAATTTTTACAAGCGAGTTATTTACTTCCATTATGTAATGCTAAGCTACGTAACCACCAGATAGCTCTAGCTTTACATTTAGTCTATGTCTCATCTACGTCGAACAAATGTATTTTGCAAAAAGTCAAACTTTTTTTGAGAAGAAAGCCTGGCTAACAGCAGACGCTTTTAGGTTGCATTATGGGAAATGTACGATCCGTTCTGGGAACTAAAGCACAAGAGATCTCGGCTTCTGCTGCTTTGATTTTGGCCGATCTGATTTCAATCTGTGTGTTCGACTTCATAAAAGTGGAATGCCAAATCACTTGGGTGCCCCTTGAAGTTGGGCTGTGGTTAAAAAAAAAAAAAAAAAAAAGAAAAAGTTTTGGGGATCCTAATTAACAAAATGAGATAATCAATTCTTTTCATAAGCCTTAAGTGCACTTTGATTCGGTGTCTTTTAAGAAATTGATATGTGTTACACATTATATAAAATATTGTATATCCTCTTACAGTCTTATTAGCTAATAAAATGACATCAATTTGGGGATTTACAGCACAACACGGTGAACACACACTCTCACAGTTAGCTTTTTAAAAAATCCAGGTGGCAGGTTTCTATTTTTTCCCCTTTTTTTCCCCCAAAAGATCATGCTGCAGTCACAGATGAGACTTTTTAAGATGAGAAAGTGTTTTGACACAATTAAGTTCAAAGAGAGAAACACCGTTCACGGGCACCCTCGGAACACATCGACCTAATTAAACTTTTTGATCCAGTATTATGTGACTGCTTTGGTGGATGTGCGAGCTGTTGGAGAGGCAGAGCACATGTTAACAAAGGCAGGAAGATAAAGAACTCAACAGAAAAAAATAAAAAGCCTGGGTGACTGTCAGATGCTTCATACGATGTTTCTTTTCTCTGTCTTGATCGCACCTACAGTTCACACACACACATCAATAATCACATTTCACTTCAGGGTTTCGCTTTGAACGCCTCGCATCACGCGCCACGAGAAACTCAAGCATGAGGACGGAATGTTTAATTGAAAGACACACGCCGGCGCGGTTGAGACGATTCTCACCCTCGCCGTCTTGTTATTCCTTTATTCTAATGTCTGATTATTTTCCCGTTTGTTCCCTCATTTGAACTTTGACATCTTGCGCAGTGCGTTTATTCCGTCCTTGGGGCTGTCGGCATTAAAGCCTGCTCCTGAATCAGCCAGCGTAATGTTTGTTTTGGAATGTGAGCAGCGACTTTCTTTGAATTCATCTCTCTAATTAATAAAATAGAGTGCAAAGATGTTTTTTAAAAACGTGTCGAGGCCAGCACTTCAGATACTCTAGCGTTAGATTGAAAGACTAATAACACTTAAAGAAAAAGCCTTTAAACTGTATGTACTTACGTTTTAGCTTTAACTGATGTGACAAAGGTTGTGACAGATGCGAGCAGCGTCAGTTTGGTGTTTGAGTCCTGGAGCAGTGCAGGCTGTTTTAAGATTCATTAAAATGAGGCAGTGCGAAGATAGCAGTTTATATTTTTATTGCCTCGTCTAGACTTGTCGATCGCACTCATGAGATACTGTGAAAAGACGTTTCTTGGAAGGCCAGCCAGGCCTTCTGGAGGAATAAACACCTAAATTCTGATTTAAAGCCCCATATAGACGAGAGGAGAGCTCGGAGATTACTTTTTTTTTCTTTCAGGATTAAAAAATGGATTCATCATCACTCCCGTTATGTTCTGTGATGCTGACTTATTGACTGGAGCTGCAGGGGGAAATGTGCTTTACTTCATAAACGTGACGTCACAGAATGGAGACAGGAAAAGACGAGAGAGAACCAGAATCTCTGGTGAGTGCTGAGTTTAGTGGGAGTCGACCTGAATGCAAACACAGAGGCAAACAGACCCTCTATGTGTCCTCGTTTGCGGCTAATATATTGAAAGTAATCTGGCTGTTGGGTGTGAATAAACACCATCACAGTCTCGTGAATCATTAGGGTATGTATCATTGTTGCTGTTGTGTATTGTATTATTTGAACAATGATGAAATGTGATGATGATGACTTGACATGCCCGAAATAAACAACATAAATAAATAAAAATAAATTGTTTTAGATACAAGAAAATACAATAACATTTGTTATATATAGAAGACCTTAACAGAGTTAGCACTGCACGTTTGGTAGCACATTGTCGAACACAAGGCTTGAATTTCCATTTAACCATTAACTGGAGGAAAAGTGTAAAAAAAAAATGTTTGGTGCTGTAATTTCAAACAAAGTGGGGAATTACAACCAATTTTTTTCAAGCTATTAAACGAGGCAGGAGCAGAGGCAGGGAGACAATCCAAAGAAAAAATGGCAACTGACGTAAAATGGAAAAAATCAAAACATACATGTAATTCGGTCGTGAAGTGAAATTGCACGGCTGTGTAGAAATGAATCAGCGAAGCCAAGAGAAAAAAAGGTGACCTTAATATCGGGGTACATGCCACAGCGAAGCTTGATGAGTGAAATTACAGTAATTTTCCCCCGTGACATTCATTCAGCGGCTCGAATCAACTTCTGCGGGAAGTGACATGCGGGCCCTGTTTCGAGGAGACGATAAACATCCATCAGCGCTGATGGTAAAGACAGGGAGGCTGATTAGACCACGGCAGGACACATCACCATCAACTGTGTCCCCAAAGCTTCAATTACCTGCTCGAAAAATGCAGATTGTATCGCGGGCCTCTTCTCCAACGTAGTGGACCAATCTGGGCCTGCTCTCTTGTCGAGCTGCCAAGGTGCACAGCGTGGGCCAGCAGCTTCCTTTTCATGCGGGACCAAGTGGGGAGAGTGTCCCTTTTGATTAAACGTTTTGGATGAGGCTGTGGTTGCGAGCCCGGCGCAGGCTGGCGCGCTGCCGCCGCCGCGCTGCAGGTCTGCGGGGACTGCTGGTGGATCCCCGCGGTGAAGAGTTCACACATCTTCAGTCACTCGCGCCGCATGCAGCCGAGGCAAATTGCCAGAATTGTCAATTCGCTAAAACGAAGGATGCTCCGCAGTGGCTCATAATTCTGTATGATTTACAATCACACCATCCGATCCTTCAGAGAAAGGAAGTACATTTCAACCAACAGTAATGCTGAGATGTTAATTTTTAGTGTGAATTTGTTCAACACCGATGATTTATGAATGAATATTGTACTTTGTGATGCTGTAGGGATTTGGATTAGAGTCATGAGCAACCTCTGACTTCATTTGCACATTATTAAAAAAAAAATGTTGTTTGATGTTTTATGCAATTAAAAATATATGATTATGCAAATAAGCAATAAGCAGCACCTGGCCCAGTCTCTCTTCCATGAGCTCTTCATACAGGTCATCGTCTTCCAGCCGCCGTTGGCATCCACTATCGGGGGCTTTAAAGGAGTTCAGTCGTGGTAGCTCAGTGGGTTGGAGAGCTGTCGTGATGTTCTGAGAGTCTGGGTTCGATCCTTGAGTCTGGCTGAGTTTTGAAAACAATTAAAAGCTCCTCACCCTTTGTAAAGTTGCTGCTCAGAAGAACGGGTGAAAAACTCTAAAAGACTCTTTACTCAGTGACTCTGATGATAGCTCAGCAGGGTAAAACAAAGGTTGGAGGTTTCAAGGTTGTGGGTTCAAGTCTTATGTTATTATCCTAACATAAGTATCCGGCTGACTGTCCTCGTAGCCATCAGTCTTTCTCCGCAGTCCTTCTTATTCTCTCTGTTGTTGTCGAAGGAAATTGTGTGTGTTTTTTTTTTTACCCCAGCTGAACGAAATATATCTCTCATCAGGAGCACCAGTCTGTTGGTGGCTCTCGGTCTTCCACTGTGGGGGCTTTAATTGAATTCAACCACACTCTCCCAAGGTAGATGTCCAGGTAGCTCAGTGGGTTGGAGGGCTGTCATGATGTCCTGCGATTCGAGGTTCAATCATTGAGTCTGTCTTTTTGAAAACCGCTCTTCAAATAAAAGAAGCAAAAGCTCCTGACTCTTTAGAAAGGTACTGCTTGGAAGAAGGAGTGAAAACCTCTGAGAGACGCTTCAATTGTTGGATCCTGTTAGCTCAGCGGGGTGAAACCAGGGTTTGAAGTTTTGAGGTCGTGGGTTTGAGTCTTGATTGATTCTGTTGAATGTTGAGGTTCAAAAGAGTGAAATGTGACAGAAACAAATGGCATCAGTCAGATCCAGTAGCTCAGGCTGATAGAGGCCTGGTTAGCAGGTCTGAGCTTGCAGGTTCAATCCCTGGGTAGTTTAGGTGATTTTTAAACCTTATGTCCAAAACAAAGAGTGAAATCCTCTGAGAAACAGAAGTGTCTCCCCAACTCATTAGCTCAGGGAGATAAAGTGCTGCTGTGAAGACTGAACGTCGTGGGTTCGATTCTTGATTGATTTTGGAATGTTGACGTTCAAAAGAGTGAAATATGAAAGAAACAGTGCGCATCAGTCAGATCCAGTAGCTCAGACTGATAGAAGACTGGTTGGCAGTTCTGAGGTTGTGGGTTTGAGTCTTGTTTGGGATTGATTCTTATTTCACTCAGTGAAGTTTGAATTACGGAATGAAAAGCGCCCAGAGAAGAAGTTGAAGTGCTCGGTGGACTGGTAGTGCGGTGAGTGTGTTCCCGGCTTGTGGTCACCTCAGAGGTGCTTGCGTGGGTTCGACTCCTGCCTCGTCCTGCCTGGAGCCGAAGGGGGGGGGCAGAGCCCTCTCCCCGGGGTTTCTCAGAGATGGAAGCAGGGGGTTATGGGACAATGAGCCATCAGCAACTGAACTTTTACTGAAGCGCGAGGAGGTGACACCATTTTAAAGATGTGAGTCAAGAGAGCATGAAGTGTTTGCATCCAGCGTCATGAAACTTGCTCACCACATCACCTTTTAATCAATCTTTATTTGTTCATTTCACAATTGGCAAGAAAAGTCATGTCACAACACACCAGATTGAGCAGGTCTAAAGCAAAACTCCTTGATGACTTCAAGGGAAACGCTCGTGAAAAGCAACCAAGGCTTTATTTGTGAATGTACATGAGTCAAACCTTTGTGTAAAAGCATAATTACAAAGAAAGAGGCACTTTTAAGATTTACCGTGCTTTTGTTTTCGGGCAAGCTAATTTTCAGTGAAGTGCTGGGGCAATCTTAATCTAACATCAAAATCTCTATTTTTCAAACACTAAGAAGTCTCGACACAACATGAAACTTTGCTCGTAGTATCAGCAGGGTCTCTACACATGAACAGGAGCATTGAGAACATTGTTTGTGTACACTGAGTTTACTGAAAAGAGGACAACTCATGTTGTTCTCATCTCCAGCGTGCGTCTCATGGCAAAAAAAGTGTCAATCTCCAAGTGCAACCAAACAGGCAGGAGGTCCTCCTTCCTGTTAGGTCGCACTCAGGAGTCGACACTTTTTGTCTGCCATGACAGCAGCGTACCGGAGACGCTACTGCTAACATGAGTTGTTCAAAAACCTTCGTTTTAATAAACTCAGTGTACACAAATGCTCTGAATGCTGGTGTTCATGTGTAGAGACCCTGGTGATACTACGAGCAAAGTTTCATGTTGTGTCGAGCTTTCTTAGTGTTTTAAAAATAGCGATATTGATGTTAGCATAAAAGTGCCCCTGCACTCCAGTGAAAATTAGCTTGCCCAATAATTCGTTGTAATTATGCTTTTACACGAAGGTTTGACTCAAACATTCACAAATAAAGCCTCGGTTGCTTTTTGTGGAGAGTTCATCTGCAGAGAGCAACGTTTCCCTCATGAGCAGCAGCTGGTGACAGAGGAGAGAAGAAACAGGGTCAGGGGTTGTTCTGTATGTGAAGTGGTAAACTTCCAGCAGAGGCCATAATGTATATTTAACTGTGATATAGTTGACAGAACCATGACAGAAGATTATAAAATATGTACACAATAACATTTAATTGTAAAAGTAAAGTTGCAGAAATCTATTATAAATATGCACCATATATGCAATTTTTATTATTGTTATTTATTATGATTATAACTACTATTGTTCTGCATATTCTTGACTTTGAATGGGATTACAAACTAAAAATACATACATAAGAACGTTACATAAGTTCTTATCTGTTTCCCAAATATATTGGTGTGTGTGTGAATGTGTAAATGAGAAGCATTAACTTACAGCACTTTGTAGAAGGCGCTTTATAACGTTCACTCCACTGTTCACAGGGCAGAGCTCCGACATCCAATATGGCACCGACGTATCTCTGAAAAAGACAAATTGAACATGTAGAAGATTCATTACTGACAGCCTTTGAATGTTTAGACCTGAATTTTAATCATCTTTATCTCTATTTTCACGTAAAAATCTTATACAATTTAAATATATTTAATGTAATAAAACTGAAACAACCGGGCAGACTGTGTGTTTCTGTCACTCCTTCGTCTGCTGCTGTGAACACATTGACTCACCAGCTGATCAGAGTTTAGTTGATTGTCTTTAAACATGCAAGAGTGCGTTTCATCGTCCACGATGCGGTCACGTTTACTGGTCATTAAAACGGGGTGCACGTGTGTGTTTGTGTGTGTGTAAACACACTGGCTGTGGGTGAGACAGACAGACAGACGGGACCGCCTGACCTCTCAAATTAATGAATCAATTACATGAAACGTGTCCACAGAGTTTCACCTTGAACTCACTCCTGCTGCCCGCTGTGTGTGTGTGTGTGTGTGTGTGTGTGTGTGTGTGTGCGTGCGTGCGCGCGCATGGGTGCGCCCCTATGTAAACACACCGGCTGTGGGTGAGACAGACAGACAGACGGAACCCGTCTGACCTCTCAAGTGACGTTTGGTTGCGTTTTGTCGCTTATATCCGAAGGTTTACTGACAGTTAGGAGCATTTAATTGATCAATTACATGAAACGTGTCCACAGAGTTTCACCTTGAACTCACTCCTGCTGCCCGCTGTGCGCACGCAGCAACTTCTTCATGCTAGCACTGCGTTAGCTTCACAGAACGACGTATGTTTCTTCCGCATGTGCGCTAAACACACAGCAGTTCTAAACGTAGTTTCCACGTTTGCTACGATCCCTAAATATGCATAAAGTTCCACATTTCCCCTCAAACAACGTGATGTTTTCTTCTTACCTTGTTCACGAGATTTTGAGCTGCAGATCTGCGACTGACGTCTCGCTCGTGGCGACGTAATGGCGGAATGCGCTGATGTGACGTCATGTGGTCACGTGACGAGAACTGATTTGAAGTGAAAACACCACTTTATTGTTTCCAGTTTGTTTTAAGAGGCGTGTTGTTTTAAACTGAACAAAACAGCTTAAAACTGGAAACGATAATTTTCCATTAGACCTTTATGTAAAAATCAACTGTGAATGAACGATAGAGACATTTCACTTTTTTCAGTGTACTATAAATAAATGAATACTTCGTTTCCAGCATATCCATACATTTAAATATATTGTCGTGGCTGGAGGAGTACTACTGACGGACAGTGAGCGCTAGGTGGCGCAATGACTCATGGGAGTGTGACGTGAAATCCACATGAGACTGTTATTGTTCAGATAGATATGTTTCGTTGTATTACTTTCTGTACATGTTCTGACTGTTGTGGTTGTGTCCTGTTATGTTCTTAGGGTGAATTTATTTAATTGGCATTAGCTTGTGCCACCTTGGCTGAATATGATATAGTATGTCAATTAACAAATAAATATTTTCAATTAAATTATTTATGATTGTACTTCCTGATTTATTTTGAAAGGAACACCTCTCATGGGATTTTACTTCATAAAAAAACTTCATAAAAACTTTGTCTGATACTGAATGAAGACAGAGGAAGTGTTTCAATCAATTTAAAAAATAGTTTTCAAAAATCATTTAAATCTCAGTTTGTCATCAAATTAATGAAATCTAAGAAGATAGAAAGAACGTATAGGTCAACAAGTTAAACCTGTGTAGATGCTCCTGTGTATTGGCATCAGACCAGCTCTACTCTATATGTTGATGAAGTGCTGTGTCAGGCTTAGTGGCAAGAATGTCTCACGAGACAGATGTTTAAGTGCAATGCAGATGATCCTCTTTCAATCTCTCAGCTGCAGCTCTACTAGAGGCAGCTAAAGAGGTGAGGTTCACATAACCTTTATGAAAAACTTTTCTTTTGAGTGGTTTGAGAGGTTGAGACTTTTCAGAGAGGACAGGATCCGCAGCGGCTCCGGCAGCAAACAGAACTTCATGTTGCACATGTGTTAATTTAACTTGTTGATAGTGTAAATCTGTATCCAAAGTGGCCTTTGTATGTGTACACAGGTAGCACTGTTGTACAGGACTAATGATTAACAAATGACACAGCAGCGCTGCACAGGCTGTCTGCCCTCAGTAAAACTGTGTTTTGTATGTTGATCTCCAAACGTGTTCCAGAAGAAGAAGCTCCTTTTTATACCGCCAACACTGATCAGGCTGCAGTGTGAACACTGCTGGAGTGTGTTCAATCCCTGTTGAAATGATTTAGCGCTCATTTGTTTTGTTGTTGTTTTTTTGATTCTGCATAAACACCTACAAATCTGCCTCTGAGAGGAAGAAGAGTTTTTACCTTGTGATTTGATATTGTTCCCAAAATACTTATTGTCTAATAAGATGAAGCAAGATGGACACCGGTTAAAAAAAGAATGATCTTTATGAGAAGACACGTACAAAAACACATTCATTGGTACAATGTCATAAGACCGGCTTCGTCACATGTAATAACAACACATTTTAAAAATGTTAAACTTACATTTTACTAGGAAAAGATCACACTTTGCTATCAGGTCGCTGATTTAGTTGTTTTGTTACTACAGCCTTGGATGACTCAGGTGTCGGCACATTCTGACATGAGACAGGTGGGCTTCCTGAGGACGGTGGTGTTGCCTTTGAAAAGGTGAAAAAACATTCATTAAGTAAAAAAAACAAGCTTGTATGGACTTGGGTGACACAGCACCTGACAGCTAATGGGACCAATAAGCGCACTCTGGGCTCATAATCAGCAACAGGTTCTCGTCAGCACAACAAACAAATGGAGAGCCAGGCAGCGAAACCGTCGGAGACAGAAGGCAGTCAGACCGCGGACGGCAAGCTGGACGGGAAACTGCAGCGACGCCTGACAAACAACAGCAGGTAACCTGCCGGTTCCACACACAGCCGGGGACTAATGAGGGGATGAGCCTCGGCAGCGCAGACAGGTGACGATCAGGTGATCAGCGGCTGCAGCTTGGTGGGCAGGTGAGGCATGACAGGCGCCTGAAGTGTCAGGAGAGGAAAAAGCTGGAGGCAGAGGAGCCATGACAGCATCAGATACATATTGTCAGATGGCATCTGCTTGCTCGAGGGCTTCATTTTGAACATATGCAGATGTGATAATGATGATGTGAGCAGATTAGGCCGCTCGTGTCACTTTAAATAATAAATACATGCACGTTAAATGATATGTTTTTATGTGTCTGAGCTTGATTTATATGAGCTGGGGAGAAAAGGCAAGCAAGAGGCAGATTTTTCTCGACGCTGTGAGGCTTTTTTAACGTTTCGGATAATCTTTCATGCAAGCAGCAGCAGCAGCTGTGATGCCCCACGCCTCCTCCTTTTCTCCACTTTAAATTTTCTCGGTGTCTCTTGTAGCAGCAGCTTTACATTCCATTTGCTCCCCTTAATAGAGTCTCAGGCTGCTCATTTGGGAGAAACGCCCATGAAACTCTCAGCTCGCCCAGAGGTCCCGCTGCAAGAATCCCCGAAAGCCAACTCTCCCCCACGCATCATTTGAAAATCAATACTAATTTCCAATAAATACAAATTTTTTCCGCACACATCATCTGCAGGTGCATCGGAGCGGCCACGCTGAAAATGAAAAAAGACACAAAAACCCCCCCCCCAGACAAACGGAAAATCGCAAACCCAATCCAATCATAATTTCCAGGAAGCTTCAGTTCCATTATTGGGAGGCCCTGTACATTGCAGCAGGCAGCTGAATCAGCACTTCCCCGGGTTATTTCTCATAAGGCTTGTGTAGTGAGCGGCGGGGACCTCGTAAATATCCCAGCTGCACAGCCAGAACAACACAAGTCTCGCCTCAGTGCACAAAACATTAATGCAGATTCTTTCCCATCAGGGATTCTGCTGCAGATTTTTAATCAGCAGGCCACTTGTAGAAACAGTTCCCAGCACCGCGCGTGGAAGACGGCCACACAGGTAAAGAGCATGCTGACATGGGACGTTATCATCGCTGATGTCCGGCACTTCACTTTCTGCACGACCTTTCGAAAATGAGATATTTCTTGTCCTGGCACTTTCCATAACAGATTCCTTCCCAGCCTCCCTCCCTCCCTCAGGAGGAGAGAGGGCGACTCCTCTCAGACACAAAGAGAGGTGAGCCTCCGACTAAACCCCCATACAGATTAAGTCGGTGTCTGAGCAGGAGGGCAAAGTGCATTCAGCGTGGAAAGAGGATTGAATGGAATACATATCAAAGTGCATCCTGGTTAAATCCCTTGATGGAAGGCATTTAAGGCAAAAAAAAAAAACC
>CAEMYA010000158.1:1404743-1464426 GCA_903131615.1 Diplodus sargus | reverse complement strand
AAAACAGTGACATCAAGTATTTTAATTATGTGTAACTTTTTCATCTAATTCTATTAAGTAGGTATAAGTTCATATAAAGGCTTTAATTGAATGCAAAGTTTAAAACAAAAAGCCAATATAACCAATTTGTAATGCAGACATTATGTTGATGGAAGTTCCCCTTAACAATATCGTACATACAATAATTTGACAACACATAAATGTTAACAACAATGTTTAACATAAATAAACACACAAAATTTACGTAGAATTCTGTTTTTACTAATAATTTACAGACTTATGTAATAAAAGCCGAATTTACGTGCAATTAAAATAATTAAAGTCACTGTTTTTGAGTGTACAGAGAGAATCCACAAATGTTAGTTTAATCTCCTTTTTTGCTTTAATTTCTATAACCGCACTCATTCTAACTGTCTTGTAGCTCATCTGTTTATTCTTACTTTTTCCTGATGTAACGATTCCTAACCTCAATTCAGTATCTCGTCTCATCACAGTGTGTCAGTATTTAAGTGAGTTTGAAGGACACAAAAATAAGTGCTAAAAATGGCCCAGACAGGTTTTGGGTGCAGCAGCTGTGTGCAGAGAACAGGTGAGAGCCACACACACAATCTGCTCCGTCAAACAGTCAGCATGCTTCTCCTTTTCCCCCTGTGGGGTGTGTTATTGTCCAGCTGTTCAGTTGTGTGTTTGTGAATGTGTTGGTGTGTGTTGCTCTGCTGCTCAACTTTTTTTTTTTTCTCTTAAAACAAAAACACACAAAATAGTGAGAAAACAATCACTCGCTGTGCTCCCTAGAAGATAAATGGTGCCAATTTCGCTCACAGTCGCACATTTTTAGTACAAAACGTTAACAGCGGCAATTAAAAAGAAGGCCATTACTGATGTGTCGGGATCAATAACAGGCTTGCATTGTTAAGTCTTACTTCTGTGGCCTGATAAAGTGAAAGGAGCGTGTAGAGAGCTTGGTAACGTTTCTCCCGTGGGCAGCACTAAAGATAGATCAGACTACGCCACTTGTCGAGGAGTGTCTAACATGTAATTCAAGCAGAAGGGGGAGAGCAGATTCTGCGTAAGAAAGCTCTGCCGCTTCCCTCAAGCCACGGTAGGTGAAGAAAGAAAAGTCTCTAAAACATGTTCTGCAAATATGGGTTCAGTTCTGTAGAGTATTAAGGGAGCGTGGAAAAATGACTGGGGGTCGACATGATTCAAGCGAGACCGTCCTCAGAGTTATTTCTTTCAACACTCCCTGAGACTACAGAAAAACTGCAACACCTTCCAATTCAATATCCTAAAAGAACATTACATTAATAACAGTATTGAGTTGGTACAGCTCATTTAACCTCTAATGATTCAAAAGGCAAAACAGACTGACAGAATTTTAGATGACATAGAAACTGCTGAAGCAATCTTGTTTTTTTCGAGCCATGTTTGGATGATTGTTGACTGTTTCTGACTGAGAACACGAGGTAGCTGCGCCTTGAAGCATACACAGCTTTATCATCTGTGTCACTCAACAAGGGACCATTAATTACAAAATGGATGTCATGCTTTCATGAAGAAGACTTAGAGCACTAGAGATTAAGACCGTTAACCCATTATGACATTAAATGTTTAATGAGCTAATAAATGACGTAGGGTCATTTTCTCATAAGCTGACATGCAATCAGACATCTTTTTGAAACCAGTGGAGTTTTATTCAATTAAAGCACTTCTGCATTGGCAAAACTTGGACACTCCCACTATATTTTATGCAGTCAATTGTTAAAACATTTGATACTTGATAGAACATTTAATTTTATCCATCTCTTTTATTATTACATTTCAGTGTTTTGTTACAGTTTGGCTAACATGCTAGCTTGTGGAGTCAATCCATGTTTATTTAGCTTCCCAAAATTGACATAATTGTTTGAATTAATTGATGCGGAAGGATAAAGCCTCAATACATCTTTTTTTAATGAAAATGATGTTGTCTTGTTTATATTATATCTCAAAAGAAAAGACCACCTTCCCTCAGCTCAGGGTCCAAAATGACTACAAGTAAATACTACAAGATGTAATTTTATGACTAGGAACAAAAATACATTTGGCTTGTATTTTTCTTCCTTTGCAGGTTGACTCTGCTTTAGCCTTAATAAAAATAACCTTTTTGGCCCTTCGCGCAAATCATTTCCATACAATCCCTCACCATGAACCTGCACGTACTGTGTTAATTTAGATCAGATTTATTGAAAATGTCTGACATCAAACGTTGACCACGTAACAAACAGTACAGTATGGATCTATACAGTCGGCACAGCTGGGTAACATAGTGACATCAGCCCACACAGTATCTTGCTGTGTACAGTGACATCAGCCCTACTACCCAGTAGAGGGCAGTGTGTGTTTGTGTGTGTCTGTCCATCAGTGTCATGTTGGGGGATTACTGCTTGAAACGAACGGAGACTGTTAGTGGCGAGAGAGATACAATGTAAACACAAAACATCACATTTTCATTCAGATAGAAACAAAAACACATTCAAATGCATAAAATTATTCCATGAAGTTACAGAGCATCAGTCATTTTTATATCAAAACAACACACACTATTATAATATTTGATCGATATAGATGAGGACAAGCTTCATTTCTGCTGCGTGTTATTGGCTCCTGTGATTATACACTAATACACCCTACAGTAGAGAAATGAATAGCCGCGCCGTGTCTTTATGGTGTATTGATTGATTGCGGCGCTTAACGATTTTGACATTGACAAGGCACCAGAGTTATTATTGGTCATGTCGAGTGAACAGTCCATTTTTTCACAAGCTTTGCAGCGCTCACAGGCTGAGCATGGAAAAAAAAAAAAAAAAAAAAAAAAAAAAAAAAAAAAAAAAAAAAAAAAAAAAAAAAAGCAATCATTTCTCATAGGTGTGGGAATCATCAGGGGACTGGACACACACAGGGAGAGTGGTCATGTGTATTCCTGAGTAAATGGAGTTAGATGCTGATATAAAAAACAAACAACAACAATAATGGAGGTATCTATCAAAGCTACGGCTCTCTTTCACTGCGATTAGAGGATCGTGATTTTACATTAAGTGCTACAGGAGGGAGCACGGAGACAGGAACGGGAATGTAAAGGTGATAAAGAGCATCGGTGCACATGTGTATATGCCTGAGAGACTTTACTGTGAGAAATGTCCGGTATTAGCTGCCCCTCCTTGAAGTATCTACAGCAGATGTATGGCAGATGCATTCACTCAGCCCCCTGGAAAGTAAAAGCACATGAGAACGTCAATACTCCAAAACATTTGGAAGCAATAAAAATGTAATCGCCTCCTTTCTTTAGAGGGAAATGGCAGAAAGAAATATAAGAAAATGTCAGATTTGCCGTTTGACAGATTAGGTGTGAATGACATGGACGGCATTAATGTAGATGATTCATGAGTGTACCTGTTGATCTGATGATCACGCACGTCCTCTTGCACTCCTCCTCTGTGTCGAAGCGGTTCTTGTTGCCATCGCAGCCTCCGTACCAGAACTGGGCGCAGGCGTTGGCCTGCTTGTCGTAGTACCAGCGGATGCTGTAGTCCCGACACGAGCCCTGGTCCAGAACCAAGCCACAGCGAGGGTCCAGAGGAACCGTCTCTGCAGGAAAAGATGTCACACGATGGAAAAAATTAAGGTCAGAGTCACAAAAAGCACTTCACTGTCTTCCTCCGTTTGACGACCCGGCCCCCTAATCCCACCACAAGGTCCTCGCTCCGTTCTGAGGCAACATCTGTTCTTCACAGGACGCAGCCGATTCTATAAAACCATCCACACCGCATCAAAAATAATTGCTGTCCCTGTTCCTCACCTGCGTGACCTCATTACTGAGCCTGCCAATCACAAAGCACTTAACATAACCCCAGAGCCCGGCTGTCACTGTTCCACGCTCCTGAACTGGAGTCAGTGCAGATACAGGGACTGCTTTTTGGAGAGAGGCCACGTTTAAATAAGAGAGCTTTTCTGTTTCTTAAAAACATGATTATGATTGTAAATTAATGAATAAAAAATAAATAAAAAATTGTATTACGTCAGGTTGCAAGGTGGCTAACGTTGGCAACGTTAATGTTTGCTTTATTAAGTTACATTAACTTAAACATAAATAGCTAGGGTTAGCAATATTAACATTAGCTTGTGTTGGAAACATAAACCTTTGTTGGTGTTCGCAAAATGTACGTTTGCCAGCTAGCATTAACAGCAGCGGTGTTGAGATGTGAATGCCACACACATTTCGTGGCTGGCTGTTATCAACAACACCCTAGTTGAGTCAATCTCTAGTTGAGTCAGAGTGATTTCTAAAGACTCAACAGCTGGTTCACACAAATGAAACCACGGCTGGGCTACTGACCAACCGTATGGACAATGTATGAGAATCTTAAATGTGCATAAATAAAAATTAAAAACTAATACGTAAATATTAGCCACCTGTCGAAAACATTTTCAATACAAACGGGGGCAGCGTATCCCTAGAGAATCTGTTAACTCTATCTGGCGTTAGAGAGTTAGCTCAATTAGCCATGCAGGTAGCTAGTGTTAGCTGAGAAAGTATAGGTGTAAACACCACTAGCACAGGACACAGCACAGCAGCTAACTTAAGTAGATATCTCTGCACTACAATACATAGACCTCATAATGACTACTTCATTATTTCTTCACATTCTAGTTTTCTTACGGTACAACTACGACTCTGACATATTGCACCTCCCATCATTAAAAAATGGTTAGCGTGTGTGTTCTGACAAATAACAGCAACTACTGTCTCAACTCTATAAATCAAGTGTTCTTTGAAAATAGCCACAACAGTTCATTTTCACAACTTTGTGGACACCCTCGTAAACACTGTAATAAAACACAAACACAGATACTTTATTTTAATGGAACCTGGAGGTGTGACTCATCTCATTCTGCAGCCTGAGGAGCGTCTGTGTCATTTACAGGAAACGACTTCACTTGTTGTTCATTTTCCTCTGTTGATGGTGTTTCTCTGTAATTACTATCACTCTGTTTGTTGTGGATGACTGCACTGTTTTGTGAATGGATATGCGGCGCTGTCTTGTCTCTGCATGCACCGACTAGTAAAGATAATTGAGAACAAACCTCGAATATTAAAAAGTATAAGAAAAGCCTCGGCTGTGTGTACCTTTGGGAAGAGCTGGCCTTGGCGCAGGCACATGCTGTACAGATACACCTGAGGTGGATATGGTTCTATTTGTAGAGGAAGATGATGAAGACGAGGAGGAGGAGGAGCCCTCTCTGGAGGGAGAGACGGGCTTGGCGTCCGGGGTGTGGCGGACAAATGTGTCCCCGCGCTCGGTCGACCAGTTTGTTGTGTCGGTGATCACCTGAGATCCTCCTCCGCCCTGACGGAGAAGAACCAGCAAATCAGATTAAAACACTTTAACGTTATATAATTATACGATGTGTGTGAATTTGCACTTGTGTGTTCCATACGTGTGCTGTGCTGGATCCCTTGCTGCCGTGCAGGGTGGTCACCACCCGGCCTCCATCTCTGCGGGTGCTGCTGTCAGTGTTGGTGCCGGTCTCAGTCACAGGACGGTACCCGTAGCCACCGGTGGCATAGTTCCCATTGTTGCCATTCCTGTTGCCGTTGTTGCCATTGTACCCGTTGTTTCCGTAGCCGTTGTAGCCGTTCGTCACTCTGTTGTATATCAGGGCTCCGTTCTCGTCCTCACAGAACTGGCTGACCAACTTAGACTCCAGAGCTGCGAGAGAGAGACACAGAGAGGAGAAGTCAGAGCCAGCAGGACGGGATGTGTCGCCTGAACACTCATTTTGCATGTTTAGCCATGAAATATTTAGGGATGGCAATGTTTTCTGTCAGTCGCTATGCATTACTGGTGCTGTTTTTGTCTCGATAATGCTCCATGCATGTATAAAAACAGAGGAAATGAGCTTCTCTCTGATGACAGTGGTGGCATTTGTGAAGATGCTTTAGAAAAAGTAGCAGTATTAGACGTCTGAGGCCAATTCTTGTATTTAAAAAATAAAGAAATCCAGTGATAAATTATCGTTGCATATCTGCATTCAAAGGAATAAACATTCGAAACTTAAGTGTCTCAAACCTGGCAGAGTGTTGAAGTCATCGATGAGGAACATGTGCTCAGAGTCCGGGTCAGAGGCGATCAGATTCAGCTCCCTCATGAACTCGGCCTGCGTCGGGTCGGACGTGTTGACGATACCCAGAGCAAACATCTCGATGTTGGCGGCGTGTGCTTCTCGCACCGCTATATCCAGCTTCACCGGCTCCCTCTTGTCCGTCTGTCCGTCGGTGATCACGATGGCCACCTTGCTGACTCCTATGCGGGAGCTGTAGAAGGCTTCCTGCGTCGCTTTCCGGATGGCCGTGCCTGTGTAGGTGCCCTCCCCCATGTACGGGATGTTCCTGATGGCCTGCTTGATGTCCTGTTTGGTGACGTAGCGCGCCAGGTTGAACACCAGCTTCACCTCCAGGCTGTACAGCACCAGGCCGATCCTGGTGGCGTTGCGGCCAACCGTGACTCGGTCCACCAGGGCGTTCACAAAGTCCTTGATGATCTCAAAGTTCTCGGGGCCCACGCTCTCGGAGCTGTCGATGACAAACACCAGCTCCATCGGCCTCTCCTTACATTTGATCCCACATCCTGGAATCACATCACATCAATGCATGAGATCATGGCTGAAATGTCAGTTTGACGAGTATCACCCTGCGGAATCTGAGCTAATGATTAACAGATAAGACGAGACTCGGGAACTTAATCTTCTCTTATAACATTGAGTCAATACTGAGAAGTGGAATGAATATTGCAAAGATCGCAGGATGCTTTACCACAGATCTCTTTGATCAGTCGGATGATGTCCTCTCTCTGAAATACATACGGCAACAGAGTGTGAGCATTTAAATAAAGATGAGCAGAAGCTCAGTGCTGGAACAAGTAATCAGATTATTTAAGTTAGAAAAAGCAGCAGTGTGTTAGCAAGAAAGTACTCGGGCATGTTTTTAGATCAATATTACTGCTGTATTAATGTGAATGTTTCATTTTACTGCTGTAAAGAGAAAAGACTCACAGTGAGGCCTGCTTCTCCTTTGACACCGGGTCGACCCTAAGATAAGAGCACACACACACACACACACACACAATAAAATGTTAAATTATTCTGGCAGTTTCTGAGTTTCTTCACTATTTAAATTCCACGACCAGGCAAATCTCTGCTGAATTAGAGCCAAGAAAGGTTCAAACCGTGTGTCATGTGTTCAGTTCACAATGAATGGACGTTCAGATAAAAGCATCATTAGCGTCACTCACAGGTGTCCCGGAGATTCCAGGGTCTCCCAGCTCTCCTTTGATTCCCTTCAGCCCTCTCTCCCCTGCCGATCCACGGTCACCCTGTCACGCATTGTGTGGAACAACGTCAGTGATTAGAATGCTATACATACTCTCTCTCACACACACACACACACACACACACACACACACACACACACACTTCCAAAAGCCCCTGACAAACTCACCTTAGATCCAGGAAAGCCTTCCCCAGGGGGCCCCCTCGGCCCGGTCACACCCTGCGACCCCTGTTCACCCTGAATCAAACACATTGATAAACTTACAGCACGTTCATTTAAAGACCTCTGAGACCGAGTCTACAGATACACGAAGGACAATAAATCACAACCTACCTTTGGTCCCTGAACTCCGAGTCCTGGAGGCCCTAGTGGCCCTGAAGGGCCCGGCCGCCCTGCGTTGCCCTGCAGTACAGAGGACACAGAACAGTAAGAACAACATTTATTTAATTTTTAACACCGGTGGCCCTCCAACAAACACAGCTGCTAACAAAGTTCTGTCCTCTGGACTGGAGTCACTTTAAGGTCTGAAAATACAAGTTATTAAGACAGTAGTACAGTATTTTTGTGACATGTCTGGATGTAGGATCAAACGCCTTTCTGCCCTTAAAATCCAGATTTTACGCACAGACTTTAACTACTAGGTAGAAACTAAACCTTGAGGTCACGATCCACTGGAATAAAAAACAACATATTTGGGTTTTAACTAGGACTGCCATGTATCTCACATGTTTCTTGATGTCATGTCTCTAGGAGGGTGAGGATTATCTCTGCTCTATGACACTGAGTCATGAATGTCTGTCGTCATCTGTCGCTCAACACGTACAAAGGATGAAATCTGCCAACATTATCTTCCTCCTAATTTCCTCCCATTTGTCGACTTTCGCTCGAGACGTCATTTAAATCTTGCCTACTGCCGCGTGACAGTGGTGGCGCTCGGACCCGGTGGAAACGCTGATCTGGAGCCTGCGGGGAATTTTGGATGTGATATCTCAGGACATGTGGGTGGCTGGGTGTTGCTTCGGCGAAGGCCTGTTAGGCCAAGTGCTTCTCATCAGACACATATGTCTGCGGAGATTCACACTCTGCACCGATGTGTCAGAGCGCTGCGGGGAGAATCATGATAAATACCCTGAACAAATGAACTGGCAGCCTTTGGATATACGGCCCCCGTGGTGGGCATGTTAGCGCACAAGACGAAGCACTCTTTTTCTTTTTTTTCAATCTGGAACTGTCTGACTACACTAAAGACTCAATCACCACCATCTGGTTGTACGTCAAATAAAATTACACAAGACTTCCTGCATAAGTAAACATATTACAGCATTCTAGACGTGCGTTTGCAGAAACAGACACATGTTTTTATAAGTTATAAGTCATTTGAGTCCAAAGGCTTGTGAAATCTGTAAAAAAGTTAAAGTTAGGCAGTACCGGAGGTCCTTGGAGGCCTTCGCCCGGAGGTCCTGGTAATCCAGGCAGCCCTCGGAAACCAATGTCCCCCTGCAAAACGCCAGGAAGATACATGAACACTTACAACACAGCGATTCACAATCCATCAAATAAATGAAGTAAAAGCTTGTTTCCTGTAATTAGTTCCCTCAAACAAACGAGCACTGGGGAGATACTTTCACTTATCTTCCATGCAGATTCAAACGTAGCTCTGAAATTGATTTTACAGTATCTGACGATTGCTTTGGCTTTTCACAACGGTGCATAATGTTCGGCTGCCAATTCTGGGAGCTTCTCCTCACAACAAGCAATGAAACCACCTGTATCATACTGCTGTGCTGTATCGCCAAGATTCACAACATTGTGTATGTTTATTTTAATCTTTTTTAATCTTTCTAAATCTCTGCAAAACACAGTCAGCAGTTGTCACTTCTCTCAGATGACACAAACAGCAACGAGGGAAAAATAAAGGTGCAATATGCAAGAAATGGCCTTGTTTCTGGTGGTATTACGAGACATGATGGCTGATGCTAACTGATTAGCATGCTAACTTCGGGCGTTATCTCTGCAACACAACAAATAGACACCTTGGGAATAATGTCCAAACTCTTATTACTTCACATTCAGTTGATAATCTGTTCTAACAGATCCAAGTTCTCACCTTTGGTCCAGGGATGCCCAATCCCTCAATGCCGGGTTCTCCTGGAAGTCCAGGCAGACCAGGCGGGCCCTAAACACCACATGACATGAAGGAAGACTTACACCTTTACATTCTTAGAGAGGATAAACTTAGCTTTTAGATGGCATTGTGCCTGCTGTATCCAGTCTTTATGCTAAGCTAAGCTAGCCATCTGGTCACTGCATATTCATATTTAGCATACAGACATGAGCTTGTCATCCAACTTTCACCAAAAAAGCCAAATATAAATAAGCAGATTGACCAAAATCTCTTCCTCAGTGAACACTTTTACCTCATAACTAAATGTGTGATTTTGTTCATCCGAATTTACCCCCTGATTCCCTCCACTGTCTCTCCTCGCTATGGTCTTAATAAAAAAAAAACATATATAAGGGTCAACTACTGTAACCCTCTGTAATAAATGTCTCATTGATGGATGTATGGCTCAAACTGACGTGTAGAATACAGAAGACGAAAGACAGATGACTACGTGTGATGTGTAGATGGACGTATGAAGCAACAGATTTATGAGTGGACAGGCGTTTCAATCAGTTCCTCACCGTGGGGCCGGGATAGCCGTCTCCTTTGGGACCGAATGGACCTGAGGGGCCCGAATCTCCGCGGTCCCCCTACAAACCGACAAATAGGTACAAGTCAGTAATTCATTCATGCTAAAGATACAACGTGATTTACAGACGGGACGTTCAAAGGAGGCTGGAGTGGAATGTGGATATAAATGGACACATGTGCTTTGCATGCTTCAGTATAGCAAGTATTGTGCAGTACATTAAATCAGGGGAAGAATCGGCTATAAAACATGCTGCTGTTGCATTTTTATAAACTAGGATTTTGGAGCAGGAACAGGACGACAGGATGTACGCAGCTTTGTTGCAATTTTTTTTCTTTTTCTTGTTGCTGGATGTTTGGAAATAATCTGCCTCTTGTTACATTCCTTACATGACCTGAGTTAGGCAAAAGTTAAAGGATCCAATGTGTGGGATTTATGAAGAGAACCGGGATGGAAAACAATGACGTGAAGTCAAAAATTGGTGTGTTTTCAAAATCTTATAAGAGTCCGCCAACTCTACGGAAGCCCAGAACAGACAAACAGTGACTCTGAGAAATGGCCTTTGTGTTTGTTGCTTGTTCACTGGCCACTGTAGGGGGAGGGTGAAGGACTCTGCAATCTGCGGACGCCACTAAATCCTACACAGTGGACCTTTAAATACAATGTTGCTTCTGAGAATGGAGGTTTTTACTGAGTGTTACCTTTGGACCAGGAAGTCCGTAGCCGGTCTCCCCGATCGGACCAGGAGGACCACTTGGGCCAATATCACCCTAGAACACATGTACATACATTACCTCTGATAAATTGTTACAGATTTGGGATTGTATTTACGGCAGTGTTGTTTTACTCAGAAAACTTTGGGGGGCGCCAGATCGCACAAAATGTCAATTTCGACATAATGTTGCTTTAAATATCACTGTGTGTCAAGTGAAAATGATCGCTAATGCCAAGAGATAGTGATTATTGATTCTCCACCATTTCATGACACAATTATGTTTCTCTTGAAATGACATCATGGTGATGATGTGAAACAAAAAGTAGTAGCAGTAAGGGGGGCTCACCTTGGGCCCTGCGACGAAACGGCCCGGTGGACCAGGCAGACCCAGCCTGCCTTGTGACCCGGGTTCTCCCTGATGAAGATAAACATAAGCAAAGTCAAAATTAGTAACTTTTAAATCACCTTTCTAAGCTTCATAAGACATAAGCCCAGACAGAGTCTTGATTTCTTCTCACCTTTGGTCCTGACGGTCCAGCAATACCAGGTGGACCAGCCAAGCCCCTTATTCCTCTTTGGCCTTGGTCACCCTTAAAGATCACATTAGGAGTACAGTTACTTATCTGATAGCTTCGACTTGACATATTATATAAAGGTCATCGCTGGCTAAAGTTGAGCAGGATGTGCAACCTTACCTTTTCACCCTGGGTGCCAATTCCAGGTGCCCCCTCGAGCCCCCTGAGGCCGACAGCTCCTGGCTCACCCTAAAGGAGACAGGTTTTATGTATTTGTCAGCTTGATATCGGAGCAGACAGACACATGTAGATACAGCAAGGGGGCAGTAAAACTACCTTCTGACCAGGGGCTCCATCCTCCCCTGGCAGGCCTGGCAAACCGGACATTCCTGTTGATCCTGGCTCACCCTGACGACACACATATAGATCTTTGCTAGTTTACGGCTTAGAAAGTGTCAGCTCTGGAAAAATATAGCTGGTTGACTCACCTTAGCTCCAGTGTCTCCAGCCCCTCTTTCTCCTGGGGCGCCAACTTCTCCCGGCAAACCTTGATCCCCCTGTGTGAAACAACATGACAACATCATCTTTAGTTTAACAACTTGTTCTCATTCATCATACTCTGCAGGGGTGTCGCTTTATATCTGAGATCCAGACCCAATGTTCACATGGGATTTGTGTGCAAACTAAAACTGTGGGTCTTGATGGAATTGGCCTTATAATCAAACCTAACAGCACTGACAGTGTATGTACCAACCTTAGGTCCCGGCAGGCCCTCTCCTTGTGGCCCCCTGCTCCCTGTTGGCCCCCTTGGTCCTTCCACGCCCTGCAAGGAGAAGCAAATGCAGTCATAAAAGCAGAAACCATATATTTAAAATTAAAGGTGCAATATGTAAGAATTGAATTGTGAATAACAGAAGGACGTCTATGCATTGTGTTGCAAGTTAGCATGCTAACAGCTAGCCCCAACCCACCCCGGTGTAATGCTTCTATGCTGGTGATGTAAACCACCCACACTCGCCCCGGTTGTCCCAGGCAAGACTGCTAGCTGCATGGCTAACTGAGCTAACAGCAGGTACAGTTAGCAACAGTTAGCGATTAATCTGGAGATATGCTGCCTCCGATTTGTTTTGAATTCAACAGGTGTTGAGTTCTTAATTGAACCTTTACCAATGATTAAAAATAAGATGGCTGAGGGACAGTTAGAAAATTATTATGTGGTGGTCAAATACACTTTAGTGTAGGAAGTTATCGTCTTATGAGAAACAGCACTCAGAGATATAATATAATCTTTCTTCAGGAACAGGTGCTTGCATTACCCATAATGCAACTCAACTGTGGACATTTTGGGCAACATATCAGACTTCACAAATCCAGAGTTCAGCATCGTAGCTGATTTGTTCTACTTCTTGTATCAGCGAGTTGAAATGTAATCGGACGTCAGAGTTTTGCTTCTACACGCCACTTTGCCCTTTAAACAAAATCAGCTGTGCCTCTGCAGTGTGAGAGGCACACACACCTGTTTCTCTCTCCTCCACACACCGGTGAGCACTGAGCAGTGGAAAGAAGTATTTTGACAGTAATTAACTTGTGTATTAATATCAGGGAAGTGATCTTTGGCTCAGCTGTTGACAGGAAACAGTTTATCTCCGAGTCTCCAGCGGCGGCTCCAAAACACAAACTGTTACGCAACTTCTGCATCGTGTTGGTTTAATTATGACTGACAATCAGTCGGAATGGAGTCGTCAAGGGGCTGCGTCATCTTATCTAAAGCCAAATTTATTCTTTGTACTTCACAACTTTATTTCTATAATTCAAAATCCAGGAATAAGGCAAAGGACTATAATACTCGACCCCCTATAGCTTGTGCCTCTACCCAGTTCATTCATTCAACAGCAGCATTTACTTATAAGCAGCACTTCAACAAGACAAAGAGTCAGTGGGACATGCTAGCAGCTCTTTGAGGCTGTACACTGCTATTGTCAACATGCTAACATGCTCACTGACAATGCTAAGCAGCTATATTTAGTTTTTGGTCATAGAGATTTGGAGAAATTATCATTTTGACCTGATGATGCCATCAGATGTGCAGTTCCTTAGACAGACGCATGCAACACTGTAATTTAATGGCAGGTTTAAACACTGTGGGAGTCACTTCAACTTGCCTTCTCGCCTTGTATACCCAGTCCTGTGAGGCCGAGCGGCCCTGGAAGACCTGGAGGGCCAAAATCCCCCTACATGTACAGATAAGAAAGGAGGTTAATGATTGCAACTGTATGCAAATGTTAATAATATGACAGTGGATTTCTTGATTTACTGCCATGTGGAAAGCACCCAGCTGTTGAGGATTCTTTGCCAAGGTCCTTTGCATTTCCTTTCGGCTCAGTAAACAATACATACTGGTAATTATATTGCAGGGGTAAATTGCAGTAAAGCCTTTAGGTACATAGAACTTGATGACATTTGCTTTTTATTATTTAACGTCTCTTCAACCGCCACATGCAAAATGAACATCATAAATGTATGATGTGAATGCAAAGAACAAGCCTGCGGGCGCTGGTTTGTCATTACCACGCGAAAACATTGCAATTATCTGTGATGAACGCCACCACAAGGCAACAGTAAAGCTGTCAGCGCAATCTGCGGCAGGAACTCCCATGTTAAAATCTTTACGTTTTTTCCGGAGCGTTGTTTTCTTTAAACATTCATTCCTAAATGTTAACGTCAATTTCCAGCGACATAAGATGAATTATGCAACTTAAATACACATTTTAAATCAACTCCAAGCCTCCTAGTCATGTCTTATCAGCGTCTGTGAGCTATGAGACGGCCAGATGGCTGCGAAAAATGTGCAAACACATCCTGAAAGGTTGAGAGAATACCTTTATATAATTGGATGACTGTGCCAGTGCAGAGCGAGCTTTTTTTTCCCACGTTCATCAGCCCAAAACTGTGAAGCTGCACTCCTCCCACGCCATGCAGGCTTTAACCTTGATTCATCACCTGTAGACTGCGACCTCCTATGTAACACCGCGCCGAGCGCATTCAGCGGTTGTTCTGCCAACTCTTGGCCTCCTTAGCAACAGGACTCGGGGCTTTATCTCCGCGCCTGTGTGGAAGGCATTTCAGCCGGGGCGTCTTATTTACAACCTCTGCGCTCTCTGACTCTACCTTGTCTCCTTTGATTCCGGCGCCCGGCTGTCCTCTGGGCCCCCGCGGCCCCTCCAAACCTCGCTCGCCCTGTGAAGACAGACGGAGGAGTTATTGCATCTTCTTGCTTCTTGAAACGTATGCTGCTGTACACGAAAAAACAGTGACAAAGTAAGAGCATATGTAGGATAATGCAGAAAGAGATATTCGTTCGCACAGACTTTCTCACATAATCTGATACCCACATGAATCACCCGGGACAAATTGCTTCACGACAGACTATTGAAGCCAAATGTGGGATTTCTCACTGCGGTTTCAGCCAAAAAACATTCCTTTTAATTCCTGTTTATGTTGACGTCGACATGTGATGCTCGTGCTGAAGCTGACGGACAGCGTTGTTTACAGACGGTCTCCAGACGCAGACGTTTTTACTGCAAGACGCTTTTGGCACCGAGTGTGAGTAAATTGTTTCTACACATTGTTACCACAGAAACCTACACGGTGCCCCTTCAAAGTCACTGCAAGTTTCACATCTGACTGTAAAAAGACCCCTCCGCCCCTCAAATGTTTTTTTTCCCAGCTGGATGTTTGACATTCACAGTGTAAACCGATGTAAAATATCCAAAGAATCTGTAATTAGAGGGCTGTTTGAAGCGGGGAAGCTTCTCTGTCGCTCCCAGAAATATGAATCTATGTGGGTGATTTGCGACATCGTTAATGACGCAGGCTGGTCCAGTGTGCCTGCTTCATATATCCAAACACATGCTAATTGTTTCACAGCTTTGTGGAAATTTATGACCTCCATAGTATTTAATAGAAACAGGATGAAGAGCCTGCAGCCAAGCTAAGTCAGCTAAGTCAGCTAGATGCTAATTGCAGCTTGCCAACGTGCTGATGTTTACTGGGTATCATGTTTATCATGTTCGATGTGCTGCATGAACGTGATCCGGAGCATTTTTATTGAGGTCGCTCACGTTTTTTTTTTTTTGGTAAACTGATGAAATCTGTTCGCGACTAATGAATGTTAATGCGAGCGTCGTTAACTACAGTGAAAGTTAACAACGCTTAGGCACCGTTTTTATGGAATCTGGCTGTAAATAGAAGAGAGTAATGTTTCATTAATTAAAAGGCGCAGATGCTCGGGATTTTATTGCGATTCATTAAAAATCCTATGGTGGGCGATAATGTAAGTCCTGACGAAGCCTCTCAGTCAGAAACACAGACTCGTCCCAAGGCATTATGGGATCGCCTGTGTGCAGCTAACAACAACAACAAGTGTTTTCAATGATCACAGAAGACATTCAGTGATGGATGACCCAAGACCGGTCCACATAGCTCATATTGATCTGTGTGAACAGTACTTTGAGCGTGCTAATGCAAAACTCAACATAACACAACACAAAGTACAGCTGTGGCTGATGGGATTGTCGTTGGTTTTGCGCGTATTTGGTACAAGATGAAATCATATGTTGACCTGATGATGGCGCTTAAGCAAAGGCAATCCATTGTTGTCATACCAACATTTAAAATCACATATGCGAACCTCACGGTGGTGCTAGAGGAGCAGTCAGAGGATCACAGCGGTCATGAGGATTAACAGCATTATTTCTGATGAACTGTGAAGCTGAAGCGCTTCTCGTCAGGTTAACAGCTCTGTTCAGAGCAGACGCCACACTCCCTGTGTTACACTGAGCTCAGCTTACTGTTCCAGATAACACGATGTTTCACTGCCTGTTGAGATGATGGGGCCGTTTTCCAGCTCGTTCAGTAAAGGTTTTATAAGACAGTCGCAGCACGCTTTCCAAAACTACATTCAGACTGAAAGCCACGTGTTGAGACAGAGCTCGGCTTCTAGCAACAGTGTGTTCGACTGTTTTGCTCTGAAAAGTCGGTGTGGTTTGCACGATGTTAGCTGCTCGGTGTATATAACTGGACCGATAGGCCCCAAAGCCTGAGGCATCTCAGTAGGTGTGCTTTAAAAGCGTCTGAGTTATTGGACACGCTGGACAAAAATATGATCCAAAGCAGAGTGTGTTACTTGTCGAAAAAATGTGTCTGGAGAGAATCTATCAGTGTTCAAGAACAGAAAAAGGCAGGAATGGAAATGCAGTGAGGGATTAGAGCAGTAATCTGAGTTGACAGTAAGTACAATGAAGAGAGTGCAGCATAAGGTCTGCCTGTGTACCACTCTGCGGAGAGGTCTTATTCCCCTTGAGGACATTTCCCTGTCTCCCAAGGTCATCCAAGGACAACAGAAACACCGTATATTTCGCAGCGTATTAATGCTGCATTTGCATGTCGGCTCTACCATGTGTAGATGTATCGACGAGCTCCGTGATCTCTCATCTTGGCACAGAAGCTGAGGTGCTAATGATGTGGAAAAAGGGTAATATTGCTGCTGAGCTCCTGCGAAATCTGGAGCCTGTCGAGGCACGTCATGTGAAGAACGCTGCTTAAGAGCTAGAACGCCATCTGCGAGTCCACGGTCAAATCTCCTGTCGAGGAGAGAGCGAGCACCCCCGAGGCCAATCTCCAGCGGTGAGAGATGCACCTCCTCTTGGAAAACTTGCTGTTGCCATCTCACATGGAGCTCGAAAAAGTATGATTTTCGCCTGAGTTATTGTTACGGCGCCCTCTGATGTAAAGCCACCCTGTTGGTTTTTTACAACATTGCCAGAAAAGTGATTACGTTGTCATTACCTAAAGAAATTCCGCTGACTTTATTCCTTCAATTTCAGAAAAGGAAAGACTCATGAGGCCTGGCAATTACAATGCCATCGAGTTCATAAGTGCCGATTTGGAGAGCAGAGTTTTCACTTATGGAGCTGAAATGGCTGCGGGGCAGAGGTTTAAAAATACCTAAGTGTTAAATTAACTCTGGGGGATAATTGCGTTCAAAAATTCAACTCTGACGGCGCAGAGAGTCTGGAGCAGTGCTGGTTTCACACTCCTGGAGGAAGATTAACACTGATCACTTGGACATCTTATTAAATCCCAGTACATTTTCATTTTAGAAACAGTGATGTCACGAGTGTCCATCCACTCTAACATGGATCACTGGGACACATTTAAGTTCCGTTTTGCTCAGAAACCACATTTGATTATGTGCAGAATTGTTTCCACAGGTGACAAAAGCCCCTGTGTGTCGGAATTTTCATTTATAGGTGAAAACAGCCTGTTTACATGTGGCACTGATTTATTTTCACAAGTGAACATGGAAATGTTGGTTAATACCAGAGGAAAAGCCAATTGCTTGTTAAAATATGTCGTCCACTATTTTGTCACATGCTGAAATTCAAGTTCACGTGAGAAAATAGCCGCTCATATAAGCAACTGCGATTTTCACACGGGACATTTTGTAAGAGAAACATCGACCAGCTGCTCATCATGAAAGAAAGACAGTCCATAAATCTGAATCGTGTAGCATAATACAGCTAAAACTACACTGGTCTTGAGTTTATTGTGTCACTCATCAAATTCTATGAAATTAGAAATTTCAGCAACATTTCCATCAAAAGCCGAGATAAGAGTCTTTTTGCATATGTTAATCCCACCTTAAGGCCAAGTGCTGCCCTTACATCAGGAGTTCTGGGTCAACATGCACATACATCTATGCATGAAGATCCACCCACATCTGCACATTTTTCTTTTTATTGATTTAACCGTTTGAACCGTTCTGTACTTGACTTCAAAATCCTTCTCTAAACGCTTCTTAACTTAACTGAGTGAAATTCTATCAGTGAAACTCTTCATTTTTTGCACTAAGAATCATGTGTATTAAGTATATCAGTTATTTGTGACGTTCAATTGGATGTAACCTGCTCCTCAGGTCACCAAGACAAACCAAACTCTTCTCTTCAAATATTCAAAACGAAAAAAAAATTGGGAATTAGTTGTGACAAAGAGGAGTGCATCTGTGTTGGTGCATGAGTGTATCCACATGTGTGTACGTCCTGAGAAGAGACAGATGCAGGAAGACTCATTCTTTCCTTCCTCACTGAGTCATTGGCTCTGTCATGTCGTCAGCTGTCCTGGCTACTTTCCTCTATTCACTCCGCATCTCCTGCTCCGAGCGGACGTGTTCTCGTGTCCTCAAAAGCAGACGATCAATGGACCGGATCGTACGATGAGGTAATACGGGGCCGTACCGCGCTGCTTTAATGTGCATTTTTTTTGCCACTTCTGTGTTGTGTTATCGTGTCTTGCAACCATACACGTTGTCAATTTCCTGTCATTACGTCCTGGAATCTGGAGCCCAGACGGGGGCCTTTGTGGAGGTCGCTGCGTAGGTAGGTGAATTGAAGATGAATGCATGAAATGAGGTCACGAGGGTTCAAAGCTTTTAACTGGCTAGAGTGCATGAGCCCCAAGAGCCTGAGACGTAAAAGACACTAACTCACCTTTGGTCCAGGCAGGCCTTCTCCTAATGGTCCTCTCTCTCCTTGGACTCCCTGTGGCCCTTGAGGCCCCTAAGTAAAACACAATGAGGTAAATGATCAATGAAGGAACATAAAAAATGACCTCTCTATCAATTGACTGCTCTCATAACTCCAACAGTGATTGTTTCATCATAGCTTCACAACATCAACCCACAGTCAAGCTTTGGATTTCTGCACATCATGCTGTAATAAAAGCTCTGCTCGGCATGTGAAGAGATTCACGGGTCAAATTATGTTTTGTTTTGTTAATATCTTCAGTTGTCTTCTCTTAAGAAAGCTAAATTGTTAGCATGCTCGCCTAAATAGCTTCCTTTCTTCAGTCGTAGCCTAGAATTACTGCCAAAGCCATGGAGCATTTAATTAAATTACATTTTTTTGGGTGTGCGTGCTGGTTTCTTACCGGCTGTCCAGGTTCGCCAATTCCTTGAGGACCGGGTGGCCCTGGCTGCCCTTGAGAACCGAAATGACCCTGTGGGAGTGCGAGAGATTGAGGGGAGTGCAGGAAGAGGGTGAGCGAGACTCAGGTGGACTATTATGTTCTCATGACTTTATTTTCCAAAACAATAGGGTGGCAGATTTTACCTTCGGTCCCGGAAGGCCGATTCCTGTTTCCCCTTGGATTCCAGGTGGCCCAGGAGGTCCCCTCTCCCCCTATAAAAAGATAGGCAGGGACAGAGATGTATGAACAGACAGATGCTTTGTTAGGCTGATTCCTGGGTGCAAGCCCTCGTTTTGACATGACCGGACCCATGAAACGCTGTCCAATGTCCAAAATGTCCTCAATTTTGTCCAATCAGCTTTTCCTATCCTTAATATTTAGCTTTTATTTTTTAAAAATGGGGTTTACACATGTACTACCGGGTTCCTTCAGTCAAGACTTTATTGGTAAAGAATGCAGTTATTCACTCAGAGGCTGTAAATCACAGATATAGCGTACAGCAGGAGGGCACACGAAAGGCGTAAAAAGGGCGTGGAAATGTTAGTGGGTGCATACCGGCACTTTTCCTCCCCCCTTTCGCTTGCCCTTTCAGACAAGTTGGGACAATGTTTAAAGCCAGACATTAGTCTGCCATTCAGGTGATATAGGATGACAGCCAGACAATCAACATGAACATTCTTCCAAAATAATTAAGGAGGGCACACTTGGTGGGGAGTGTTGGCTCATGGCGGAATTGGCAGCTATAACACGGGAGGGGGGGGCTTTAAAAAGTAGGAACAGACAAATAAGTTGACAAGGTAATAACAGATGAGGCATTTCAGTCGGGGGGTTTCAAATGTTCCAGTGGTGATGGATCATAACTCACGAATAGGTGTTCGAACGTACGGTCAGCCGATCAGTTTGTGGGGCTGCCTGACATTTGTTACGGTATTTATGCCCGTGAGAAATTGATTTAATCGAGACACATTTTAAATGTCATCCCGGTGAGAAAAACTCTCAGGATCAAAGAGAAACACTTTATTATGTCACACGGTTTCCACCAATATATATTCTTCCGCACGCATTTCATTTTTCAATCCCCGCCACTCGGCAGGTAATAAGGTTGTTCATTGTCTTTGTGCTGATGAATGTGCAGACACGGACACCTCTTTCATACAGCTGTGAAAAAGACTCAATTCAAACCAGACTGGAAAAGGAGTTAATGCCTCCAACCAAGTAACCCAGTATCCTTTAGCTATGCATCTGGTTTTGGATAAGGGGAGAGGTTACTCATCGCCCTTATATATAAAAATGAATGACCAGTCGAAGTTTGATTTACTACCGTCTTTGGTTTCCTTTTGTGCTCAAACACTTCCCAGATCGAAGAGGATTTCAAAAGCATCAAGGCTGAGGAATACTTACTTTTTTACCCATTGGACCTTCAGGTCCGACATCGCCAGTTGGACCATTCACACCCTAAAAAGTTAAGAAATAGTTGACAGTTAAGTGGCAGTGATTGTAGTTCATCAAGGATCAGACAGACAGCGAACATGACATACTGAACTTGAAGAGAGCAGTAATTGTTATTGCTATCGGCTTAGCGACTGTGCAAGGCTTGTCCTGATTGGATGCTATGCCAAGAGCTTTCTCCACTTGTTGAAGCAGTGTGCATGGTGCTCTAGTTTGGAACTGGAGTCTTCAGAGCTTGAAGGCAACTGACAAATCAAAGCTTGCTATAAATTTCAAATGATCTTTATCTTTGGAAAAATGCGTATGTGCCATGCTAGTATGGATAGCTTCACATGTAGCAACAATAAGGGGGGTTGGGGGATTAGCGAAGGGTCATCTGGATTATAAAATAAAAAGAATGGTAGATTTGACCTGAAGTCCACGATTTCCTCTTGGGCCGATGGTGCCTTCAGGGCCCTAGAAAAGAAAAGGAGCTCCATCATGATCATAAACTTCCATCTCAGAGGGGTTGTTAGATTTAATAATAGAAGAGTAAGTACAAATAAAGATTAAAAGGATATGGAGAGTGAACTTCAACCAGCTATTACCATAAAACAAAACCATCTTTTTATGAAGTACAGTCATCTATATTTTACAAGGATAAAAAAGGACGGGTGAGTTCTGGAAGGTTTCCTTTACTGCATCACTGAAGCACTGGGGGAAAAAAAAAGAAATGCAACAAAACGTAACAGCAACATACTCTGTCTCCTTTAATTCCAGGTGTGCCACACTCCCCTCGCTCTCCCTGGAAGAGAAGAAAAAAGCAGTTTAGTGAAGTCATTTTTCATAATCAAAATTCCATCGCTATGCCATAACAAGTTTGTGCGATTTCCAAGGTACAATTATTCTAAGCATAATGGGTTTTAATATCCCGGCCAGGAGCTGGATTGCAACAACTCATGGCATGGGATTTACGTAATTAAATTCCTTCAAAGGAAAAGGAGAATACCTGCAGACAGGCTTGACATTAAACAAAAAAGAACAAAATGGCGTGATATTTTCTCAAAGACTTTGCTGTATATGCTCTGTTTTGAGGCACTTTATCAGGTCTGGAAAGCATAAATCTCCAGTTTCTTTCACTGTTGCAGATTTTTTTTCCCACAAGCGTGGGAACCTGATACTTTGACAAAACCACGGGGGCATATTGTGATTTACACTATACAATAGAATCCATAACATACCTTCTCTCCTTTGTATCCCGTTTTGCCCTGTGTGTACAAAACACTCTTGTTAAATCAGGAGGGAGACAGGCGACAACCAAAACACAACAAAACCTGTCTCTTTTTCTTTTAGAGCAGTGATTTATGTGAAAGGTGGAGTAGAAATGTTTTATACCACATGTTAATGTTGACTTCATCTCAATCTTAACCTGATTTAAGAACCTCAGCTCACCTCTGCTCCTTCCCGACCCGGAAGTCCACTCAGCCCGCCCTCACCCTGGAAGGAAAGAGGAATATTAGTTTGACCAGGAAAGGGAACTGGCTTGTACCAGCAACAGCTTGAAGTGGTAGTACTGTTTGCATTATGCTACTGAGTGCGAGTAGGCGGCACCTTCTGTCCTTTTTGGCCGGGGTTTCCATCTTCTCCAGACCGTCCCTTCTTGCCCTGCAGAGAGAGTCATGGAAGCAGCATTAGGCAGAAAACAGCGATCACTTGCAGAGAAACCGAAAACACTCGGGTGATTTAAAGGGGAGAAGTATGTCACCGTCAAATTTTGAGCTTCTATGTTCGTGTGAAATCATCTGTATGACGTAGATATCAATATATACATACATATGCACCGTGTTTTTTGATCCTGTTGCTTTACTGTAGATGCTTCGCTGCTCCAGCACACCTGGCTCAAATGATCAGCTCGTCATCAAGCTCTGCTGAAGCCTGATAACGACCTGTTCATTTGAATCAGGTGTGTTGGAGCAGGGAAGCATCTCAAAAACATGCAGGACACGGGGCCCAAGGTCCAGGACCGAAAACCACTGGCTTAGCTGCCTTTTGACAGAGCAGTGTTACCTGTTTCCTATGCTAAGCTAAGCGAATCCTCTTCTTGCTGCAACTTCATATTTACCGTAGAGACAAGAGGGTGGTCTCCATCCTCTCATCTAACAAGAAAGTGAAAAAAGCTATTCCTTTAAAGGTCCAATATTATGCTAATTTTCAGGCTCTTGCTTTTATTTGGGGTGTCTACTAGTAAATGATTAAATGCTTTAATGTTCTTCTGTCTAAACATCAGTTTTAGTACCTGTCTCTTTAAGGCACCCTTCCCCAAAAGCCCAGTCTGCTCTAATTGGTCAGCTCTCACAGGTCTGAGCAGGGACTGCCCATCGTGTTTTTCGCCAGCGTATTTGCAACCACAGTCGTGTTGGGGGGCGTGGCTGAGGGCTGTGACTGTATAGTTGTGACATTACAGTGTTACGGAGGTCCTGACGACTTGTTTTAAGGCATAGGTTCGGTTGTTTCTGAAATATGGGATGTATAAGTAAAAAAAAAAAAAAACTGAGCTAACTGGCTGCTAGCTGTAACATGAGAGTGGTATCAATGTTTTCGTCTAACACTTATAGAACTCTTATAGCCTATAGAACAGTCGTCCTCTTGTCATTCCCCCAATGCCCTCATAGATGCAACGTGTTTGAAGTGCATCCTGGATAAAGTCCACTGAGTCTGGGAGCAGATGAGTCAGGGGGGACATGTGTGAGGGGACTCACCCTCAAACAACTGACTGGCTCTTCTCTCTGTTTTCACGCGTGTGAGCTGTGGACTGTGCATGTCCTCTCTGTGTGTCTGCACACACTGCTTCCGTCCGTGTGCGCCTGCTGCTTATGATGTGAAACAGCTTTTGTTCGGAGCATTAGGTTTAAGAGGCGTAATTACTCTGTTCTCATCCTGTGAAAATACATCAAAGCAAAACCACTACGTCTAATTGTGGCTGACCTCCTCTGTGTAATAAAGAGCGTTCACAACCCGACGCGGCTCTGGCAGGCGAAGAAAGTCGTGCGCGTAACATCTTACCGGCCGAGCATGTGTCCTCAGACAATCCCAAAGAGCTGTGTTCTTTCCACAGACATGATTCTACTGATTCCCCATGTATATATATGTTTAGGCCTGTTCTCAATAAACTGTAAGAGGAATGTAAGGCATTTGCTTTACTCTCAATGCTGCAGGGAGCTTCGCAAAAACCACACGATTTACTAACCACCCCCCAAAAACCCTGCAATTATGTAGCCTGTTAGCATCAAGGGGGCCTTTGTCAGCTGTGTTGTCTTATAGTTCCTCAAAGGGAGACAATTTTGGAGTAACTGTCTTTAAGAGACACGAGAAGAGTAAAAATGTGGTTTTCAAAAAGAGAGATTTGATCCTATCGTATGCAGCAGAAGTAGGCTAGGCTACTTAAATCAACTAACACGTTGTGAGACAACTGAAGACATAATTCAAACTCAACTCATTATGACGAAATGTAATGTCATTTTATTGTAGAGTTTTATTGGATGTTAAATTCCCCTTAGGTTGGATTTCTGACTTGGATAGCCCGATGCACCTCACCAACCCTGACCTCAAAATCCAAGATGGCTGCCTCATTTATCATGAAAGCTATAGATTATAATCTTCATTAGCACTTCTTTCTGACTAATGTGTCACAGTGCTGTCTAGTTTCTAAGCTTAAGATGCAGGGAGCATTTTGTAATAACTTATATGATGAAATCCTATTTAAGTTTGAACCCTCCAGGACTCCATAGGTCAATGCAGGATATGCAGATTACTCACAGGAGGGCCGCCGGGTCCCCTCTCACCCTTTTCGCACGCACACTTGCTCTGGGCCAGAGGACACTTCAAACACAGGGAAAGAAGAGTTAGACAGGCCATGATGCAGGGACACAAATCAACAATTGTCTGGAGACTTACCCCTTCATCTGCCAACGCCGTCTGTGGAGGGAGAAACATAAGAATGCTGTCACATACTTGTCACATATGTGTATATTTATACCACAGAGAGGGATCTAAGAAAATGACTCCAAGAAGCTTTCATCCTGGTCTTAACTTTACATTGTAGGATTAGACCGGAGCACCTGCACCTCAAACATCCAATTAAACCTGTTCACTGCTGGCCTGGGTTCAATTTGTCGCGTGGCCTTCGACCTCCTCCACCTGATCCTGCCGGTGGACTCACATCCTGCACTTCCTCTTGTAACAGACACTTTATTCCCAAATTTTCACCCCGCGGGTTTCTTTACTCTTCAAAGCTGACCACATTCTATACACGAGGGGGAATCGTCGAAATTCCGCCGAGTAAAATACAAACCACATGCACTGATCAGTAAAATAGCTTCGGTAAGCATGTAGGGGATGTTTCCATCGCAGGGAGGGGTGTCTGCAGACAACACACAGCCTGTTCATAGAGGACCAGGCCATGCAGTCAAATTCTGGGGCTAAAGATAAAAGACAGCTTCTCAGCTGAGACAAAGGCACATGCTTATGACATACAGATGCTGCCTGAACAGCGCCATGAGATGAAAGTCTGCTTGTGGACTGGCTGCTGCTGGTAGGCTGTCAGCTCCAGTGCTCTAGCAGGGTTTCTTTAAAGTTTTACCTTATCGTATTTGGATGTGTACCACCTGTGTCAACAGTGCCTGAGTTTGAAGTGGTGCTTGAGGAGCCGGCTGAATGATGTAGCGTGCATGCACCTTCTTGCTGGGTTCCTGCTCATACTGCACCCGATTTTCCCACAAATAGCTTTTAATGCGGAGCACATGTTAGAGCCAAGAGCCTGGTTGTGTCTGCTGGATGTTGCTGTGCAGCACATGTTCTAATTATATGAGTGGAAAAGTATCGTCTTTCAGTTTAGGAAGTTACCCCAATCACCGTGGTCATAGACAATTGGAAATAAAGGCAAATTTTGTGTTAGTTAAGTGCCAAAACATGCAAGGTCAAAGGAAAATTACAAAGAGGCATTTTTGAGAGTGGACGTTAGAGTGAATTCGTTTCCCAGTGATGATTAAGGTGATGATAGCAGACTTGTTACCGTGGCAACAGGTAGCAGGTGTACATCAGGGATGCAATAAGTCAAGAAATCATCGCAGTGGGAAGTATGAAAGACAGCACAGGGGAAGTGCTTATCAGATGCATGGGAAGTAAAGGACGCTAACATTTGAGCCTTTCAGCAAAAGTCTATATGAATAATGGATTTTATAATCATCCACCCGCCATAAATGTCCCTCATCAAGAATCAAACAACTGATTTCAGATGTAAGTTCCAAAGAAACGCAAGAATGTCAGAGCCAGCAAATCTAACAAGTTAGACAAGTTGTCGGCACATGAAACACCATCTCAAAGAACCGCCAACGTTAGCCACCTTAGGTAACTGGTTGCACCAAGACTGCCATTTTACCACCAAACCCTAAAAAAAGCTAAGGCAAATAATATTTTACTCACAATCTCCTTGATGATTTTGTCCACAATGCCTCTATCCTGCAGGTTGTGAAGGTAGCGCGAGGCTGGGGAGCTAGCGATTAGCCGCAGCTGAGCGATATTGGCGACCTCGTTGGCCTCTGGTGTGATGCCTATGGTGAAGAAGCGGACGCCTTGGTTCTTGGCATCAGCCACAGCTGAAAATATGTCCGGGTTCCTGGGGTGGGAGATGCCGTCGAAGAGCAGAACGGCCACTTTGATGCTGCTGGGAGCTGACTCCTCCAGGTAAAGACGGGTGAGGTTGGTGATGGCATAGGTGGTGTAGGTTCCATGGCCGATGTAGACGATGGGGGCGATCCGGGCCTTGAATTCGTCAGGGCCCCGCCACTGTTTGAAGGTCTGCTCGACGATGACGTGGCTGCTGTACTGAAGGAGGGCAGCGCGGGAGCTGAGCCCCCGGCCGGTCTGCAGACGGAGACCCTGCAACCGGTCCATCACATCCGAGGCAAAGCGCTTCTCTTGGGCATGGTTGTCCTTGGCGCTCTCCGAGCTGTCGATCAGGAAGGCCAACTCCAGACTGCAGTCTTCATCGATAAGCGCTGAGGAGGAAGAAAAGTTAGCCAATTATTAACCAAGAATGAGTTTTTGGGAAATACGCTTAGTCGCTTTCTTGCTGAGAGTTCGATGAAAACCCTCATATCTGTATGCTATGCAACCGTGTCTCCCAGAAATTAGGAAAAAACAATTAGGCACGGCATGTCTAATGTCAGTTAATTTTATTCAAACAGTAAAAATGTTCACTGCCAATGCATTTATCCATTTCGTCCAAGAGGCCAATAAACTAGAACTTCTAAGAATGCCATTTTTAGGCGATGGGGTTGAAACGTGAAGCTAAGCTCAGCATAAAGACTGGCAACAGTGAGAAACAGCTACCTTGGCTTTGTCCAAAAGTTGCAAAGGCCACCTTCTAACATCTCGTAAACTACCACCTACAGGAAGTTATATGTTATTACGATTTCTTTATCGGGCGCTTACCCTCGTGCTATCTTCCTGGAGACTTGTCGTCACAGTGAGGCAACCCGAGGAGACTTCAGGAAGCATTTGGAGTAGCCAAAAAATAGATAGGAATCTTGATCGTGGATCGTCATTGCAATTAAAGGTGCAATACGTTAGAATTGTCGTTGAACAGATGTCTATGTATTTGGAATGGGATAGGCCAGCTGGCCTTGGCTTATCCCATTCCAAAGCTCCTGTGCTAGTGGTGTAAACGCTAACAGCTGCCCAGTGCTCTGAGCTCCCAGGTGGGACCATCAGCTGCTCAGCTAATTGCCTAAATCACCAATGGCAACTATTCTTTACAATTCTTACATATTGCACCTTTAAATAGATTGTGATATTATTTTTTGTTCGCTCACCCCTACCCATGACCTAACAAACTACTATATTTTCCCTGTTATTTTCTGTTGCCAAGTTGGTTGTCAGGATCTTTTTTTCTATCATTTATTACTTTCAATTCCAACCCAATATAAAGACCCAACAGATCACAGCCAAATGGATTCCTCTGGATTTATCTATGAAGCCTTCAGAGGGGGCAAAGCTGATTTATTGACTGTTTGGGTTCTATAGGCGTATGCCTTTTTAAGAAAAGTGTGATAAGTTCATGAACGTGACATATAATTTTGAAGAGGAAATAAAAGTAACTCAACTCTCCGCGCCAACCTTCAGCTATGGAAGGAGGTCACAGATCTAATATGGGCTGAGGATAATTCACATTAATCTTCGCGGAAATATGTCACAGAGAGAATGTGCCTGGGGAAACAGGATTCTGAGCGAATAAAACATTTGGGTAACAGAGCACTGAACGGTCACACAGGAGATGGATGGCTCGGAGAGACCTAAGAGATATGATCAATCCAAGTGGATTGCATCCTCCAGCGATGTCCTTGTTGAGGATCGTGTTCTATTTTTTTCACCTATGGCAGCGCTTTTTTTTCTGGTGATGTAAAAAAATGAAACATGTGCGCCACCTGCACAAACTTTTCAAAGTAAGAGCATCAGTGGAACAAACATCCCTGAGACAAATTCTAAAAAGGAGATGACTTTAGACTTACCATTGCCATTTTTCGGGATGGTATTGGATGCAAATTGGTTGACCTTCCTTCTGGGGGTCACCACCACCTCTTCTTCATAGTCTTCTTCATAGTCCTGTGCACAAAGACCTTGAATTCCCCACAGCAGCAGGAGCCAGTGCAGTGAGGAGACCATGATTTCCCTGAGAGATAAAAACAAGACAGAGACGGATAAAAAAAGACCCAGACAACGTCCTCACATTTTAATATCTTCAACACACTCAGAGAACAAGCTTCAACAAGCATGCATGTGTGAGAGTCGGCCATCAAACATGCATAACTCACAATGTTGCTGACTTAGGTCTCCAATGTGTTCAGCTCTACAAAGCTCTCCTGGCAGGTCAAGCAGGCACCTTATAGTGACAGCAGCAGCAGCAGTGCGTTGCCAAAAGTTTAGAGTGTATTCTGGCTCTCATGAGACTCAATTCAAGCCATTCTGAGCTCGCAGTAAATGAAGGGAAGTCCAGCCCTTTTTCAACTTCACTCCCATTTTGGGGAGAGTGTGGGAGGGGTGGCTGGGGAGACAGAGCAATGAGTGCATTTCCCCCCTTTTATTAGATAGAGTGTCATTTCTACTTTGTTAGCCATGCTATTAAAACAGGAACAGAATGGAAAGCCCCTAAAAGAGTAATTGCTATTTGTCTTTCTCACTCCCTTGGAGGTATTTCATGGAATTCATAATTACACAATGAGGAAATTTTACAGGAGTTATAAGGCTGATTCTAAAAAAAGAACAAACACACGTTTGACAAAAGAAATGACACAATCTTCCTCTTCTATTCAAAAACAACGTTACATCCATCTCATGTCAGTAAAAAGAGGCTAACTGTAAATAGTGTTGTTGACTGCTAATGAATTACACTTCACAGTAAAAGGTCAAATAGAATCTACTAATCTTTTCTCACTAACTTCATGTAAATATACAAGTCTTACATTATTTCAAGTTGATTAAATTGAAAATTTCAAGTTTTTATTTTCAGACCACTTCAGAACAGCACAAGTTCTTATAATTTGAATTCTTTTGACTTGAAATGATAAGCTGGATGAATAAACTGTACGGAGATCAAAGAAACATGACCAGAATACATACACACATCCCCGCATGCATTACCTTAGTTAAAACTCTTAAACATGTGACAGAAACTTGCTGTGTGTCTTCAATAGGCAACATCTATATATCATGAGGTAAACTAGATATTTCTGGTAGACTGAACTGTAGCTGAAGTTGCTGAAGTTAAATAAAGAATTAAAGTACAACTGACCTAAATAAAGTCTAGATTACTAGAGGAGCTTCTTTGTTTTAAATCATTACAAAATAACCTCAACTTATCTTCTCAAACTCAGTCAACTTCAAATGTTAAGGCCTTCTGGACACTAACTGCTTTGAGTTAAAACAACTAGTTCCTTTTTACAGTGTATATTTATGCATTTATTATCAATATTGCAACTGTAACTTGGGGCGACAGTGGTGAAGGTTAAATAGCTACCAGAGTTACATGATCATTTTCTGATTCTCAGTCATTTGATCCATTGCTGTTAGAGAAATACCTATTATGACTGCTCAATTCAAGCCAGTTCTATTTATGTTTTCTGTATTCGTGCCTCCAGGTGCCTCGCCCTCTGAACAATCCGGAAAGCTGGAGAAAAAAAAGTCTGGATGGGTGAATTAATACCTTAAGGCGACACACCTTGCAAGCGCAGTTTTCCATGATTCACCTGTGAAAACACCCAGAGCAGCCATTTGTCAGTCTACCTCCTGGCATGATTTACTGTAAACAGAGATTTCCAGCAGCCGGAGAGAAGTTCATTTGTAATAGGGGCATTGCCACTGAAGCAGTCGCTTTATTCCTGTTGACCAGATATGATCAAATAATGGGTGCGAAGTCAGTCTCTACATGTTAACATGAGAATTCTCTTTTCTGGCAGAGGTCTTTTCAAAGCCGGATGTGAAAAAGCTAGAACAGAACGCTTTTTTTTCCAGAGTCAGTCCGTTTTTTATTAAAACCTGGTGCGTGTCCTTTTCGGCACCAAAGAAAAGTCTCCTAACTCTTTAATCTTATTATAATTCCTATGTAGTCCCGGATCAGAGGAGTCTTTACATCCCATGAGACGGCCTGCAACCATAAAAGCTGGAACTGGAATCACATAACTCTGCGACGGAGGATGACGCCGTGTGTTTTTATTGCCTACTGTATTCCTGAAAGCAAGGAAAGGTGAGCTGTCACTCAAGAATGCTCCCCCCTGAAAGATGGACCTCCTTAAATCTGGTGCAGCTCCCGTTCCTCAGTGTGAAGAGCTGATTAAGCAAAGCGAGGATTTATGGGAATTATTTGTGTCGCTGTAATATTATGTGTGTTTGGATGTACTTTGCAGTGAAAAATACGAAGCTGTCCCGTCGGATGCCTGACTTTACAATTTCTAAAAGGCTGTTCCACGTGAATGAGCCCGACTTTTATAGCTTCGACACCTGTTTTGTTGCATATTACATGATTTATGGCAAAACTAGGACACATCAGAGCGCTAAATTTCAATATGAAATGACTTACAACACAGAGTTTCTAGTCGCGGTACGCTAAAGTAGGGCAGCTGAGAATCCGCAAGAATTTGGTTTTTTAAAGTTAACTTTGCATTTTTCTTATTTCCTTCACGACAAGCCTGCATTTAAATTGTGCATTAACTTTACTGAGAGGTTTTTCAAAAGAAGACCCCAGAGTGTTTCCAAACGACACAGCAATTAGGTGACATTCATTCGGCGAGTACGTGGGAATGAATGAATAAAGATGTGTCGCCGCTCTGAGCAGATGCAGACACCAATAAAGGGCATCAATAAAAAAGCAGGACATGGCGTTTTCTATGTCATGCCACACAATTTCATTTAATGAGCAAATGGTTACCTTGGAAAAAGGTGTGTGGCGTGAATGGAAACAAGAGCGAGTCTTTCTTTTACGGCACGGCAGAAGCCCCCCACTTAGCTCTTTGATATTCCCTTCCCCTCCAGGTATCTCTCCTGTGACATTCGGCTTAACCACTGTTTTTACAAGATAATGCATGTTCCTCCAACATATAGTTACAGAACCGCAGAGAACACGACTGACATGAGTGCGAGTGTTGATTGTTTGGCGGATGAACGCCGGGTCATGTTGAAGATCAGAGAAACTGAACAGATCTGCCTGAACTAAAAAGGGGAGCTGACAGCTTCGCCGCCGACTGAAAATAATCCTTAGTGTTAGCTGTCATGGCCTACCGGAGGAAGGTGTTGCTGGAAGCACAAACACTCGCAGAGGAGAAGTTGTCAAATCACAGACGAAATGCATAACTAACATTCAAATGCGCTTTTTGTTGTCGTGTAAAAGCTCTGTAAGGCCGTGTGGAGCACAATGCTTTGAGCTAACGTTAATGTACTAACAATGATCCTATTAGCATGCTGGTGTTGAGCAGATCTCATGTTTACCATGTTCAATTAAGTCTCTTGGCACTGTGACATTTGCTATTTAGCTGTAAACACCAACTCCAGCTGAGACTAAGGGAAATGTTTTCAGGTATTTGGTCATAAACCAAATTATTGGGAATATGCTCATTTTAGCCTGATGATGACGCTAGATGGAAATTTAAAACTAAAGTTAATAGCTGACAATCCATCCTGAGGGGAGCATGAGTGGCTGTACCAAATCTTAAGGCAATGGTTGTGGGAAATGTTTAATTCTAAACCAACAATGTCAACCTTAATGCAAATGTTAATATGCTAACTTGACAATGCCAGTCTGAAATCACTAACCCGCATATATTTACTATAAAGCACACAATCTTTACCGTCTGCCATTTTATCTGAGAGTCTTTGGAATGTGAATTTAAAGATTATAAGAGTCCGAAATGTCTCATTTTACAGCTCACTATAGAGTAGATTAATGAAAAGTCTTAATGTGGAGAGTAAATGAAGTTAGATAAGCACTTGCTAATAAGCATTAAAGACAACACAACTACAGCTGAGGATGATGGCAATGTTATAAGTGTACAGGAAGTTTGTCATAAACTTTGGACACATACAAATGTTAAACTGATGACGGCACCAGAACCAAAGTTAATACAATTCATCCTGACATGTACGTCTGTACCATAATTCATGGCAATCCATCCAGTAATAATGCATCCCTCATGCCAACTTCATGGTGGTGCTAGGGTAAGAGTCAATGGATCACTGAAGTCAAAAGGGTTCATCTCTCGTGACCATGAATGTGCAACATTTCATGGCAGTCCTTCCAGTAACTGGAGATTATTCAGCCTGGACCAAAGTGTTGAACAGACTGACGGATCAACTTTGCTACATTGCCTACAGCCATGCCGCGAGCAAGGCTAAACAGACCAGAAGACAGAGAGAGAAGCCTCTTCCTTCCACCTGCTTAGTATTTGTTTCATATAAGCTGCTATCTGTTTCAATCGGCCACCGTGACTACACTTTTTACCTCTGAGGCTTTTGATCAACAAAAGTAGAAAACCCTTTCCTCAGAAGTGCCGTACGGAACATATCTGCGGAAGGTCAAACATCGCCTGCTGTCAAATTGCCCAAGAATGATGAAGGGAAGGCTTTCCAAAACCTGACAATACACAGGTGCAGCCTTTTCTTTGGAACTGGAAACATTTGCAAGCGACTGAATAAAGGTTATTGTTGTCGACTCAAATACAAAGCAGGTACCACAGAGCCCTCCGTAATGCGGGCCATCAAATTTTTCAAATGACAGATGAGGCGGACGTGTTTAAAACGGTAACCACATTGGCATCCGCTGCGATGGATCCTACTGGGGAACATGTCCATTCCTGCATCACCTGGCCTCGCACACTGCGGTGAACTCCCTCATCTGTGATCACTGTAGCTACACTAACTGCAACACAAGCTCAATCTTTGGATGCTTTTTTTGGGGGGGAAAACATTGCCAAGTGATCTCAACATCGCACCCCGCAACTTTTGTGGCAACGTGTTTCACAAGACACTTTCTTAAAGAGAGATTTTGTTTGGTTTAAAATAGATTTGACATTTGCAGCGTTGACAATCTGCGTCGACTCGTGCACGCACCTGTAACAACCCAACAATGCAAAACCACAAAATCCTGGCAACACAAAGTAATCTCAGTCATCGCTCATCAGGGTTTACTTTGGGGCATGAATTGGATGTTTTATTCAACTCCAGGTATGCGCTGTGTTTTCACAGACAAATACAGACTAGTAGAGATGTGGCGGCGCCTGCAGAGAGTCTGCGGGTCGGAGGTGGGACGCCAAACCCTGTTCATTCAGCTGCAGTAACATCCAAAACATCGAGTAGGTGTGTTGCAATGTTTGTCGGTGCAGTTCAGAATACTGTGACGAAGAAAGCAAAATGCCCTTACAGCGTTTAATGAACTCGTGCACAACCAAGAGGGCCAAAGCACTGGATGTGCTGAAATGTAGAGACAACCTACATTTCTACCAGAGAGAGGATTTTGCAAAATGCTTTAAACTGAAGCTGAAACAAAGAGATGATTTCAAGCCCTCTCAAATGAAAACACACACACACATATCCATGCACACACCTGCACTTAACCATCCTCCACACATTTCTTTAAGTGCAGCAGCACCCTCTAGTGTAAATATGGCAGACTCACTTCTCTCGCCCTACAGTGCATACTACATACTGATATTGTAAAAAGGTATGCACATACATATTCATGTAAGTTAACACTGATGCCTCTATATGACCCACATAAGCAAACAAGACTATCAATGAGAAGACTGGCAATCCCTGTATGATTATTTGTTATTCTTAAAGGTGCAATATGTAAGAAAAAGCCTACTTTCTGTTGAGTTTGAAGGAAATGTTTTATGATGAGTTAACAAGGCAACTCAGCTCATCTTTGATAAATCAGAGAAGTGTGAATGAATTAAGAACGTGTATGGCTGTATTGTTCTGTTTAATAAAGAAATTAGGCACAAGAATATTTAATCTCTTGACCTTTTGTCCGTTTTATTTGTGTATTGATGACCATTAAATAATCTATGCATGGTAGAAATGTGGGAGATGGAGTGCGGTAGACCGGCTCGACTAAGTCGTCACTTGTCAAGTCTGAGGCTTCCTCACTTGACTCACCGACGTTCATCTGCATACTAAAAACACACAAACAGGGTCATTTTTCCTATTTTTATCTTGACGTCTTGAAATGTCAATGAAATGTCTCCCTTTGATCTGAGGGATTAGTTTACAACCAAAACACACACTCACTGTCACAGCGATGTCCCGGAAACACGGCAGGACACTGATCAAATTATAAATTATCACTAACTAAGAAAGCTCCACCTACAGGACTCACATCTCACACACACACACACACACACACACACACACACACACACACACACACACACTTACTTCAGGTAGTCTTTCGTGATGAATGGATGAGTGAAGACTTCACAGGAATGATCCTCTTGTCTCCATCAGTTTTCAGCATTGCCTTCAGGAGTTCGATACACTGCTCCCTCTCTTCGGCCTCAGCTCTGTTATTTCCCTCCAGACGCATCTAGGAAACAACATTTTTCCCAGGAGGGCAAAGTAACGACCCGCTCATATCTGAATGGCCAGTCCTCGAGCAATTTTCTAATTAGAAAAAGACCAAAAGCAAAAGAGAAGAAATGGAAGTAATTGATAAACTGAATATAGTAGATGACTTACAAATTCAGATACTCCTTTGAACGGCTGGTTGCCGTCATCAAGATCATCATGAACACAACCCAGCCCAGTGACCACATATCAATGACCTCAGAAAAGTGACAGCCCAAAATTATTTCTGGAGTCCCAAATGTGGAAGAGAAACATGACACAAGATGTTTAGACTGTCATATTTTGGAACGTGAGCACATGGAAAGTACATGTTACAGGGAGGAAGCTGACAGCTGCTTCTTCATGGTAAAAATAGTGAACTAATCTCTCACTCCTGTATTAAAATAAAAATAATCCACTTTACCTTCAAAAGGATGGTTGCAGACACAAGCCCCAGGTGGGTTCTGATCTGTAAATGTAAAACCACAAATTTAAATGGTGAAGAACGACGAGAAAGACATATGATTCTGATTAGGGCTCTTGTGTGTCTAAGTCACATGCCTGGACAATATACTGTACAAACACAAATACTTGGGGGTGGCTGTCAGAAAAAAGCACCAGTCATGTTCTACTTTGGATACCTGCGCATGTGCAGTTCTTCGTGCTTAAAGATCTTCTACTGTATGTCATCTTTTCTGAGAACATCTGCTCCTTGACCTGTTTAACTCCCACATCCACAGCCTCTGCCTCCATTCTGCTCTGGCCTGTCTTGGTCATGAGTCCACTACAATATTCGCAAAAACATGTAGCAGACCCACTACTAATCTTTTTGCTTTAGCTAACGTTACCATACCAGTTACTTCTAGCTAACCAACAAGAATTTGAAAATACATTTTCAAAACAATGTCTGAATGCTAACAAACCAGCTTGACAGCTATCAGTATTAGCAACGGCTATGTTCTTTGTCTACGTTAAATTTGATAACATTAGGTGTTTACGTGCAGGTGAAGACATGAGGTAGGGACTAATAGTGAGCTGTGATGACAGCGATGCACAGGTACAATCTTCTTCCTGCCGCACGTGAGCACTCGTACTATGTCGGCGGTAGTCGGCAGTTGTCGGACAGTGAGCGTTCATGGTTTGGGGGCGTGGCTTCGGAGCTAGGCCTGGGCGCAGGGGGCGGGGCTTACTGGCTGATGGTTCAAAATGTAGCCTGGGCTTCACGGTTTTTCCATTTGACCGAAAACAAAAACACAACTTTGTCTCATACACTTCTGTGGCATGAAGCAAGTGTGCAGACATCATCTTCCTTTTATTCACATGAATGCAAATCTCACATTGCATTCTTGTCTACGGGTTAGATACGCGATATAAATGTTCTGTTTGCTAGTGTACATGTGTGTGGGTGTGTGTGTAGTGTAACAAATATAATAAGTCTTAACACACTGTAATAATACTATATTACAAGTAAAGGTATGTGTGAGTATAGAGCTAGGCTATCTGTACACTTCTAAATGCTTAAGTAAGTCATAATAGCCTTGTTTTTGGGTGTTATATCATTTTTATTATTGAATTGTTGGATCACTGTTAGCAGTGCATGCAATGCTGTAGTTGGTTAGGGTGGAGCTGTTTTAACTATGTTACAGCTATGTAATTTAACTCTTAATAAGGAATCAAATAAAGTAGAAAGTAGAATATGTTGAGATAAAATAGTTAAGATCATGTTTTATGGTTTAGTTACAGTTCTGTAAACACAGATGGAGTCCTCAAGGTTTCAGTCAGACCATGCAACTAACAACTGTGGACATTTTTGCATTTTGTCTGGAGAAACAGGACACTCTCTACAGCCAAACAGGGGCTGAATATGAACAACCAATGTCAGGGGTGCAACAGAAAACTTTCCTCCCCTTGACATGGGACATTGTGTACAAACTGGATGTTAGGACACTATGACGGTTAAACCATATACTACCATGAAGACGCACATTAATAGGAAACTTATTTAAATGATGAATACATTATATAGTTTGTACCCTTTTCTCTGGACTGTCATTCACCTGTCACATTTACTGTCAAACAGGCCCACTCTGGAGGGCAGAATGTCAGCTGGGTGTGCTTAACTTTTACGCATGCTCAGTTCACGTTGCGCGCATGCGCAGTCGGCATCAGCGGTCATTCATTATAAAGCCGCAAGTTCCTCCGTCTCTTTCCACCTTCAGCCATTTTGACGATGTTGGGAGCTGTGGGACGCTGCTGCACCGGGGCTCTGCAGGCTCTCAAGCCTGGGGTCCAGCCCCTGAAGGCTCTCGTTGGATCCCCAGCCGTCCTCTCACGTAAGTCCTGCATGCTTGGTGGATTTGACAGAAATCGTTGAAGGGCAATACGCATTCACGCGCCTGTCAGAAGGGCAGGGGCTATGCTAACGCTAGCTGCCGCTAGCAACACGCTGAATGTCCTGCTGGTGCCGGAGCAGGCCTTAAGACTGAAATGACAAAATTAAGTTCGACTGGAGCCATCCCTACTTGTTACATTGTTATACATGTGCATGTATGCTGCTATTGACAGGTGTCATGAATCAGAAAGCGGGCTGGCTGTGTTGTTCTTGGGCTAGCAGCAATGACCTTTGTGTAATGACATGCGGCTGTGCAGAGGCTGCTAGGTTAGCATTACAAGTTGGGCTTTAGCAAAGTCTGGCTAGCAGATTAGCAAGGTTAAACGGTGTGCAACGTTTACCTGAACACGCATTGAATTCACACAGCAGCAGAAACTGCTTTAATATTATATTAACAAACTGTATGTATGTACTTTTAAGTGTCGTGCGTCAGTCTTGTATAGTACAGCATTAGCAATGTTAGCTTAAAGTGCATTTCATTCATCTGTCAGCCTGGACACGTAACGTTATACAGTCGGGAAATGGCTTGTTGGACTGTTTACTAATCAAAATATAATTTTATTTCACATACGTATTCTACTGTTTTGTAAGAGGGAGTTAGTCGATCATTTTAGTTGTTTTGAAGCTATGTCGTAGTTTGGCCGACGGCTATGACTTGACATTGAGCCGGAGCCTCCAGACATGCAGTTTGTCTGACCGCTCTGCCCCTCCAGCAGACGGGCTGTTTAACTGGAGACAAACGAACCCGTCCCAGGCACCGACATAACAAGGTCATGGCTGCAGCACACATGTATGACACTGAACTAAATGCAAACACTGTCCGCATTATGTTACAGGCAGAGATTATGTCGCACCTGCCGCCGCTGCTGCCACCGCCAACGGGCGCATTGTGGCCGTCATTGGTGCCGTCGTCGACGTCCAGTTCGATGAGGGCCTCCCTCCCATCCTAAACGCCCTGGAAGTAGCCGGCCGCGAATCCAGGCTAGTCCTGGAGGTTGCACAGCATCTTGGTGAGCAGCTGAGATTATTAGTCATGTACCCATTTGTGCAAGCAGAAAACATGTAAACAGTAGACAATAACATAAAACCATGTTTGTGTTTAGGGGAGAACACAGTGCGTACTATTGCCATGGATGGTACAGAGGGTCTGGTGCGTGGACAGAAGGTTCTGGACACTGGAGCCCCCATCAGAATCCCAGTGGGACCTGAGACCCTGGGCAGGATCATGAATGTCATTGGGGAGCCCATCGACGAGAGGGGTCCCATCTCCACCAAGCAGTGAGTTCACTTTTAAAATAACAGTTTGTCGTGACCTTCAAAATTGTCGGGCAGAATGACGATATTTAAATCACGTTGCTATGAAAATTGCAAGGAGCAATGTAGAAAGCATTGAAGAGCTTAAAAATTGTACTGGGCTGTGATAAGTAAGGCAATATTTTATTTTGTTTTCTACAGGACTGCACCCATCCACGCTGAGGCCCCTGAATTCACTGACATGAGTGTGGAGCAGGAGATTCTGGTGACTGGCATTAAGGTTGTGGACCTGCTGGCCCCCTACGCTAAGGGAGGAAAGATCGGTAAGTGTCAAGATGGAGGTTTGCTCACTATTTCTTTTACAGGCAGGGTGTTCTCTTCGGAAGACCCTTGGTTATATCATTAAGCTAACCCTGTGTTTCTTGTGTTCACAGGTCTGTTCGGTGGTGCTGGTGTCGGCAAGACTGTGTTGATCATGGAGCTTATTAACAACGTGGCCAAGGCCCATGGTGGTTACTCCGTGTTTGCCGGTGTGGGAGAGCGTACCCGCGAGGGAAACGACTTGTACCATGAGATGATTGAGTCTGGTGTCATCAACCTGAAGGACACCACCTCCAAGGTGAGGAGTTTGGCAGAGGAAATTAAAGAAACCTGCATCTTTACTACACGATGAAGACTACAACTTACCTCTCCTCTTGTCTTCCTGCTAGGTGGCGCTGGTGTACGGACAGATGAACGAGCCCCCAGGTGCCCGTGCCAGGGTGGCTCTGACTGGTCTCACCGTAGCCGAGTACTTCCGTGACCAGGAGGGTCAGGATGTGCTGCTCTTCATTGACAACATCTTCCGCTTCACACAGGCTGGCTCTGAGGTGTGTAAAACATCATCATGTCTGTCGGTAACAAAGTCACAGGAGCAGACTAATTCATTTAGAGAAAAGCTAATGGAGTTGTAATTTTCTATTCAGATGCAGTGTTAATTAAAATGTTGAATGGTAGGCTCGACACTGACAAACTGGATCTTGTGCTCCTCAGGTGTCTGCCCTGCTGGGTCGTATCCCCTCTGCTGTGGGTTACCAGCCCACTCTGGCCACTGACATGGGTACCATGCAGGAGAGAATCACCACCACCAAGAAGGGTTCAATCACATCTGTGCAGGTAAAAAGGACATTGAGGAAGACGACAGAAGGCACTGCAATTTTTATAGAACTATACAAAGATGGTTGATTAAGACTATTGATGTATAATTGGATCATTCTCTCAATCAGGCCATCTATGTGCCCGCTGACGATTTGACTGACCCTGCCCCCGCCACCACCTTCGCTCACTTGGACGCCACAACTGTGTTGTCCCGCGCCATCGCTGAGCTGGGTATCTACCCCGCTGTCGACCCCCTGGACTCCACCTCCCGTATCATGGACCCCAACATTGTCGGAGCTGAGCACTACGATGTTGCCCGTGGTGTGCAGAAAATCCTTCAGGTTTGTTCTTTATCAAAATATGTATTTTTTCTAATGCAATTAACTAAACATTCAATAAGTTATAAACAGTTTATCTTCCTCTTCCTTGTAGGACTACAAATCCCTGCAGGATATCATTGCCATCCTGGGTATGGATGAGTTGTCTGAGGAGGACAGACTGACTGTGGCCCGCGCCCGTAAGATCCAGCGTTTCCTGTCCCAGCCCTTCCAGGTGGCTGAGGTCTTCACTGGCCACATGGGCAAGCTGGTGCCCCTCAAGGAGACCATCAAGGGCTTCCAGAGCATCCTTGGAGGTAGGTTCAGTAGAAGTCATGAACTTCAAACTATGTTTCTACATTGTGCCCCTGAACTTCTTTGGCTCCATTTGCAGTTCTCATTATGCCTTTTTGTCCTTGTTTCCCCACAGGTGAGTACGACGCTCTGCCCGAGCAGGCTTTCTACATGGTCGGCCCCATCGAGGAAGTTGTTCAGAAGGCAGAGAAGCTGGCTGAGGAGCACTCATAAACATCCAAACAATCTAAACTGTTGTGGGGAGGAGAGGGGTCCTGTTGTTAGGAGCACTTCGTTTGTAAAACATGTCAAGATGCAAATGTACCTGTCTCGTCATCCTGAAAGAAAGTTCTATTTAATGTTTTCAATGAAAGATGGAATAAAACACTGTCTTTACACAAAACAGCTTGTCAACTGTATACTTCCTGAAGGCTTTAAAAGTTGTAGGTGATAAACTTGTTCCAAATAGGGAGTTTAAGAAATGGCTGTCCTTATCCACTTTGACCACATGATGGCAGTCTTGAAGCTTTGTCTCTTACTGAAATAAAGAGGTGGACAAACAATTGGATGAGTGTTTGTTTGGACACAGGGTAAGGGCAACACAGATGTTTTTACATGGTGATGGGAAGAACTGTTATAGCTGCTTTTGTACATTGTTCATAACTTGATATCAATATTTGTAGAATAGTATGCATCAAATTGATTGCCGAATTGAGGAGGTTCTAGATGACTTGTAGTGAGGAACATTTTTCAAAGGGACACTATGTAAAAAAAAACATTTAATCATTCAGAGAAATTGGTTGCAGAAGTATCTACTGAAGTTGGCATACTATGAGCTAGGTCCAGCCTATCCTGGGCCAAAGGTCCTGTGCTGGCAGTATAAACATCAATCCTGCTAACTATTTAACAGGCTTTAGTCCTTGGAGATGTCTCCACAACAGTATGCAATTCACTGGCTTAAGTCTAAACAGTTTACACTCAATTTTAGGTACATTTGTAATGTTATACTTGACCTTTCAGGCCTGCAGCAACTACGAGAAAATACAAACACTTATGGAAAATTAATTCACTGTTTTTTAATAGCTTTTCAAGCTTGTACAAAACACCATGAACTATCAGTCATATACATACTGGAAGAAGTGCCTTTTCAGAGGCGAGTGTTGTTGTGCTGCTCTATATGTACTTTGTAGTTGAGTCCAAACCAGGAAGGTTTTTTTAAAAACATTTTTTACTGCTCTGCGATCATTTGCCTGAACAAAGCCTTATCTGCCAGTAGATAAGGTGGCCTTGAAAATGCCCATTTTCTGACTGCATGTCAGAAAAGCCAGTCTATAGAAAATAAACACAAAGTGCTTCTTTGAATTGAATAGTTAATGTCACAGAGGTAAGGCCTTCCAGCTGCAGTGCATGACACTTCAGTCAGGATTGACAAAGCTTAGACTGAAAGACTTATATTGGATAATATGTGCACATGGATTTTAATAAAGCACGCTCTATTGGATAGGCTTGGCAATAGGAATGGCTTCTTTACTCAGGATGTAGTCACTGACGCAGGTTGGCATGTAGGACAGCGGCAGCCAGAAGAGCTTGGCGTCCCAGCCTGGTGAGTAGCGGGTGCGTGGCCGGACGGCGGACACAGCGTGCTCCATACAGCTGACCACCTTCATTAGATCCTCATCACTCATCTTGGCAACTTTGTCTTTTATAACCGCGAGCGCTGGGAGAAAAAAATTAGCGTAATAAATAAATGTGTGAATTGAAACGCATATGGTAAAAATTAGATGAGGCAAACTTACCCTTCTTCACATATTCTGGTCCATAGTCATCTTTGACCTCCTGGGGCAACCTGTCCCACACCGTCTGGACGTTTTTGCTCAGGATAGTAGAGTCAGTCACATTTGTCTTGAAGAAGCCTGGCTCAATGCAGAGGACTTTGACGCCAAAAGCTGCCATGTTTAACCTAAATCAAATACTTAATTCATTAACAATGTTTTAATCTTTGTAATCAGTCAGCAATCCCACTGTTGACATTCTGACAAATAATTGACTGAGTTAATGTTTCACCTGAGACTATCATTGAAACCCTCCACACCATACTTGGAGACGGTGTATGGGCCTCCTGTAGGACTGATCCTCCCAAACACACTGGCTACATTGACCACCCTCCCCCTGGCCTTCTTGATAAGCGGCAGGACGCTTAGGGTCACCGCAATCACTCCGTTCAGGTTCACGTCCAGCATGTACTTGTAGTCATCGATGGTCAGCCAATCACAGGGGGCAGAGGGAACGGACACGCCTGCGTTGTTCACTACAGCCCACAAACCTGAAGGATCACACAGAAGACGTCTGCTCAATAAAGTTTTTTTTTAACACTTTTCCATTTTGTTTATGTCTGCTTCCCCAGAGCCATTAAGCCACACTGCCTCTGCTGCACAGAGCGCTGTTCACTGTTTGAAAAAGATGTATTAATGTTGAATGTGTCACGTGTCCAAATTGCATCAAACTTGACACTGCACTTCCTCTGGTCCTGAGTAACAAACCTGACAAGTGTGAAGTAGATCGGATGAACAGTTCTCGAGATATGCGAGTAACAGACAGACAGACATTCCTTGTGGTTAGATGACTTCTGAGTGTGTCACTCTGCCATCTTCTGATTATGAACCAATAATTAATGATCCACATAATCAAGGAGGAACCATTACCTTACAAAAACTAAATTATATAATTGTATAACATATCGTTTAACTTATCATTATCATGTTTTAGTTGGCCAAAGGAAACCTTTTTTGGCCTGCAGGCCAGACTTTAGCAATCCTGGGTCTCTAGCTGTGCTGGGAACTGTGTGGGGCTGTACTCATTATTACGTACGTATTATCTAGTAAAATGCTAATGTCAACATGCTCATAATGACAGTCCTAACATGCTGATGCAATGCAGATAAGATGTTGACCATGTTGACCATCTTGTTTGGATGCTAACATTAGCCTATAAGCACAGAAAAATCGTGCATTTGGTCAGAAACCAAAGTACTGGACACACTTTTGCTCTGATAATGGCACTAGATGAAAAGTCAGAGGATCATCAGTTATTACAAATAGCATTAGTATGCTAAAACTTTCTAGTTAGCATGAAACACAAGATATAATTGAGGCTGACAGGAAATGTCATTAATTTTCCAAGATGAAAAGTCAGAGGATCACCAAGGTTATTACAATTCATCCTGACAGGAACATACAATGTTTGATGCTCATCAGACCAACGGTTTTTCACATATTTCCCCCGACAGTCCAAACTCACCGCGCTCCCCCACTTTGTCCTTGATCATCGCTGCAACTTTGGCAACGCTGTCCTTGGACCGAACATCCAGGTGTGCTGTGATCAGGTTGCCTGAGCACGCCTTCTTCAGCTCCTCTTCTCCCTTCTCGGTGAAACAAGAGGCGATCACTCTGAAACCCTTCTTGTCCAGATGGCGGGCCAGGAGGTTTCCAAAGCCAGAGTCGCAGCCTGTGATGTACACATACTTGTTGCCTTTGTCAGGGACTCTTGGAAGCTCCCTGACCCAGCGGTACAGGTAGTAGAAAACCAGCAGCCCCAGGAGGTACAGGAACATGACTGTATGGAGAAAGAACGGGAACTGTGATTTCTCAGAAGAGGTTTTGAGTCACACTGAGCCCTTACGCAGTGATACAATGTTGGGCAAGCCTAAGTTATAAGCTTTGGCACGGCATGAACCAGTACTGGCATGTAGATGTGCATAACTTCAGTGCTGGCATGTAGAAGTCCTGCACTTGTATTCTGAGATACTTGCTTACACTTGCTCCTCTGCTCTCCGAATGTACAACATTTGGGAGGAAATAATGCACTAATTTCCTTTTACCACTAAACATATGATTGGTTTGTAAAAGGCAATGTTGTAGGTTAATATGAACTCCACTTCATCCAATTACCACAGTAAGACGCTACTTATACATGGATTCGTTACTATTACAGGGATCCAGGGTACGACAATTTGGGCCACAAATGCAACTAAACATTGTCAGTGGCTTCAGCGGTGCACAACTGAAGTTCCTCGCAGTTTCTTGTTGCGTGTAATTTAAATGTAGAAAAACATGTATTTGCATAGATGCCTGTTAACACTCATTAATATAATATGTTAACATAGATAAATTCAATCAATGTATCATTTGGTAAACCTAAATTATGTCCAAATTATAGTGGAGTGGAAGTATAAAGTAGCAGAAAAAGGAAATGAATCGTTCACCTTTGGTCAGTGTTCAAAGTATTTGCAGTAAAGTTAATAAAATGCATTATTGCCCTATTGACTTAAATAGAGACTTAAACATCTCTCTATGTCACTACACACTGATAATAAGCACAAGGTGACTGTTATACCCCCTGATATATACCCATGAATAACTGTGGTTGAGTGGAGTGGAAGAAACTGTCAAAAACTTTAAAACATTACATTGGTGTTTTAATTCAACTACACAGTAAAGTCCTTCATTGGCTTCCTTAAGTTGCACAATATAACACTGATACATAAACAAAAAAACAGGCTGGTTCCTGAGGGCTGAACTGATTTCAAAGTTCAATGCCTCTAACTGATCAACAGATAAAAATGTTGCTATGCCTTTATATATGGGCTAGAGTACACAAAACGTTACAGGAAAACATACTGTTCTACATTAGTTCCTATCTATAAAAAGAGTCAGTGGATTAATAAACTGCCACCTGGAGTTTTCTGTCTGACTGTGGTAACTACACAGAAGATTAAGTCTTACTTGTTGTGCAGAGGTCTTCCTGGACCGTGTGACCGCCAGTGGAGGAATGTGAAGCTCTCCGCCTCGAAATAAAGTGACAACCCCTTCCACCAATAGAGGAGCTGCAGGGTCATAAATATGAACAGGGAACAAGTCCCACCTATTGGCGAGAATGGTAACAGCTGCAGCCATCTGCACATCTGTGGGGGCCCAAGGACGAGTGGAAAAATACAATAAAATCAAATGAACAAAATGTCTGATTTAAACATGTATTGTCTGTATTGTATATGATATAACCTTTTGGTCATTACATTATGTAGCCAGTAATGTAAAAAGGCACATTTACTCAAGTACTGTACCCAAGTACTACATTTATTTGGTAGCTTTAGTAACCAGGCACTGTAGAGATAACATGCAGCATCAGAGTCAGAGTAGCACATTTTAAAATACATTTTTATCAGCTATCAGATTTATAAAACAAAAACAAATACTAATTCTGATAATTAGAAAATATTGGCTTTAATGATCCTTCTACTCATCCTAAATAGTCTACGAGTACATTTCTTGCCTGAAAATGACTTGTGATACAATCAATATCATATAAATTAAAGCATTCTACTAAATTTTCTGGACTTTCACGTGTACCAAAGTAATATTAACAAGATATCTTTAACACTGCCTACTACAGGCCTATTCAACTGACTTTCACATTCCCTATTTTTTAACTGTCAAGCTCTCAATAGAAAAACATTAGTTTATATGCGCAAACATACAGGAAAGAACAATGTGCTAAATTATCAGTTTGATTCTCGTGATTTCCTGTTTGAACGGCCCGCTGTAATCATTTTGAATGAAGGAGTGTTTTTGTGCTGAGCAACAGACATGAGGAATGAATGAGCTCATTATCCTGCTAACAACATGATCAAAAGGCAGCAGTGAGGTTGTTGAGGGCCATTAGTGGAAAAGCTCTGTCCAGCTATACTGGATGTGTATCACATTTCCATATTAACCCAGACAAACACTATCATTACTAGTCTACCACATCATATATACACACACACACACTAGTATGGTATTTATATATACTAGACTTGCACACTTTTCTGCAGCCTTGCAAGTCTCGCCTAGTAATTAAGTCTTGTATTTATTTATTTATTTATTATTTTACTTGAATTTTATTAAGTAGAGACGACAGCTATTGCTCATCTTACAACTCTTGTCTCTCGTTGGGCTCTTTTATGTACAGCATATTAAAGATATACAGCTGTCTGTGGTCAGTCTCATAATTCCAATAAATTAATCATAAGAAAAAGGTGTGACATGTCTAAATGTTTCCATTGTTACATCTACTCTCATTTAGTTTGATTACCTCTCATTGTATATTTTTACTTTCTATATTTATCAGTTGTTATTTCCGTTCTTGTGCTGCTGCAACAACCTCATTTCCCCTCTGGGCATCTTATTTCCTAATATTAAATGATATAGCAAAACTGCTGGCAGTCGTGGTCAGTGCCTCTCACCCCCTCCACAAAACTCTGGACAAGCTAAAGAGCAGCTTCAGCAACAGACTCCTTCGACCCCGCTGCCTACAGGAACAGGAAATCATTCCCTCCTGGTGGTATCAGACTTTACACGGCCCACTCCATGACACAGAAATAACACGCTTTAAATTATTATTACTCTCAATACTGCACCTTATCCTCTCCCCTTATGTTCCACTTACCTTTCCTCTTCTACCTCAGTAATTTATTTTATAGCTGCTTAAGCATTAATATTATATGTATTTTATCGTATTGTATATAGTACAGTTAATGTTTCTTTAATTGCCCTTGTATTTTGATTGTATTTGTACTTATCTGTCTATCTTATCTCAGTGACATCTGATCAGATTTATCAGGGAGATACCGTTAAATTCCTACTTATCTGGTGGCTTTTGCTTTTTTTTCTGCTCAGCTCACCAGATTAAAAACCATATTTCAGTCTTGGTTTGTTGTATGTCGTATGATTTTCTGTCTTGTTATGCTAATTTGCTGCTGCTGTTTATATAAGAGGGGAGACTGCAAACATGCAGCTGCGTGACACAAACGTTGAGGCTTACTATGAAACAACATATTGAAAAGGTCAAGGTGAAAATGTATCTCCATCACAGGCCTGTGACGTCTTATCCTCCAGGAAAAAAATAGATTTCTATTTCCTATCTATGCACATGCACGCGATTACACTTCCTGCCTCTGTCCAGCAAAACAGGATGTCCTAATGATGTCCTCATTACTACTACAGGCAGCAAAGGCCTGTATTCTCTGTGCTGGGTGTGCCTCCAGTCTAATGATGAAGGTTATGAGTTAGACTATATTTCTTTGATATGAGTGAACTTCACATAAACAGCTTATATCTTTACCATAAGTAAACATTCCCACTTATGGGGTCATGGGAAGCTTTTTACATTTCTACCACAAGGTGGCAGCAGTGGTGTTCTTGTGATTTATTTCCTGTTGTCCTGATGCTGCCTTCATGCGCTCCTGAATAATTATCTCTCCAATGATTTAGCTGCGATTACAAAGCTGCGATTACAAGTGTTATCACATGTGAATGCTCCGGGCCTGTATTTGAAGTAGACAATAGAACACATACTCATACTGTTGTAAGTTAAGCAGTAAAACAAATACCTACATGTAATTTACAGTAAGTTGTTGATGCAGTCCTCCAACCTCTAGATGTGTCAGTAGTAGGAAACATAGGAAATTACGCGCTTTAAAGTTGTATTTAACACTACTTTCTGATTGTACTGGCACATTTTAATAAACACCGTCACAATTTTGCCTCACAATGAGACAAATCGCAACTCAATCTAAAGGAATAAAAACATGATTCAAAATCATTAAAAAGTGATTTTACAGTCTTCTACAGTCAACCTCATCCACAACTTTTCAGAATATGGATAAGATGAGGGTTCTGCATTAATCACCCTCGACAATTCTTATGTTGTTGACATATACTAACATCCTCCTGGAAATGACCTGTAGCTTCTCTGACACATGTTCATAGTCTCCGTCTTTGAACTTTCCTGACGGCACTTGAAGGCAGCAGTGAATGACCGAAGGCGCACGACCCCCAGTGAGCAATCAATTGCTCTCACTTGTAAACATGCAGGCATCTAATCACTCTTTTTCTGTCAATACCACACACGAGTGATATAGATGAATAGAAGGACATGAAACTTTATTTTTAGACTAGAAGGTCTTAAGTAGCTAAAGTCAGACTTATTGCGCTCCAGCTGAATCAATCTAATGATTCAACCAAACCCACGACAAAAAACATTCACATTAGATTTGTTGTTGATTGAGAGTGGGCTTACTTTTTACCCTTGGTTCACTATTTCTTCTTCCAACCAAGAGGGTATGTCAGGACTTACGACTGTCAAAACAAAACTAGACAATCTGTTACAGGCTGGCAATCTGTAACGAAGTGTTATGTTATTTCCTTTGAGAATCCAGAAAAGTTTTCTCGGACTAAGGAATGAACAGAAATGTATCCTACAGTTTATAAAATGCGAGAAAAGGTGAGCTGATAATTCATTTATTAACAAGTTTAGAGGATTCCAACAATAAACCTTCACACTGCCTATTTTTATGTGTCTGTGTATTTGAAATGTATTATTCATATTACATTATAAAGTATTTGGGTCAGCAGTATGAAGACATTCATTCACTAGTTGTTGCATTCAAGGAAAAAAAAAAAAGAAAAAGACATGTCTCCAAACATGACCAGGAATTCAAGTGGAAGGGGGCAATAACCTCTGGTGCAAAATGTTTGAATGTCAACACAACTAGAGCTCAGACGAATAGTAAAACTGTGCTGTAGCTTTAGTGCCTGTGTAACTTGATACAGCGTGAATATTATGGGATAATGTTAAATGCATGACCATAATTTAATGGTAGCAAAAGTATGGAAGAGCGTCAAAATGTCTGTTTTCGTAGACATACTAGCTAAATTGTGCTAATATTAGCTGACATTAGCCTCCATAAGCTACCGGTCATACCAGACTAAGTAAGGAGAGTGTATTGAATGTAGTAAAATGTGTTGAATAGCTGAACAGTTGTTCTTTTCATTCATAAGAAAAAGAATGTTTTATTTGTTTTTTAAAAAGTTAATGATAACCGCCTAACCAGTAGCATAATTAGCTAACACGTTGTGTGTTTTCTTTCATTTTGGCTCCTTTTAAAGTTAAAGATACAATCCTAGTCTTCTGACAAACACTCATTCTGTTGCTTAAGTTGTTCTCTTTTATATGTTTTTGTTGTATATGTTTTTTTTTAAAGAGTATAAGAGACTTACTCTTTAAAAAGTCAAAAGTATAATAAGCAAAATAAGCTACATTCACACCACATAATGGACCACAAACATTTGTATCTGAAAATGTCTGAGCACTGGACACAAAATGGCCCTCCACTGTCGGCAGCGCTGCTACACTGACATGGCACATTAGGTTAATGCTCGGGCCGTCAACCACTTAAAAAATGAATCTAGTTAATTACAAGCTTATTTGCTGTGAGCATTTAAAAATATTCCAGTGTAAATGGATTTTGGTAGATTAGTGAATCACTGAATAAATGCACATTCTCAACTTTAAAAAGGGAGGTCAAATTAATATTTTAATCTATAATACATGAAGCTAAATTGGGGTTTATGTCCATTAGACACACCTAGTACAATATTAGTCTAATTTTAGATATCCTTGATAATTCACACTCTTCTTTTCTTACATTCCTCCGAGGCTTTTGACACTGTTGAGGAATAATGTTGCTAATTCTCATTAACTTGGGATGTTTGGCTTTGAAGATTTCTTTTGTAATGTAATGGAAACACTGTACATTAAACCCAGTTGTAAGTCTATTGAATAAATCGAGTGATCGTTCCATTGAAGCTGTTTTTAAGGGGCGGCTCTAAAGCCGTCAGAGTAATTGAAGAATTGTCCACTAAGGCCTCTCGTCTTCGCTTAAATCCCATTAATCCCTGCGCTAATCAGGAACCTTTCAGTTTCAGGGTCCATCAAATCATGTCAAGGTCTTGGAGAAAGAATTCCAAACACCGCAGTTTGGTTCTCGCTTCTGTCTTGGTTATTAGTATTACGCGCCCGACTGACGGGCAAGCCGGCGTGATAATCCAGTGTACCATGTTAGCAAACAACCGGACAAGATTTACATGTTCTAAACCTTAAACACAAGGGTTTCTCCTCTGTAGGAGCGCATTACCATATGATTCACAAAGAACATTGTCAGAAGGATTACATAACACTCATTTAAAGCTGTGAGAATTCATCAGTAAGGGTGCAGTAACAGCGAAATGTTTGCCTGCTGGGGTCAGTGGCCTAAACCGACAGGACACTTACCCTGAAACAAAACACTCTGACCCTGAGTGCCAACCAAGCCCAAAATCTGTTCAATAAGAGCACGTGAATCGTCACCAAGGTACACAGTGTGTCCTCCTACACACAGCCGACAAGGCAGCAGCACTACAACTAACTGGAGGTCAAAACAGCTGCATGTCTGGATACTGTGGACTTTTTCTTTGAGCCCAGGATTAGTCTCAATCACACATAAGATTGTTTGTTCTTAAAAAGGGAAACGTGCAGGTAAGTTTTCTCATTTCTAAGTGGGCTCATAATGTCTAAATTTATTTTTCTTTGAAAGTGGATGACAGCTAAATAAAATAAAAATAAAATGAGTACTTTCATGTGGGATTTAAATGCTGACATGACTGTCACGCAGTAATTATTCTACTTTTGGACGCCCGAGAAGCGCTTTAATTCCTTTGCTTCTCCCAGATGAGTCAACATGCCGGCTGGATCAGTGAGACTGCAAAGCATTAAAAAACTGGGACAGGAAAACCAAAGCTATGACTTTTCAGGTGAAGGTAATGCACTTTTATGTTAACTCTGAGGCAGAAGTGCTGCAAAATGATCAAATCATACTGAGAATCAGAAATTATGTTGCAGCTAGAGATGCAAATTGAAAAAACATTTTTTTTTAATTGCGTTGCAGAACCAGCTGGCTCCTATATGTGAGTATTCTTCTGAGTATTTTATGTCTATCATCTTATTGTTTTAAAGGTGCACTATGTAGTTTTTATTCCAGAACTAACTCAATTGTCAAACTCTCTTTGTTTTCATGACTGAATAAACCAACTGACCTTAAAGGATTTACAATTACAGTTTTTACTTTGTTTATATGTGGCGGACCCTGCCACCTTTCGAGCTACAAAACGGTGTTCTGGGACCTTACTTTCCCCTGAGAACAGCTTGTTTACTCACTTATTGAAAAGATAAATATTTCTGAGTTTGCACTATTACCTCCTTAATATTGTAAGTATTAAGTTCAGATCTACTCACAACCTCATAATGCCCCTTTAAGATCTCTTGTAGAAGAGGACTGCTTTCTCTCTGGGGGTTGTTGTCAGTGTGGATGTACTTCAGACACCACATCACTCTGCTGGAATGTATTTTAATATCTAAGCATGGTTTTACAATCCAAGGGCAAAGTGCAGCGATTAAACAGTAGAGAGAAAGAAAAAAGAAGAAGAAAAGAAGCAAACAGAAACGGCAGCCTGAAACGTGCTATCACCCTCAACTGGAGGGATTTGGATACAATGTGTGGCTGTCAGCCCTTTCACAAGAAATCTTGTTGCTAGAAAGGGAGTTATTTATGATGAGTTCAATGACCTTGGCCGTGTGTACGCATGTAGGCATATAGGCATACAGGCATATAGGCGTGGGGTTTATACAGTCTTTATATTCAGTCTTTAACAGCAACAAATCCTGTTTACTGGTGCATTTATATGCCATAAATTCTCGTTGGTTGCCATCAACAAGTCCCTGTGAGTTCACTACAGCTGATCCTGAGAGCTCAACACACTGCAGCTTCAGCATAACACAAGCAAACAGGGCTGCAACTTAAGATTGCTTTAAAATGTCAGTTAATCTGTTGTCTATTCTCAATTCATGGATAAATTGTTTGATTTATCATATATCTGAAATTCATCTGATCCCCATATCCCAAGATGACATCAACAACCCAAATATGTTCGACTTACTGTCATTCATTTTAGAAACTGAAATTGGAGAATTTACCTTTTTTCCCCTTTAAATCACTCAAACTGCTGAAATGGTTATCAAAATAGTTTGAGCAAATGGCCTAGTTGATTAATCGTTGCAGCTCGAATCTGAACTAATGTCTTTTTTTTTAAAATAACCAGTAAATTCGCATAGGTATTTATTTAGTGTTTGTTTTGTTGTTTTTCCTAAATGCTGTTTCAGTGTGTTGAGATCTCAGACTCAACCCTGTGTGAATGGTTGTTCTATTCAATTTAAAGTTTAATGTGTGATGAAGTCTTATTGTGTTGAAGTGTAGTAGTTTTTTTTTTAGCAGCTAACACTGTGCTCCGTTTTCTTCCATTCAGGTCCATGACAACTTCAAAGGACAATGAGAAGTGAGTAAAAGATTGAGGCTTTGGATAGTTGCTATATTGGATAGTTTGCTATATTGGATAGTTTGCTATATTGGATAGTTTGCTACATTGGATAGTGTGCTACATTGGATAGTTTGCCACATTGGATAGTTTGCCACATTGGATAGTTTGCCACATTGGATAGTTTGCCACCTCAATAAAAAACTGACTGGCTCTTTTTCCAAACAGAGATCAGGGAAAAGAGGATCAACCAGCGATCAGGGTCGGCTTCTTTCAGCTGGTAAAACACCCTCCAGTTCTTCATTCTTCACTATGAAACATTTACCCTTTGTCTTCATCTCTACCTGCGTATTTGTGCGTATTCTCTCCAGTTCCGTTTTGCCACGTGCCACGACGTCCTGATGATGGTGATAGGCAGCGTGTGCGCCGTGCTGCACGGCTCGGCCCAGCCGCTCATGCTGCTGGTGTTCGGCATGCTCACCGACACCTTCATCGAGTACGACGTGGAGCTGAACGAGCTGAAGGACGACAGGAAGGAGTGCGTGAACAACACCATCCAGTGGAAGAGGAACTACACGGCGCCGGACAGCCAGAACAACTCGGACTGGTTCATGCACAATTCATCATGGGAGATGCTCCAACCGCTCAACAACAGGTCGTGCGGGTAAGTGGGTTGTGAGTAATGCATGAGGTGGGCTTCAAACATAGTGTAGGATGTGACGTTAAAAGTTTGAGATCTGTGTTTAAGTGTGTATGTGGTTTTGTCGTCGTCATATGTCTGATTTATTCATCCATCTTTCAGGCTCCTCGACATTGAATATGAAATGACATTATTTGCCTTCTATTACGTTGGAATTGGAGCAGCTGTCTTCTTGCTGGGATACTTTCAGGTTGGTCCTAAAATGTCACTTTTTTTCATACAAAGAGAGACGATCTAAAATTAGATTATCTCTGACATCCTTTGCTTTCGCTTAAATCTAATCAGCACGACATAATTTGATAACATCCAGCTATGAAGTCTGGAGACATTTTTTAAGCAACAGCAGAAATCTTCCTCTGAAATGTTGTCAGCTGCGTGGCAACGGATCAAATCGTCATCTCTTTCTCTGCACTCAGGTTTTTCCCACAGTCCCTAAACACTGCAGTTATAAAGCATTTCTAAACAATCTGGACACCTCACTAAATGAACCATTACAGGCCAACATCAAACTCCAAATTCACGAGTGAAATCACAGAAAAGGCTTTTTTTTCCTCCAACAACCTTCTGCGTCATGAACGATCCAGGCAATACTTTGTCCACACCAGAACACCAAGACAGGAAACTGTTATTAGGGTAATAAATTACACAAAATTATATCCAAAGATTGGAAAAATGTGTTGGATTTCAGTGTTTGAATGGTAGAGATTTAGAAGTACACATTCAGGAAAGAAATGATCCAACTCAAAGTGCAAAGGGTTGGAGGTATCCTGACTTTTGATGCCTATGGATCGAACTGCTACATCCTACATATCCCATAAAGCAGCTCAATAGCATTCCCCTCAGCTGCCCTGCTTTGCTTTTATATCCAGCAACGATGACAACACTGAAGAAATCTGACATCTTTTTACAACTGACAGATCTCCCTGTGGGTGACGTCCGCTGCCAGGCAGATCAAGCTCATCAGAGAAATGTACTTCAGCAGAGTGATGAGGATGGAGATCGGCTGGTTCGACTGCACCTCCGTCGGGGAGCTCAACACTCGCATGTCAGAGTGAGTGGCACCGCGATGACGCAATCTCCGCTATAAAAAGAGTAGTTCTGGAGTATTTTCGGTGTGTGTGTATTAAAGCGGTCGCGTCTGTGTTGCAGTGATATCAACAAGATCAACGATGCCATGGCGGATCAAGTGGCCATTTTTCTGCAGCGCTTCACCACGTTTGTGTGCGGTTTCTGCATCGGCTTTGTGAAAGGATGGAAGCTAACGCTCGTCATTGTCGCAGCGAGTCCACTGATCGGTGTTGGAGCTGGTCTGATGGCTCTGGTGAGGCCCAGAGACTTGACTGCCTTCACTTGAATTGACTTGATTTGGTTTCACATGATCTGATGTGATTTCCCTGTACTTTATTTCACTTCACCCGTCTTGAACTGTCCATAACCAACTCCTCGACTTAACTATCTTTCTTGATTTGATTTTTCTTGACTTGATTTCTCGTACCTTGAACTCTCTAGTTTGACAACTCTTGACTTTAATTCTCTTAAAGGAGCACTACGTAGTTTTGGTTCTCTCCATAATTGAATGAACAAACTGTTCTCACAGGAAAACAAGGTCCCCTGGGAATCTGTTTCAAATTAGAATTGTTTTCTCCATCAACTTTGCCTCACTTTTCCTCCAGTTCGTGGCTAAGCTAACAGGGATGGAGCTGCAGGCCTACGCCAAAGCTGGAGCTGTAGCCGACGAGGTCCTCTCATCCATCAGGACTGTGGCTGCTTTTGGTGGAGAGTTGAAAGAAGTTCAGAGGTAATTTCTGCCAGATTGCTTTTCTGTTTATTTGTTTTTACTTCTTATTCCACTCCTCCTCCTCCTGTACAGGTACGACAAGAACTTGGTCTGGGCTCAGCGCTGGGGCATCCGAAAAGGTCTGATCATGGGCTTTTTCACCGGATACATGTGGCTGATCATCTTCCTGTGCTATGGACTGGCCTTCTGGTATGGCTCCAGTCTGGTGGTGGACACCGAGGAGTACACACCAGGAACACTAATGCAGGTATATTACTAACCAAAGTGACAGACTGTGAATCAATAAGGTGTCTTTGTGTTTACTACAACCGCTACTGACAGATTAACGCTGCGGCAAATGGGAACATTTTCATTTTTCTGCCTATTTTAACTGTTTTTTTAAGTGTTTACTTGCTGGATCTAAACTTCTGGTCATATTTTTTGACTGAATGTTTCTTGTAACAGTGTTTTATGCAGGCAGGCAGTTTTGCTAACATACCGACCTCTTCATTCCAGGTGTTCTTTGGTGTTTTGGTCGCAGCCATGAATCTGGGGCAGGCCTCCCCATGTCTGGAGGCGTTCGCTGCAGGTCGCGGAGCTGCCACCATCATCTTTGAGACTATTGAGAGAGTGAGAATACTTTGATGTTATAATTTTGCATGATTCGGATCCTCGCAAGGTCAGTTAGTTTCAAAGTTAACCTTCTGCTTTCTTGTTGACAAGTCTCATTTTTCACGCCACTGACAGGAGCCTGAGATTGATTGTTTATCCGAGGCTGGATACAAGCTCGACAGGGTCAAAGGAGATATTGAGTTTCACAATGTGACTTTCCACTACCCCTCCAGACCTGAAGTCAAGGTACTTTCAGGATTCACATTTGTTATCAGATATAACTAGAAACTCTCTTCATCAGTGTGACTTGAAACATGGAGCCATGTGGTCTCTGCACAGATCCTGGACCAGCTCAGTGTTGCAGTGAAGTCGGGGGAGACTACTGCCTTTGTGGGCCCGAGTGGAGCTGGGAAGAGTACCGCCATACAGCTCATCCAGCGCTTCTACGACCCGAAAGAGGGAATGGTAGGTTTGACTTTTCCCGGCGTCTGACACGAAGGGCTCCCTCGACACACTGAAGCTGCCGCCTTCTTCCTTCTAAGCTTTATTCTAGCCATTTCAAAAATAACCATCCCCTGGGGGTGATGGAAGGTCGTGATAATCTGTTTCATTATTCAGCCAATGGGTCCCTAACAACCCTCATTTTTCACTTTTACTAGAATAAGAGGGCTTTGCACACCGTCTTTTCTTCCTTTCAGCAGAAGGAAATGACCACTAGTCTAACAACCCCACCATTTGAATGTAGCATTGCAGCAGGAGGGGAAAAATGCCACAAATCACAGCAGCATAGTACTTTAATAGCACCATCCATCAATGCGAGCAAATCCTGTTTCTCTCCGTGCCCTCCATTTCAGGTGACCCTGGACGGTCACGACATCAGGGGACTCAACATCCAATGGCTGCGCTCGCTGATTGGCATTGTGGAGCAGGAGCCCGTGCTGTTCGCCACCACCATCGCCGAGAATATACGCTACGGCCGACCCGGCGTCTCCATGGAGGACATCATCACCGCAACGAAGGAGGCCAATGCCTACAACTTCATCTTGGACCTGCCGCAGGTGAAGTGGCTTATGGTCGTGTGGAAAATAGTACAAATTCAAAAAGTAGTTTTGACAATAACTTCGCCTGTCATTTGAAATCTGACAGAAATTCGACACCTTGGTCGGGGAGGGCGGAGGTCAGATGAGCGGCGGTCAGAAGCAGCGTATCGCCATCGCTCGCGCGCTTGTCAGGAATCCCCGGATCCTGCTGCTGGACATGGCGACCTCCGCCCTCGACAACGAGAGCGAGGCCGTAGTTCAGGAAGCTTTGGATAAAGTAAGTCCGACTGATCCATGTGATGAACGAGCTTCTGTGTTTTTTATCTCTAAATCCTCCAGCCAGTGTCCTTTTTCAGAGGACGGCCGCACACTGAGCCTCGGTTAACATTCAAAATGTATTCAGCGCTCTGTTGCACTGAATGTGATATGTTGGTTTTGCAATGAAAAAATTAATGATGCCAAAAAAAGAAGAAAATCGATGCAGCAGAGAGAGTGATATTGAGTTTAAATAGCATGAAAGGGTTGCACATGTTTCCAAGTCAAGGAAGACAAAATATTCACATTTCACTTGTTTATTTAGCTCACAGCGTAATAGTTAAAAACTCCGGAGAAGGTTCTCTGTCGAGCCAAATAAACAAGTTATATCAGAGTATTTCTCCTCCTTCACTTGTTACCCTCTCTTCTTTTTTGTGGAAAATGCTCCCTGGCTTTTTGGGTCCAGCGCTCCACTGAGAATCCAATTGTTGTAACTTCCTTTTGCAATATTGACTTTTTTTATTCCTTGGCAAAACCGGGGGCATTACTCATAATTCAACTCAAATGTGTGTCAAAGAGTCTTGTGTGTTATCCTTGTCGCTGCTCATGTAGCCTGGAGCTGCTAGCATCTAGACTTTGAAGTGCAGAATCGTTTTTTTTGTTTCCCTTTAAAGAAGGAAATCTAAAAGTGGGAAAGTGGCTTTAACGGAATAAAGAAATGAACATGAATTAATTTAGTAATTATAAAAATACAGTTTTCGTCAAGAGGTTCAAGCTGCTGTAAAAATTGTTGCTTTGACTCACTTCCTGCCTCTTTCGCAGATAGAAATCTCTTCCTTCCTTTTACATCACCACACCTGCATGACTCCTTTTCTTTTTTTTGAGGCAGCTCTCTTTGCCTCTTTCTTTGATTCTAGCGTTTTTCTTCACTTGGCTGCAAAATGTTGACAAACTGAGGCTAAACTTAATATTTTTGGCTAGCTAGCCTCAGGCCTGAAAACCTCCTTCTCTCCTCGGGGTCCAGAATTCCTGTGCTAGCAGTAGCCCAGTTAGCCGTGCAGCTAGCAGGGCTAACTCGGCTAACAACTGAGAGAAGCAGCAGTCAACACAATACACTGAGCAGCAGCTAGCAGCAACCATCAAGAGTGTTTTTTACAACATACATTTGATTTCATCGCAGGTACGCATGGGTCGCACCACCATCTCTATCGCCCACCGGCTGTCCACCATAAAGAACGCCGATGTGATCGTCGGCTTCGAGCACGGCCGAGCTGTGGAGAAGGGCAAGCACAACGAGCTGCTGGAGAGGAAGGGGGTCTACTTCACTCTCGTCACCCTGCAGAGCCAAGGAGACCAGGCTCTGAACGAGAAGGCCCGGGAAAGTAGGTCCAGCAGCGTCAAGTCTTGTTATCTCGGTCAAACATTTAACCCAGGATCCACTGATTGTGTGCTAATTCCATCTATCTTTTGCACTAGTGGCTAACAAAGACGAAGAGACAGAGAGGCTATCCAGGGCGGGCAGCTACCGTGCCAGTTTGAGGTATGACGCCGACACATTCCCACTCACCCCCTGCCCTTAATCACTTGCTCATTTGTGTCCTTTGTGTATAATATCCATCTACGTGCTCCTGACTGTGCATCTAAATAGGATTTTACAGTCTGAAATTGAATTGTGTCACGGCCGAAACTGATACCTTCATTTACTTAATTGCCCTTTTACATTTCGCTGACACTATCATCCAGAGCCACTCACAAATGGCGCGACAGCAGAGGAGGTCCTCTATCAACACCATTACCAGAGCCCGGTAATGAGTGCGAGAAGAATAACAGCAGCAGTCAAGGAGCGACTGTATATAGTCCCGAGACTATTCATGTGCATGAAGCGATGGATAAAAACAGTTCAGAAGCCTTTTTTCTTGTTAACCTGGTAAATTTTCTATGTTCTGCAGAGCGTCGATCCGCCAGCGGTCCCGATCTCAGCTGTCCAAGCTGATGCCAGACTCGGTTTCCTTAACGGGAGAGCTCGGCCCCAGAGCTTACTCTATGTCACAGGCAGACAAATCCAAGGTGTGCATACATTTTTTTATGCGTGGGAGTGTAAGACCAGTAGTGAGAAACGCTCCTGGCGTTGTATTTGTTTTTTTTTCTATATCAATAGCATACACAGATAAAAGCTTTTACCGCCTGCTGAAAGCTGCGCGTCTGTGTGAATGCTCAGAATGCCGTCCCAGAGGAGGACGAGGAAGAGCTGGTGGAGCCGGCTCCAGTCGCCAGGATCCTCAAGTACAACATACCCGAGTGGCCCTACATGCTTTTTGGATCCGTCGGGGCTGCCATAAACGGAGGAGTCAACCCCGTCTACGCTCTGCTGTTCAGTCAAATCCTGGCGGTGAGGTTCACGTTTTTCTGAGATTTTCTGAAACACATAAATTATGTTCATATTAAATGCCTTTAAGCCACCATATGTAGATTTTGACATGCAAGACATGTGCTCCCCTGTTTTGGAAACAGTGACAGCAACAACCACCTGGTGAAATGAAGATAATAAACGTGTGGCAATCTGCTGCAAAACTATGCAAAATCAGCTTCGCTGGCAGCTACATAAAATATTAACACTTACAGAAAGGATGTAGCTAATGGAACAAGCTTGGTGTACGGTGTCATCAGTAAAACCTTATGTAAAAATGATAATTACTTCTATGTAAATACATATGCTAATTATTTATTAACATATATTATCACATTGATTAAGTAATAAATGCTCAAGGCCTGATTAACTTTTTTTTTT
>CAEMYA010000158.1:1365339-1404729 GCA_903131615.1 Diplodus sargus | reverse complement strand
TTTTCAATGTGTGTGTGTTTTTGTGTGTGTAGACCTTCGCCATAACGGACCCTGTGGTTCAGAGGAGGGAGATTGATAGCGTCTGCATGTTCTTTGTCGCGGTCGGCGTGGTCTCCTTCTTCACCCAGATGCTGCAGGTAGAGTAGCAGTCTGCGTTAGAAAGACTGATTGTGCTCCGGCCTTCACCCCCCCTGCATGTGTTCAAGGTTGTGGGGAAAGTCACAAGAGACCTCCTTTATTTTTAACAAATTAACACCTCATTTGGATGAAAAGGATCGTCCTACGTCCTGCTGAGATGCTGTTCCAGAATCATGAGTCTGGTGGAGAGGAAGACAGACATCTTATCAGGATACTAATATATTAAATGAGGAATTTTTCGACTTCAATAAAAAGTTCTTCCCGTGTTTGTCTCGCCAGGGTTATGCCTTCTCCAAGTCTGGAGAGCTGCTGACCCGCAGGTTAAGGCGGCTTGGCTTCCACGCCATGCTGGGTCAAGAGATCGGCTGGTTTGATGATCACAGAAACAGCCCCGGAGCTCTGACCACGCGTCTGGCCACCGATGCCTCACAAGTCCAAGGAGTGAGTTGCAGCCTTCATATGAAACGATGATGACTTTTAAAAGTGATCCACATTCAGCGCTAAACTGACGTTTTTATTTAAAAAGCTGACGAGGTGAGATTTATCCAATAGAGCGGGCTGTTTGTCTGGTAATAAAACATAAATTTAAAAACGATTTTATAATATATAGTGCTCACATCCTGCCGAGGCACTTTCCGCACCAACTAATAACACTCAGCGAGGAGGCAGAGCACTACAGAGGAAATCAAGTCAACAAAAAAAAGTTTTGGGGGGTTTTCAGGCTGTGTTGAAGCTTGTAATGTCTTTATTTTATGACTTTCAGGTGGATTATTTTAGCCCTCCCAAAAACGCTGACGTGACCTACGCAACACCTTAAATATGCACTCTGTTGTTGGTGATTCATCAGGAAATGTAGAGGAACAAGCACACCATCAGCAAAATGTCGTCCTCTAGCTTACATGTCTATTTTTAATAGAAATCAAGTATTTAAGAACATCTATAGCCTCCTTTTTGAAATTGGAATGGAATGGAGGAGAATGAGCATGACTTTTTTTCTTCTCTTCCTAAGGCCACAGGCTCGCAGATCGGTATGATCGTCAACTCCCTGACCAACATCGGCGTTGCCGTCCTCATGTCCTTCTACTTCAGCTGGAAGCTCACGATGCTCATCCTGTGCTTCCTGCCGTTCATCGCTCTGTCGGGCGGCTTCCAGGCTAAGATGCTGACAGGGTTCGCGAAGGAGGACAAGGCGGCCATGGAGGCAGCCGGACAGGTCAGATATTGCTAAACAACTCCACCAAAACCTGATTATTCGCCTCCTGTTCTTATAATGAATGACAGGTCAAAAGCATCCTCTTGATAATCCTGCTAAACTTTAAGGTGGAAGGTGACATCAGCTGACAGCAGGTACAGACAGCATAACAGAGTCTATTTCAGGCTCCTCCACAACCGATGAAAAGCTCTACAGCCCTGCAGCTGAACTCAGATCTCGGTACAATGGGAGTTTATTAAGGCGCTCCTGCAATTTGGCAAGTTAGGAACGGAGCTCGCGCCGTCAGAGCTCGACTCCTGCCGAGGCCACCCATGCTTAAAATGCAGCGAGAGACACAGTGGATAAAACCTCAGGCCAGGGAAGAGCAGGAGAGTTCACAATCAAAGGAAAAGTAGTCAATTTACCATGAACTTTCTTTACGCTATCTTAATCACCCCCATGCAGTAAACCTTACCCATCCAAATAAAGTGGATTAGATGAAAGTTTAATGATCCCTGTGGGGGGGAAATTGGCTTACTGCAGCAGCATAAAATAGGATATAGATAAGAAGAGAGCAAGTGCTTTATCTATATCTCACTCCCCTTCACACATTACAAACACATAAGAGTTATGTGAAGCTTCTGTTCAGATATCAGCCCTTGTTTTTTTAAAATCTGGCATTGGAATTTCAACCCCAGTCCTCCGTTTGCAGATTTCTGGTGAGGCGCTGAACAACATCCGCACCATCGCAGGCCTGGGGAAAGAGAGGAGCTTCGTGGACATCTACACGGCCCAGCTCAACGCTCCGTATGAAGCGGCGCTGAAGAAGGCCAACGTGTATGGAGCCTGCTACGGTTTTGCACAGTGCATCATCTTCTTCACCAACTCGGCCTCCTACAGGTTCGGAGGCTACTTGGTGCGACAGGAGGGGCTCCACTTCAGCCTGGTGTTCAGGTGAGAGGACGCGAGGTGTGGTGTCACTACACAGCTGTCGATCAGTCTTGTTCTGGATTTTTGACTTCTCATGGCTGAAAAAACACTTTCAATTTATCAAACTGCATCACAAATCAGGATATTTAATTTGTAGGCAGGAGGGTTTGCACCCAAATGCTTGGGTTTAGCATAGGGTTAGCATTAGCGGCCACTTAACAGTGATACAGCTGTAAGTGAACAGTGATTTAAAATGACACACTCGTGTTTGTAAAAAGGCAATTTGAATCCCATGTGAGGATGGCGCACCCCGCCACTTCTAATGAAAACTACTATAAAGAGAGGTTTACAGAAGGGGAAAAAAAGTAGGTATTGATAGAAAACATCAACCATAAACAGAAAAACTAGGATTGATTTAATTATTTTCTTACTTTAAAAAGGTGCAGTGTGTAGTTTTGGGAAGAACTTTTAATCATAAGATCTTTATTGATGATTTTCTATAATTAAACAAACTAAATAATTAAACTGACTGAATAAACTGAATAAATAAACTGACCTTACAAAGGACACCACAATTTCATTCTGTTTTACTTTGTTTATATGTGGCGGACCCTGCCACCTTTTCTAGCTTCAAAACAGCGTTCTGGGGACCTTATCTTCCGCTGACAACAGCTTGTTTATTTAGTTAAGAAAAAAGAATTGAGTTGACTTAAAAAGTTTGAATTTTTCTTTCCAAATCTACACAGTGCCCCTTTAAAATAAAAAGAATCAGCTGCACCAGGAGGGAGTGAGAACTCAACCCCGTGGCGAGCCGGTTGAAGCAGAAAGGGATTGACAGATATGTTACATTACATTGTCTCCCCTGTCAGGGTCATCTCGGCCATCGTCACCAGCGGCACGGCCCTTGGCAGAGCCTCCTCCTACACGCCGGACTACGCCAAGGCCAAGATTTCAGCGGCTCGTTTCTTCCAGCTGCTGGACAGAGTGCCTCAGATCAGCGTCTACAGCGACAAGGGAGATAAATGGGTATGAGCGCGCCTGTGATACCGCTCGTGGCATGCTGAGCGTATAAAAAGGATCGATCCGGGGGGGGAATCCAGATCTTGATTTCTTATTCCTTTATTGTTGGGCTTATTAATTTTACATCAGTCATGAAAGAGAGGGAAGGAAGGAGGAGGAAACGAGGGAAGTCCTTTTATTTTGAACATTCAAAAGAAATTCCTGATAACACAAGTGCACACAGTCCTTTAAGAGATGTAAATCCTCTTAAATAATGAAAGATATTCTTAGGAGATTGTCAGCATTGAATGAAAGTCTTCACTGCCATTGTCATTGGAGAGTTTACCTCCCCTCTGTGGACAGGAGGTGGCACCCTAACACACCACGGAACAGACACCAACCTTTGTACTTTTCCCTCCCCCTCTGCTGTGTTTTCAGGATAACTTCCAAGGGAACATTGACTTCATTGACTGCAAGTTCACCTACCCCACCAGGCCAGACATCCAGGTCCTGAATGGGCTGAACGTGTCGGTGAAGCCCGGTCAGACGCTGGCCTTTGTGGGCAGCAGCGGCTGCGGGAAGAGCACCAGCGTTCAGCTGCTGGAGAGGTTTTACGACCCCGACCAGGGCAGAGTGGTGAGGAGGACTTAAAGCTGAACACTACATATGTACACTGAATCTAAAAGTGTATTATAATTTTATACAACCTTGAGTGTTGGCTTGCAGCAACGTTGTGGTTTTTCCAAACGCCGACTACATCGTGATGCAGAAATATATGTAGGTATTTTATTATTTTGGTCTCCAGGCCTGTCTGTCAGCTGCTTATCTAGCCCTGCAGTCTGACTGCGGATGGTTGGATTCAGGTGCATTCTTTGGATATTTCCTCCAGGACACAGCAAATGAGAGGTCTGACTTTAAAAAACAGCCAACCTTATATTGTCCCAGCAGCTGCTGACCTTTATCCAAATGTCACACATCTCATTCTGACATGAATAAGTCATTTAGATCGTCTGCTCTCGGCCTGCGCTCCCCATAAGGATCAGCGGTAGCTTGAGTGTCATTGTGCAAAGTAAAATCCGTCATTTGTCAAAGTCAAAGAATAATTGCTGGACATTTAGCGTAGTCGGTGATCGCAGCTTTCCCGACTCTTCAATGACTTCGCTTCATTTATCAATCAGACGTTTATGCTGACTTTGTGCTTTATTTAAAAAAAAGAAAAGAAAAAAGAGTGGGCACTCCACCCAGGATGGAGGTTTGTCTTGGTGCCAGTGATGAAGCCCTGCCAAGATTCAAATGGCCTTAATTGAGTTGGAAGTGGTTTGGAAACGCGTCGTCCCGATTCTCTGTCTGAGATTTAAAAAGGACGGCGTCACCTCTGCGTAGTTAGGAGGGAAACGACACGGAGATGGTGTTATGATAGCTCATTAAGTGGATTGTGTTTCCAGTCTTTGATGATCATATTGCTTTCTACTAACGGTGAAATCAATTGCGTCCCTGCAGCTGATCGACGGCCACGACTCCACTCGCGTCAACGTGCCCTACCTGCGCTCCAAGATCGGCATCGTGTCCCAGGAGCCCATCCTGTTCGACTGCAGCATCGCCGAGAACATCAAGTACGGCGACAACCTGCGGGAGATCAGCATGAACGACGTCATCTCCGCCGCCAAGAAGGCCCAGCTCCACGACTTTGTCATGGGGCTGCCTGAGGTACTGGGGACATTTTGTTTGCCGGGAAGGTTACGGTGAGGTTCTAATTCGTCTGGGTTCAGAAAAACAGGCATAAAAACACAGGCAGTGATCACGGTTGTAGGAGAGAGGATGGTACAAACACACACCGGGCTGGATGTGTGAATGAGAAGCAGGTGTGCAGGTGAGCGTGATGCTTCAAAATGTATCTCGTCTCACGACAAGGGTCTTCCTAGAAATGCCCCTGAAGCTCCAGCTGAGACATTCCTCTTAAGAGCTTCTCCCAAATCTGCTGAGGGCGACGCCGTCAACCGTGATTGGTTCAGACAGGGGACAGGCCTGTGTCAGGGAATGTGAACTAAATAAAATATTCATCAATGTAGACCAATCTGATGTATGTGTGCCTCCGAAATGCATTCACTGGTCTGATATTGGTTGTGACAGGTTTGGTATTTTTAGTTTTCGTCCGATCTAGTCTCGCTATCAGAGTTATGTCTCGTGAAACAAACCCAGTGAATATAACTTCTTATGGTTAGAAAGAAGAAAAACTTCAAGCGTTTAAATCAGATTAATCAAGACATTAAAGACAGAGTTTTTCAAATGGTAAATGCTGAGTTTTGGCCAGGAAACGTATGATCAAGAAACCGGATTTCTTCTTGATCTTCTGTATTTTTCATCTTGCATCTCTTCTTTCTTCTCTCTCTTGCAAAGAGAGCCGGATCACTTTCTCTTTTCCTCAATATTTCTGTATTGTAAAACTCCTCTTCTAGTATTTCTGTAGAATCTTCTTGATATTAGTCAGCTGATGTACACTGAAACTGATATATCTGCAATAAGCTAATATGGGCTGATGTATCAGCCTGGCAGTGTGTCGGCACTCGTCAGTGCAGCTCCACAGGTCTTCTCACAGATGAAATCAGGTCCAACACGCCTCTTATTTTTCGGAGTTTCTCTTAAATTGGCCTGTTAGAAGCTACATTGAGCCTTCAGGAGGATGTGCTGGCTCTACGGAGGTGGACTTGTGGTACGTTTCATTAATAAAGAGCCCTGGGAGAAGTGATGGAGGCAAAGAACGAGGCGTCATGACATTTTGTCCCTGCTGCTTATTGTTTTTTCTCAAAGGAAACTGCAGGTCTTTATTGCCTGTTGATTTTTTTATGACCTCACACGGAAAGAGACGAAGGGGAGGATTTTTAAAACTTCACAACAAATAAGACGTGACTGTCCAAATGGGGGAGATTTAGGGCATTTAATATCAATCTTCTTTGTTCCCGTTGCAGAAATACGACACAAACGTCGGCGCCCAGGGTTCTCAGTTGTCTCGCGGACAGAAGCAGCGCATTGCCATCGCCAGGGCGATCATACGCGACCCCAAGATCCTGCTCCTGGACGAGGCGACCTCGGCCCTGGACACCGAGAGCGAGAAGGTACGCTTCGTTACACCCCCGAACAGCCGCGTCATCGCATGCTGAATCCACAAACCTCGCATGACAGCACTGTGCAGCTGCTTGATATTCTCCGGGCGCGGAGAGCAAGGAGAGCATGCAGTTAATTATTATTATCATTAACATCATTATCATTCATCATCTCTATTATTATCACCAGCGGCTCACAGTTCATGCCAACCCTCCAGTAGAGCCTCTTTAAGATGAATGTAGTCTGTTGGCCTGTGCTGCAGCTTTTCCAGCTCAAAAGGCTGAACCACGCTGAGGACAAAGAGGCCTCCGCGGCGCACTGAAGCATTCTAATGACAGTAATCAACGCATGATTGTGAAATTGCTATAATTGTGTCTGCGCCATGGGAGAACTGATGATGGCTCCCCGTCTGCGTGTGTCCACGGACGGCGCCTCATGTGTGTGTTTTCTTTCGACAGACGGTGCAGGCGGCCCTGGACAAAGCCAGAGAGGGACGGACCTGCATCGTCATCGCCCATCGGCTGTCCACCATCCAGAACTCCGACATCATCGCCGTCATGTCCAGGGGCTTCGTGATCGAGAAGGGATCGCACGACCAGCTCATGGCCCTGAAGGGAGCGTACTACAAGCTGGTTACCACAGGAGCACCGATCAGCTAAGCGCTCGGGGATACAGCACAATTAGCAAGGCAGCCAAAAGAAACGAATGTAAAGCAGTGTTACTGCCGTACAACGAGAGAGGCCTGGAAGTGTGCCATACTTGAACAATGCTTGTATTTGGGTAGAGTCCTGTCATGAAGAGAGTCACGCAGGCTGTTTATGGGGTGTTTTAAAGTCTGTTATGATGACAGTTGTTTACGTCTTGGATAAAAAGGCATTTATAATGGCTGTCTCAGTATCTCAAGAGCATGTTGACAAGCCACCGGGTAGCAGGATAGTGTCTCCCACATCTGAAAAAGTGCCTGGTATTGAGAGCTAAGTGTACCTCACTACTCACCACAGTCTACTGCACCAAACCAGTGCTTTGGTTAGTGGTAATGTGCCTATAAGCTGGTTTTACAACCAACAATATTCAATAGACATAAAGGATTTCAATACCATGCTGGATATTATTAATATTGTTCACGTCCAAACATGACAAAGTTATGGCAGAACATCCGCTGATGTATTGTTCTCTTATTGTAAGATAGGAAATATCAGAGTGATAGGAATTATATATAAATTAATTACATTTTTTATATCGTATAATTTTATCAATGGTTTTGACAAAATACTTAGTTAAGATGTGAAGACTGATATAACTCATGTTTATACGCTAAATATCAAGCTAGAGCTAGCTAGCAGGTGATTAGCTTAGCATAAAGACTGGAAGCAGGGAGAAACAGCGAGCTATGGCTCTGTCCAGCACCTCTCAAATACACGATTTAACATGATGCAGCACATAATTTAACCAATGAACATTTATGTTTGTGTACGGTGGATGGAACATGTTAATTAGTGGAATTTATAGGTGTGAACTTGGACAGCGCTAGGCTAGCTGTTCCCCACATGGATCCAACAAGGGAAATCTGGAGTGAAGCCAAAAAAGTTTGAATTCCTGGACATAAAATAACCTTTTTCTTCTGCGTAGTTTCTATGTTGTGTGGCTCATAAAGCTAGCGTGGGCTAACATCTGGTTTAGCCCTCTGCTAACTTAAAACCAACTTAAAATTCATTGTGCCGCTAGACTTTTTCAAATGTTATCGGAACAATTGGCTCAAATTCTGGTCCTGAAACGAGTCATTTAACATGACATTGTTCTTACCATTGTGCTTTGAAATTCCAGTGCTGCTCCTGCTCGTTTCCCCTTGCCTCTGGTCTTTATGCTAAGCTAAGCTACTCACCTCCTGGCTGTAGCTTTACATTTGGCACACAAACAGGAACGTGGTGTCAATTTTGTCTGTTAACAAGAAAGCGAATGTCAAACTAAAGCCATTCAAAAATAATATCACAGTGTATTTTGCACATACTTGTTTCTGGATAATTCACTTTAATCGCTTCATGCATTGTATTCCTTGTCCCAGCTGTTTGTTTATCACTGTCATTGGATTGAAACTGTAATGCTGTAAGGATGCTCCTATTTTTTATGCTTTATGTGGAAGGAAAATAAAACTATCAAAGTGCTCGGCTGAGCCACATGTGGTATTTATGCGAATGCGAGGAACAAGATGAGCTCTGTTACATGCTTAGAGTCCCAACAGGCTCCTGAGTATTGCTGGCAGCTACTGAAAATACATCACACAAATAGGTTACCTTTAAAATACTGCAAGTGTGGGAGTTGAAATCTCTGTATTTCACCTTACTACAGTTAAGTTATTCCTGGTTATGAAAGAGCTCTTTCAGGTACCTATAATAAAAATTAGATCATACATTAATCCTACCTGTGTGTGTCAGTCAGTCGACTGGCAGCAGACCTCCATCAGGTGTTTTCAGTTAAGCTGACTCGACCTCTGCTCAGGTTGAAGATGGCTTGCCTCCTGAATCAGCCAATCAGGGACTACTTTGGAGCACTAACTTAGATAGAGGTGCCTTCATGGACACTTGGACATCTAATAATTGACAGTTGACTTCTAAATCGTAGCATATTTATGCTGTTTGGGTATCAAAATCAGAAGGAAAACACAAAGCGAACATGTCCGTCTTGAAAAGATCTCTTTGTCTGCTGCATTATATAAATGGTTATAACTGAAATGTGGATGGGAGTGTCCTTGAAAGGTACAAAATGTGAGAAAATGCTATCAGACAGGTCAAAAATATATCTGACTACATCGGTTAATAAAACTACAAGTTAAATAAATACAACCTGGAATATAAAGACAAAAAGATAAGATTCATACTTTTCTCTTAACATCCAATGGGTTCACACTTTTCACACCAGTTTGCCTTTTTTTGTATTAGCACAAGTTGCGCTCTATTTTCCGGCGAGCTTAACCGGAAAAACAAACAAACTTGTAGCTCTCGACTGAGAACTTTTTCAGTTTGCTCAGCGCTGAAGCTTACATTCTCATATCACCAGTGTATGGTAGCTGACTTTCTTAGCATTAGCTTACTAGATAAAATGCTACTTGTAGAGAATATTTAAGTATATTGATGATTAACATCCTATTTGTTGCCTAGTTTCATGACGCAAGTTAGCCTATAATAGCCTATAATAATAGCTAATGAGGTTAAAGGGTGCTCCTCAGTTTCAATAAATTAGTCGATATATTCTATAAACTCATTGGAGTTTATGGGAATTTATAAAGCGGTGGTGTCTTTTTACATTCTGTCTCTATGAAGTACAATATTTATTTGATTGTTTATTGATTTTTGTAGATGTATATAACCTTTACTGCCTTTTCTCAGTCTCGAGGCTCCGTGGACACACCACCAAAATGAGAGAAAATGGCTCCTACTTTCAGCAACATTACCACATGATGATAAAATAAGTTTGACAGAAAAACAAGGGCAAGAAAATGGTCACTGTGATGGATTACACATATCAGGCGAGTTTCTCTCTCAGCACCCGGCAGAAATGAATACAAATTGCATGCTGCCTGCCAGGTACTGTAGAAAATCCACCTAAAAACCAACGGCACACTTTGGAGCTCCCTGTTAGGTATGTGTGATTTGCGTTTTAATAGCCTGGTGAATGCAAAATCACTGGTGTAGCCATATAGTGGTAAACCAGGACTTTGTTTTTCTAGCTGTCAATCAGCTGTTCAAATGACAAGATGATGTGCTTGTAATAAACACAGAGTGCTGTACCAGTGCCAGCATAGTATGGCAGGACCGCATTAAAACCTGCTGCTCTGAAATGCCTTCTGCTGAGACACATGTTGGGATAATGCATGGCAGGGCTTCCTGCGACGTGAAGATAATACTGGATGGCAGCATTTCATGACTTAGTCGTTTATGGCTGATGGCTGCTGTAGGTCTCTCCCTCTGCTTTTTTCACTTACACAAACTAAACCTCGAATAAGCAGTTTGATAGCGTAACACGGCTACTTAAGAACCCCGTGACTGAATGAATTCTTGACGGGGGAATATTTAATCTGACTGATGCCTCTTCCCGCGCTAATGTGTGTTGACGTCGCAGCTCGCGACAGCCGTGGCGTCAGAGTGCAGAAGTCAGAGACACTCCATCAGTTAGCGGTAATATGTGATCACGCCACGCTGACCTCTGGGAAATTGAGTCTTTAATCACGGCATCTCCAAGAACCCAGACTCCAGGTGGATTAGCATTCCTCAGATGCAATCTAATCTCACGGCTCCTCCTGCCAATTCATTCAGCGAGAGGACACTGTTTGACTTTGTGCCATGTAATGTCGATGCAATTCTGATTGATGGAAGCAGGCGCCGCGGGCCGGCTGATGTGTCTCCGCTGTGGTGTGAGTGATAAGCAGGCTGTATGATCTCTGTATATATTCACATAAACACAACGCAGGCAAACAGAGAGAATAATTCTTGACCGATGTTCATTGTAAATAATAATTTCCCTGGAGTTGACTTGGCACTGCAATTGCTTTATAAAATGTTAAAAACTATGCTAATAATTAATTGAGCTGAACTCCGAAAACTCAAATTAGCTTTATCTGGCGCATTCACGCGCATTATTGTGTGCACCTTTCATAATTACATCTCCCCTTAATTTCCCACGAGGGTAATTTGTTTCACCGTCTTTCCGCCTCGCGTGTCGGACGGCGGCCTCTCCAAAGGATTTAAAGTGCTGACGGTCAAGAAGCCATTACAGCTCACTGAAGGGATGGCCAGCAAATTGGTTGGCCCGCAGGAGTAGTAAATAAGATGGAGAGGAGACCCTTGTTTTTTCACCTTGTCAATAGCTGGCCTTAGGGCAGTGGTGTTTTCGAGTCAGAATTTAAATGTGGTAGAGACTCATGAGGAGAGAGGAGATTAAAACGAGACTTGGCTTCAGGTTAGAGGGAGCATGAAGAGAAAGTTCCATGTTTGATCTGAGAGAGCAGCTGCAGGTTTTACTGCCACTACGACTGACTGGAAATGTGTGTTGCCGTTTGAATCTTTATTCGAAAGTCGGTTTGTACTGAAAGGTTTTTTTTTCCATTTGTTCAGCAGGTATGCTGAAGCGTCCTCTTGACTCAGGGTGGTAATCATATTCTGAAAATACATGCTTGACCTTGAATACATGCAAAACATCCACATTGGTGATGGTAGATAGCAACAGATTATAAAGGGGCTCTGTGGCAGACTCCATTTCTAAGCTTGCCTTGGCTACTGTTGCTTTCCCTGTCAGCAGAGTGGATTGAGGCACCGAGACGAGGCCCTGGATAATGTGCATGAAGTCATATTTTGGGGTCGGTCGCGGAAAAAACCTTCACAAAGTCCTTCACAAAGGAGCCCACAGTCCAGCAGCTTTAAACACCTTGAATAAGCAACCAAAAGAGGCGAAAAAGGTTTAATTTTTCAAGTAACCTTACGATCTGTTCACATATGGTGGATAAAAAAGTTAATAACATGTAAATTAGAAGAAATTGCTGCACATCCTCATATTTAGACTGTTGCAACGACCAGCATGAGCGTACTGGACCTTCGTTGGGCCGCGACCTTATGGTAAGGGTTAAGAAAACATTGTTGTAACTGTTTGGATTAAAATAACTAAGTCAAAATAACGCACCATCAGCTTTCACACTGGACATGAACAGTGAAGTCTGAGATGAACATCCTGTGCTTGTTGGATCCATCTGGGACTACTTCCTTCTTTGGAATTGTTGCACTGCGTACTTCTTCACCTGACTTCCTCCTTCACTGCTGTAGTAATAACTATGTCCACCAGAGGGCGCTGCCTCACAAGAGGCTGCTTTCTAAGATGATCTATGATCGTTTTTCTGGTGAGGACGGCCTGCAATCTTAAATAGTTGCAAAAGCAAATGTTATCCTTTTGGTCAGAGTTTTTTTTCCGGCATAATTCCATCATGAATGTGACATTAGCGTGCGTAACTGTGTCTGGGTTTTGATATGATCCCTCCATCTTCCAAGAAGGCAGGAAGAGTAATAAAAAAAGCTGAGGTTTCATCTCTTTTTTTCTGGCGGGCTCAAACACGGACAGTCCCATAAAACTAAAATTACGACGGTCATTGTAAAATAAATCCATACTTGAAGATGTATCATTAACCCAAGGGGAAGTGAAAAGGAGCTACAATATAACATGAGCCTAATTCCATCATTACTGATGACAGTCATTACCATTAAAGCTTTTCATTATCATAATCATTATTACAGTACCAATAACAGACTAACTGTGACCACAGAGAGAGCAAGGGCCGAATTAGAAGAGGATCCTGTTATACATTTGTTGATATTCATTTTTATGAGTGTGGGAAGGATTCAGATTAAGCACAAACTATCAGGGACTGAACATAGATCATAGATGTTTTCCATCTCCAAAAAAGAAAAAGAAATGAGGACGTGCAGCAGGAGGGTAGAAAACACATTGCCACAATGTCATTACAGCATTTATATGGACATTTTTGCGATTAAGAAATAAAGAAACTCTCTAAAAGGCAATAAAATTCATTTCTTGAGGTGGATTGGAATATAGCAGTCTTTGCATTTCCAAAAACTTTCTTCAGCTGCGTGCCTCGTGGTTATAGCAATCTGTCAGCACATAAAATTCCAATTAAAAAACAGCAAATGAGAGTAGTGATGAGACTTCTCAAAGTTAGCAGGTTAACAGCGCTGATGCTATCTCACACCAGTAATGTTCGCATTAAAATGAGCATTTCCTGCTGTTTGCCTGCTGTACCAGTTAAGAGCAGAGAATATCTGGATATTAGCCACGTTAGCAAGAGCGAGCTGCAGCTCACCATTAAAAAGTTCAAGAATTAAGCCACCATGTATCATCTACGGGGAATCATGAGAAGAAACTTGCAGAGAATCTTTATTTCCTGTAAACGGCAGCTCCCCAAGCTTCACACTTCAAGCTAACAGGTTGCTCACCAATTAGCAAGCTGGTTAGCTTAGTCATTAGCAGGACACGCTCGCATCGTCTTGTGACGGTAAAGCTGCCGACAGGAGCAGTCTTTTATTAATTACAGTATAGCACCTTTGAATATATTTCTTTGTGTGTCCCCAAACGTCACAATAAGTTGCTGAATTTGTTGCCAGTTGCTTTAAAGACATACAGTTGCTAAGATGGTATGAAAAGTTGCTAAATCTAGGGCCGAAAAGTCACAACAACGTCTACTTGAGACAGTGACAAATGTAACATGCACAGCTAAACGTACTTGCTAATCGTGACTGCTGGTAGCCGATGTTCAGGACTGAGACTCGGGACTGTCCTTGAAACAGCTGTTGCACTTTTACACTTCTGTTTCTGTTTGGATTAAACACGCAAGGTTTACCATGTTGGTGAGCAAAGCAGAGCTACTGCAGTTCTCTTGCTTCCAGTAGTTATGCTAAGCTAAGCTGACCATCTCTCTGCTCGAGCTCCACGTTTTAAGAGATCAAATGAGATTAAAGATGAGAATAAATAGGAGAACTGTGAGGTAACTCATCTTTAGCTTATCTTTCGTGTACAGTAATGTGATCAATTTTAAATGAGTCCCATGTGATGGGTTATTGATTTTTTTCTGCTGGTCCAAATCACTTGCCCCGGCACTCTAACCTTTTTACGCTGGCTGTATTTTACATGGAAATACACCTTTGAGGTCTTTGTGACACTAAAATATGAGGGCTTTCTCCTGGTGACGGTCACGTGGACACCGGCAGCGCGACTGGATCCATTCATTAATGTTCCCTATTCAATATTTATCCCTTTGCTCCTCCAAGGTGACCTTTCGGAGACTGTGACAGACAGCATCCAATATTCTGCCCGTGGCACATGTGAGAACATACGAGATGAACGACATTACGCCCCTATTAGGAAAAAAACTGAATTCAATTTCCTCCTTATCCTGATTGTGACGGTTTTCTTCTCAACGGTGGATACGCCTGATAAAAATCACAATTATGAAGCAGGAATTAAAATATGAATTATCACCCCCGAGTTTTGTTGAGGTTCTGAGCGCCGCGGCGGGCCTCGGGTAATCCTATCTGTTACCGAAGCATTCAAGTGGTAATTTAAGTTTTCTTGCAGGCGAGTTTTTCATGCGGCTGTGTAAGCAGCTCAGCTCGCATTAAGCACAGACCTTTGTCACACCGAATTCACTATTTCTAAACAACGGGGATGTGCGAGCGTTAAAATCAAGGCGGTTATTTTGGATAATGGGTTTGTACTTCTTGCATTTTAGGGCGAAGAAGCAAACCTTGCTATTGTGCCATTCAGCATCTCTGAGTACAATCTGCGCCGCCTGGCTGACTCACTCACATTTGTTTGTTCTAATCAAAAACATATCTCGGTGGAAATGAACTGGACGTCGGGCTGAGGATGAAAGCCCGGCTTTCTGTAAACACGCAATCTGGACCCACATCAGATCTGATCTACGCCTCACGCTGAGCCACATCCTGCAGCTTTTTGACCTTGGATGCCGCTCAGTGGGTGAGCACACATGGAGCCGGCCATTAATCTCTGAATTCATTAGAAAAGTAGGGTGATGCCGGGTCGTCTTTAACCCAGATATGGCAGGTTACGAGCTCTTTGGAGCCTGTGCTCTGCTGACCCCGGTGATAAGAAAATGTCCCCACTGGGATGAATAACAGTGGTGTGTGGGCAGCCATATTAAACTATATCATGGCTTGGCGTTCATTGTTCACGCAGCTGTTGCTCCTGGGAAACCAGAAAGCACCTTCCTGTAACCTCGTGTGATTTGTTGCTGCACCCAGCCGACATTTCTCATTTCAGCATCCCTGAGAAATCCCCTTGTTCAATCCCCTTGAAATAACCCAAGATAACATTAATGTGCTGCTGTCTAAATAGGATGCTGTCTGAGTACAAATTCTCAGCCAGATACAGTCTCCGAACAGAGCCATTAGCCGGATTAGCAAATAGCTCTTCAGTAAACGAGGCAATGATTGACCTTGCAGTGATACTCGGCTGAGCGACCGGTGAGCTTGGCTGATGCTCACCCGGCTCGCTGAGTCCAGGAGCGCCACACGGCTCCGATATCGCACTGAGTGAGCCGTGAGAACCGGATTTCAAAAGTGCGATTAAACTAAGACATCAGTCTGAGGCCAGGCCTTTGATAATGAAACAAGCAATTTGCACAAACACCTACGAACAGTCGTGGTTTCCTGCAGAGACACTAACTAACACCACCTGTTAATTATTTCTACACCCACTTACGCTTTAATACTCCTGATGCAGGTAGACATGAAGCAAATGACTAGTACATACCCACTTCATGTCCATTAATAAGGTTATTAAGGACACAGTTAGGTTAAAGCACTAAAAGTAAAAGACAAAGTCATGTTAGAGTCTTTAAGTTGTTTTTAAGTCTTTATATACTTTGCCTGACTTACTCCTTTGCTACCTTAACAATAACTACAACCACTAGAGGTCGCTGCCTGAAGAGAAACGTAAATCTAATCGTAACCAGCTGCTTTCATGGATGACATAACTGTTGTTTTTATGATGAGGTCAGCCGGCTCACGTATCTAATTAAAATTAGAAATGCGTTATAAACTGATTCGCCGACGATATGTTCGTGTTTCGCATACACTGTGTATGTTGTTGATGCCAAACAACGCAACTTAGCACACATATCATTTCCACAAGGTTTATATATCAAGATTCACATCACAGCCACTGTTGTTGTTCTTTTTCATTTTAGATCTACTTTGGGTGTTGCAGGATTGTTCTTCATCTAAAACAAAACAGCAGGATGTATCCTGGGGACAAAAACCCCCAATAACATTTAATTCAAATGCTGACAAAGATAAACATCAGTCCCAGTGCGAGATCTCTTTCGGCGCTCCATTTTGCTCTGACGATCACCAATCCCACAGGGGGAGATCTATCATAGCAGAGGCAGAAATACCAATTTCTCATCCGACAGTGGTCTCGGCAGACCAGAATGCGATGCAGCTGCAGTACTTATTGTGTTTTTGACTAACGGTCGATTTGCTTTTTCCACCAACATGTTTAAACCTGCAGCTGAAAGGAACAAGAGAACACCTGCTGTCTCCCTCCCGGGACAGATGGCTTCGACAGAGTTTCTGGAGTCATGAAGGAAAGTGTGGAGTCAAAAAAATGCGAAACTTTTTGCATGTCTGGATTAAACTTTTAAATACTGTTACCAGACCAGTGGTTCCTAACCCTTTTGCCTTGTGAACCCTCAAAATGAAACAAAATGTACTCTGACCTCAGCACAGATTCTGGACTTGTGTAGGAGTTTTATTTATGGAGGCCGAGAGAGGTGGTGGAAATAACCAAAAATCATCGAACAGTCTGATAAATGAACATTTGTAATCGAAACAGAAATCTTTCTTTAATGGCAGCAAAAATGTATTTGTTGGTCACTTGAGGGCATCTGAACATGATAGACAACACTGACCAATTGGTAATTAAAAAAATGATTGTGGCTAACGTGTTAGCAAACAGTTGCTATTAATACAATCAGCAGATATTTGACAATATCAGCATTATTTTGAAGATGTTTGTGCCCACTTGATGGATGTAAACCAATATTCACTCTCTTTTTAGCTCTGATTTGGTCTCCGCCAACAACTGAGGACAATTTCTGCTTCATTTTTCCACTTCATTCTTATGTAGTCTTCGCAGTTATTGTATCTCTCCTTTAACTTTACTTGAATCGTCCCTGCTAACGCTAATGCTAGATAGCCAGATATAAGACCGATTTTAAGTTAGTTCTGTGCTTTTTCACTTCAAACAGCTGCCTTGGTTCAGGTTATGGTTATTTTTTTCACCAGTGTCCATTTGTTTGTTGGTTTGTGAGCAGGACTGCACAAAAACTACAGAATGGATTTCCACAAAAACTGGGACTGTGGTCGGGTGACGGCCCAGAATGGACCCCATTAACTCTGGTGTGGGTCCAATTAAAGTGGCACCCATTTTGACCCAGGAATTTCTTTTCTCACTTTCTTTAACATTGCGAGATAGGGTGCATTTTCATTAATTTCTTAGGGAGGGAGTCATCTTTAGGTGGGTAGCATTTACGAGCGAGAACCTTGGTCAGATATGCGCTCTGCTGAGTATTATACTTGTTAAATTTCTTTAGTTTTTGTCAAATGTTTGCATTTATTCCTGTCCAGGTTTAATTATTTTTACTTTTGTCTTTTTAAGCCAAGTTTTATTTAATTTATTTTCTTGCAATTTAGGGCGCTCATCATTATCAACTTATTTCCAGTGCCTCTTTTAGGCCCGATAGCCTGCTGTGGTCTGGACAGATTGAAAGTAGTGGTGGGAATGAAGAAAACTCAAAGGTTTGGTGCCATAACACTTAAAACAATCAGCTGAAAAACTCTCTGTAGAACAGAGCTAGGTTTTTAATTCTCTGTGGGTGACTTTCTTCCACATTACACAGTCACATCATTATTTTTATTAAACATTCAGCCGTGTTAAATGATGAACGGTGGGTCAGGTGGTTGCACTGAGCCATAATTACCTTCATTTCTTCAAGACTAAATACTGTTATTATGTGTGAAACAGCTGCGGTGTAGCGTTTTTAACCTTTTTATTCCGAACGATTATAGTTTATAAACAGATGACGCTGTTTTACTTTGGAAGGGTGGGCTTCACACTGGCAACATGGCGCGTGCATGTGTTTATACTGTCGACAGGATGTAATTACGGTGCTGTGCCTATTTGCATAAGTAATCAGTACTGACAGACACTGGTCTTCCAGTGTGTTTAGTCAGCCGGCTGAACGCTAACAAGAGGAAGGACTTGTGAAAACGCTGGAAGTGAGTGTTGGCTGTTACCCTAATTTGCTCGCCGTGTCAAAACAGTAGAAATGCAATGTCAAGAGATTAAACTGGTTCATATGACCGGCTCCTTCCTCACCCAGAATGACACCAGACGAGCTCAAAAAAAGAAGAAAGAAAGAAAAAGGAAAAAGATCAACCAGCCTGATTAAAGTCGTCCCTGACAAACTTTGCTCTGCTTGCAGCCCCTGCGACAAAATCCTCAAAGAGCGTAATGAAATAAAGCAGCCCGGTAACATGAAAGTAAAAGCCTGACGCCGGGTTCAGTGATTCCATGTCGGTGAGGTGCCTCTTTCCTCATCCGAGCTGACACTGTTGTAACAACCCCCTAAGGTGGGACAACCAGTGGAAAGGGTGATTTGTCATGATTGTGTGTGTGTGTGTGTGTGTGTGTATGCTCCTTACAAGTGTGTGTGTGTGTATCTGAGCTGACAGTGACATAATTCACATGTGTGGGCCCACGTCTGGTGTGAGCGAGCTGATGTGTTTGCGAGTGTGCGCACCCATTAGCTTTTCTGTGTGCTCCAAACAAAATGTTTGCGCCCATGTATTTGACTTACCTTACAGTGCCAGACAAGGTTACGGTTATTATGACCATAAAGAAAGCCCCCGGAGCGATTCTCTTGGTAACGGTTATTGTGTCCTGCGATTATCTCCCATCAGCCCTGAGCCGCCACATCCTCCACAATCCCCCGCAGACACGGGCCCACCGCCGCTTAATTTCATTGTCGATTATCTTGAGCGCGGGGAGGAAGAACGGCTCTCCTGTATTAAGTCAATTGGAAGCGATAGGAGCGAGGGAGAAGCCTCCGATGTAGTGTTAAGAGTTGACCTTCCTCCCTTCAGCCTGCTGAGATTTTCCCCCCCTACTTTTCAGAGTGTTTGATGATCACTAAAAACTTTGTCTCTGTCGCGGCAACATAATCTACTTCCTCACCCACGCAGACACATTCATACACTGGCATCAACAACAGACGCACCACCTTCAGTCAAGTATGAATAATGGCAGCCATTAATCTCGCGGACACTTGAGGTTTGATTGAATTGTCCGTAAAGCTAGCCCTGACACCGCTCAGGTTTTTTTTCCCTCATCTTCGCAGGCTTCACGTTGTCAGTCTCTTTCCGCCGCGCTCGGCACCGGATTTGTGTGATAAATGGACTGGGAGAGAGAGCAAGGTTATCAGTCGGGGGGACGGCAGGAGGAGAAACCGACGAGGGAAATGAGATGATTACAGGAGGCCAGGCAGAGCGAGGGGTGACGCAACGTCATGTAAGGAAAAACAAGTCGCATCAAGCGGAGATCCCCTCGCAGTTAACGGTTACGATAACAAATGATCTCGGAATGTGTAGCGCTGCGACAGAAAAAGCAGGAAGGAAGTATGAACAGTCAGACGATCAGACATGTTTAACTCAGGAGCAGCGAAGATGAACAAAGGCTAATGGTAGAAAATGTCTCTAAAATTGTGGGTAAACTTTGATCAACTGCATTCATAGAAACTGTGCAATAAATGGGCTGCTGATTAAATAAGTTGGCCACACTTAAACATGATAAATACATGGTAAATGTATTGCTAATTAAACTTTAATTAATAGTTATTTGACTGTTAAACAATACAATGTTTAAGTTGTGAAGTTGCAACTCTGATGTTTATAATACTTTATAAGGTTAATACATTTTTGAAAAGCATTTCAACGTATGTTAACATCTACATTTTGCATAAATTGAACATTAATGATGTTATTAAAAGTGTTGCCAATTGCAATATTTCTATATTTGCAGTATGACAGACTGGGTGTCAGTGGTAAGAGACTTAAATATCAACCTGACTGCTAGTCGTTACGTCCGCCTCGTAGGTTTGCAGGTCATCGCCAACCTATAGCCGCAGTATTTGACAACCTGGGAATGAGACTCAACTACCAACCATCTTCATCCAGAAAGCTACATTTTGTTGCTTTAACAAATTGCAGCGAAAGCTGAGAGCTACAACCAATTAGTAAACGTAAGACGGCTGCTGAAAGTCTCGGATCAATAGGAACTTGTTTACTGATGCGTATCCATGTGCAGTATATGTAACGTCTCGAGACAAAAGCTCTCACCATGACAGGCACAAAATGCTTGCATTTCCCTCCATCCTGTTCTCACAAAGCATTCTGTGTTGACAAGTTCGTAGAAAAATGTCAAACAAGTCAAACAAGGAAACGTCTGTGGGATTTTTTTTTTTTCTTCCCCCTCTCTCCCGCGCTGTCTGTCTATAAATTCATGCATTCCATCTCTGCAAAAAGGCTGCTCGAAATAGCGTTGTTTTTCACATTTAAAGCCGTGTTGTCTGTCAACAGCGCGGCGCCAGCCAAACAGCCTCTCAGGCATCTGCTGAGGATTTCTCGGGCATCGCTGCAAGGACGGAATCAGACGAGGAGGGGGGAGAAAACTGCGAGTGAGGGAGGCAGATAGAGTAGATGGAGGCTTAAGCCTGGCTTAGATTATCTGAGGCACAAAGAGATGGGAAAGGCGATGGGAGACGGAGAAATGGGGCCATGGAGGGAAATGCAGAAAACAATTGGAGAAAATGAGAAAAGGCGGACTAGTATGGAGTTAAAGGGAGATAAAACAGCCTGCCATTATTCTTCTGAGTAAGATTACAAGTCTTTTTCAGCCATTGATCTCCGTTTATACATTATACTTTTCTGTCTTTAAATTCTCCTCCTTCTCCCCACAGTCTCTTCAGCCGTGTTCCCAGAGGTTTTAAGCGAGTGAGGTGCGGGTCAGGTATGAAGGAGATGGACGCGGTTTTAACAGAGATTAATTACAACCCGACTGAGCCAATGAACTCCCCATAGGTCCTCGTCAAAGCGTCCTGCACCGCGGCTAATGAGTGGAAAAGTCCATGTTTAGTCCACAGGCAGACTACACTAGCATCTTAGACTCAATGTGGACAAAGGGAGCTCGATTCTCTCTTGCAGACGTGATGCATGAGTTGAAAGTGACCAAAGCTGATAAATCAATGTTTAAAGTCTTAAAGTTTAAAGTGCAGTGAGCTGTATGAGCTTAATCAAAGTCAGTGAGACAGTAAAATAGACTAGGAGGTGTTTACACTGGGCACTGAGGAAGTCTGGAGGTAGAAAACTTTAAATGTAGTTATCAAATATCATATAAGATTATTTCTATATTGGGGAATACGTTTAGCATACCAATATAGGAAATATATATATATTTTTTTCACTTTCAAGGGAGTTAGCAAGATAAATTCAAACAGCTATTAAATCTGTCGGTTAAAAAGGGTGCACACATGGACAGTTAGCTTAGCTTAGCATGAAAACTGAAATGGGGAAAAAGTTGGTTCTTAAAGTTGAAAACAGATATTTGTCTCACTAAAGTAAAAAACTTGACCATACTTCATACACAAGGTTAAAATGTAAAAACTGGTGGTTTTATAAGAAGTTATGTTTCAATGGATGCAAGCTAGCGGTTGTTGTTTTTTTAGCTTAGCCTTGCATTAACATGAGAAAACAAGACAAAAGTTAATCTGCTTCTGTTTTCGGTTAAAAAAAACATATTGCCTCTTATGATTTACTTTAAATTCATACACAATGTAAAAATTACAATTGGTGGCTTTACATGTTAGGCTACATGTCAACTTTGGACCGCAAAAAGCATCTGCGTACTGAACAAAGTGAAAAAGTTAGCCTGGTTCTGTTGACAGTTGAAAACATATAGCTTCTGAAGCTCAATAATTACAGTAAAAACTTCTATTTCAAATTCATACACAACATAAAAATGACAATTTTGTCGTTTGACAGGGAGTTAAGTTAGGATGTTAACTTTGGAAAGATGCAAGCTAGGCGTTGACACCTGCTTTCAGTCTTTACACTAAGCTGGTCGTCTCTTGTGCAACCTAATATGTAACTGTCAGACATGACAGCGTATCAATATTGTCATCAAATTCTTAACAAAGATGTGAAAAATTACATTTCCAAAAATTTCAAACTAATCAAAGGTTATCATGTAAACAGAGCAATAAAACTGTGTTAAACCTCCTTTTCATGATAACAGAAAACATAAAAAACCTACTCAACCCTCTCTAAATAGGTTATAATAAGGCTTAATATCCTGAGATTAACAGATAGATTTGCTATCATGAGACCAATTCAGACCCTCATAAAAATAGATCTGTTGATCTCACGTTGGAGAATTGGCTAAAAAAAGAATAAACATAGATGTGAATTGAAGTAGCTCTCTGTCCTGGGATGAAGTTAAGAATACTAAATCTGAGCTGTAACAACAGTGTGTGTTTTGAAGAGAGTTTGATTTTGTGTGAACACACGCAACAATAACTAATTAATTTTTTCCCCAGAAGTATCTTATGATGTAGCTTCAGGCCTTGACAGCTTCCTTCGCTCTGCTCTAATTAAGACAACAAGGATTTAGTATCCTTGTATCACATTGGCTGAAAGATGAATGCAAAGTGGCCAAATTCTGTTTCTCTAGAGTTTGAGGATAAATATAAAAAAGACTGCGATCAAAAGTTTTTTTGAGTTTTCATGTTTTTAACGAGGTTATGTAGTTTATGCCTATTGAAGTGTAATATGTTGTGTTGAACCTCAGTCTGAGCACAGCAGCTATATTTGGACACCAGTGTGTGTCAACATACCTGATTCATATTGTGACACAATTATTATCTGATTAGGAAAAATATAAATAATAGTGATTAGAAGGAATAAGCTTTTGAAGCTAAATTAGCCCAGCTAAAAGTAATGGTTAACGTTGAAAGTTGAAATGGTAAGTTGGTAAGTTGAAGATAAATTTACAAATTGATTGATAGTGTCCAGTCTCTGCCTTAGTGCTAGTATTATGAATGCAGACTTTAAGATGAACTGAAAAGAGCATATCTGGACTTGAGCGTATACGTCAGATGAAATATTCAGGCGCCACTTCTCTATACATGCTGCAAACAGCTGAGCTTCAGTCGCCTCTGGACTGGCTGGGTGAGCACGGCTGTTTCCCTGAATGCAAGCACATAAAAAGAATAAAAGGATCACCTTCATGTACATCATCAAACCATAGAGACGTTGCATAATGCCGAGGTGTCAAGACATATATGAGTCACAGACTGTTCCCAGGTATGCTAAGTGATAGAAAAAAATGCCGTCCAACGCGCATTGAGCCTGCGACGGGTACTTTGTTCCTTTACCTGCTCTCTGACTCCTATGATTCTTTTTTTTTTTATTCACAAACCCATCGGGTATTTATGAATCCACTCTCATGCAAATATGCATATTCCTCTGAAGCTTGCAGCTGGTCATAAATACGAGCCTGCTGCTTTCAGAAGAAGGCGATGTCGAGCCCCCCCGCCGCCATCAGTTCCGAGGGATTGGCTTCCGTCCCGGCGCATTAAGAGTTAATTTATCGCTCGCGCAATTCAAATTCATCGTCGCTGTCACACTTATCTCTGCCAGGCCCCTACCTCACACCCTGATGTATGCTTCCTATTTAAATCCCATCTATCTGTTATGGATGACAGAAAATAATTCATGCTGCTGAAGCGCTGTCATTGACAAGGACGGATATCAATATTAATGTCACACATCAATATTAAAGTTTTGTTTTACACATCGGAGCCGGCGCAGCAGCAGGGGTTAACTTCCTGCTGCCGGACACACACAAAACCGGGGGCCATGCAGACTGTGATTGCCTATAAAGCACCAAGTGACAAGTACGTCACTTATGCAGCCATGCAAAGGCGAATGCACAAGTGCGGCGCTTATTCTGCCCCGCTGCCATTGATTTGTTTTGCCAAGAAGTAATTTCAAAACAAATTTGAATGTTCGCTCTCAGAGGCAGCCGGCGTCCCAAAAAAAAAATCGACTTTCGCTTGATGTATATTTATCAAATGTTTAAAACGTGGCGGACGGGACGAAGATTAATCGCTTCTGTGCTTTTGATTGCTGAACTGCATCACGTTTGAGTCTTAGTGAGGCGCGAGGAGATTTCAGATTCACCGACATGCTTCTTTCAGGGTGGGAAAAAAAAAACTGCCCTGAATTTAGACATGCAGGGACGTGAAACTCAATGTGAGCATGTTTAACCTCATTGAGAACGAATTTTTAAGATGTAACATCTAATATTGATCCTGGTGCTGGATGTGCGACATAATATATTGACTAATGCTATTTGATTTAACCAGCTATATGAAGACTGGCAGAGTTTTATAACGGTCCTGGCTGTGTCTCTGCGCCAGACTTTCAAGAACACTTGAAATCGAATTACATGTTACTGCTCACAGACAAAGACAATTAGTTACCAGAAGGCAGCTGCTCTGGCTGCGTCACTGACACTAACAGCTGCTACATGTGGTCCAATAAAGTAAAGATGGCACCATTTGAAATCCCTGATTTACACCTCTGACCGCCTGTCAACGGGAGGCTCTGGAACGACGACAACCGGCTAGGAGGGGGTCGCGTGTCGAGCTAATCTGTTTGCATGCTGATGAGCGTTATTACAGTGTTACCAGTGTGTTTGACAGCACTGTTTATAGAGTGTTTATTAAAATAATTGGAAGGGACACATTTCAGTAGCTTCCTCAAAAGGATTTTGGTTGGCAGGGATCCTTAAATGTGGATTTATACTGCTGGAGAAGTCGTTCGCATGAGTATTAAGATCGGGATTAATGTCATATTTTGGCAAACAGTTTCCAAGTCTTTTAAATTTGTGTCGTTTTGATAAAATTAAGCATTTTAATGACAAACTTTTTAAAACCTAAACATAAGGGGTAAAGAAAAGACGGCAGGATGATAAACAGTCTTTACTGCGTTTTTCCCTCGACTGTTTCTGACAATGAACACACCGATGCAGACGACATTTATGTACAAAAAGGCGACACAGCGGCTGTCTACCCTCACAACACTGAGGACCGCCAGTGCCAGCAAACACACCTTGACCATGGTGCACAGGTCACTCACCTGTAACAACCAGGCCAGCAAGAGAATTGGAAATAAACCATTACAACTGAGAACCTGAGAACGGCTCCGCAGTCGAGGAGGCAAACAAGGTCCGTAACAATCCCACCCACCCACTCCACTCATCATTTCAGCTGGCAGGAGACTCAAGGCCCAGCAAGACAGGAACATTTTGGTACAAGTTATTTCAAAAACTCCCCATGAGCACCGCTGCTGCTGCTGGAAGGGCATTTCATGTCTTTTAGCTGTTTTCTTTTTTTTGACTCTCTGTTTTACACTGTGTTGCCAGAACGCTCAGGGAAAATTACCATTTCATGTAAAAAACAAAGTTTTCTTCTCTCAGTTTGACCAACTTTCTAAGAGCAGCTGGGTGGCGCTCTCCTATCCTCTTCTACAGTTTAAGTAGAGAAGCTAAAGAGGCTACGATGTGTACAGCGTATAACTTCAGCTGGAAGGAACCAAGTGCCACCTCCAGAGAAGGGGGGTTACCAAGGAGAGTTACAGTGCCTACGCTCTACAGCTGCAACGATCCGTCAATGGAAATAAAATTAGTCGGCAACTACTTCTGTCAGTTTGTGATGTCACAACTATACAGTCACCGCCCCCCCCAGTATGGCCAAGGTTACAAAGGCAAGGCAGAGCTGATGAGAAAACACAATGGGTGGTGCCTGTTCGGGCCTGTGAGAGCTGACCAATAAAAGCAGACTGGGTTTTTCGGGTGGCGGGCAGCAATGGAAACGAGCGGAATATGGAACCTTTGACCGTATTTTTTTCAAGCAAAGAGCCTCTCAAATTTAAGCTTTTCCTTTTTAATTTTAATTCCTATATCATAGATGACGAGCCCTTGGGTTTTGGACTGTTGGTTGGACACAAGAAGCAATCTGAAGACGTCTCTTTGGGCTTTGAGAGACTGTGTTGAGCAATTTAAATTATATTCTTGACGTTTTAGAAACTAAATGATTAATTGTTGAAGCTACCTGGCAGACTCACCGATGACGCTCACACACAGAACTGCACATCCAGCCATCACAGCCAGTAATCAAGCATCGCTTCAGGCCGCGTTCAAAGCCGAGCCACTCACACGTCGAGTGGTTATTGTCATTTCAGGGAGGCCGTGATGCGTCGCAGCGTCGCTCCGATGACACTCTTTCCTGGAGGAAGACGGGGATTGTGCGGCGGCTCCCCAGCTGCTCTCAATGAGTCTCTTTCTCTCACCTTGATGTAACTGCGCCATGCACAGATGGCAGATTGCACACCGCCAATTTATTCCACGGCTATTTTCCTCGTAAACATCCTCCTCCGTGCCTCAAAGGGCAGGTCAGGGGGAGGTCACGCTCACCGAGCGGCTGAGGAGGGCTGAATTTAGGGCAGGAGAATATGCATAAGAACATGAATATGTACATGCAGATTAAAAGAATTCTGCTTTTGCCTGAGATGTTCCTCTGAAGCGGATTATGCTGCTTTAGAAATTAGCCTCCAGCTTCAGCAGCGTCTAACCAGACAACAATGCCAAACCAAGGTCTGCTCCGTGCCCCTAATAGTTTTTTTTTCTATTCCTACCCAAAGCTCCACGGGGCTGCCTTCTGATGCTTTGTTTTGAAATCGGAGTGTTCCCAATTGTCTAGCACTCCGCCTCGCTCGTTATGAGGTTCATTTACCACAAGCCCCGGAATAATCACTCGCTTTTCATTTTCCCCAAGCTTTAGCCTTTTAAATGCTCCACCACTGGGCTGTTTGGCCAATTACAAAAGCAGACTTTCTATTACTCAGCATATTGTATCAAATTGCATACGCCATAGGGGGCGATCAGAGGAATGCAAAACACAGAAACGATGAGAAGGAGGCGAGTAACAATTATTTCACATGTACACCACCGGGCAGGACGTGCTCGTACGTTTTATTTATAAGAAAATAAAGTCATTAAGTGATAACATGCTGTGGCTGTTTGGGGGGCCGGGTTCGCTCATGCACAATAAACCAAACACAGTCTTAACTGATGCACTGGAATAAAACTGTTTCAATTATATTCTAGTTTGCAAAACTGTTCTAGAAGCTGATCAAAAAGACTTGGTTGACGCAAAGCCGCCGACTGGGAATAGCTTTATTATGAGGGAATCGTTTTTTTTATTTTGTTTTTCCTGCCTACAAGCTCCCACAAGATTTTTTTCTCGGAGCAAAACTGTTTGACGAGAGAGCCTCGCCACAACTGCTTCCCACATTTTTTTTTTATGTTTATCTTCGCAAGTACAGAACAGAAGACATTTTTCATTTCCCCGCCGACGAATCCCACCGGAGTGCTGCTGCCGCTGCCGCTGATGCTGCTGCTGCTCCCCTCGGATGATGATGATGATGATGACGCCCGGAACAAAGGGTTCACAAATCCAAACGCACACCTGTGGGCATCAAGAGGCTACGGCAAACCTAATTACTGTGATGCTGTTTGCCCGCGGATTTGTCTGTACAGCCAGCACACACCTAAAGAAATAAACAATCGCTATTAGATTGCTTTGCAGGCATCAAAATGAGAAATGTCTGAGTGTTTTGACTGTTTTCATCAAAGCGGGGAAAGATTTCCGAGCAGAATCTCTGTCTGGTTGGGCCAACAGACACGACAGGGACGGACTGCAATGGGAAAATCACCGGTTCATATACTGGATGAGAGGTGAAAGTATATCCACGTATATAGGGTTAGGGTTAGGAATTTTGGAAATTCAGGGTTGGTTGCTGACTGTAACTCTCTCAGTGTACAGCAATGATGCAACAATGGTTTTACACTTATTAAAGCTGCTTTGACGAACACTAAATGTCCCTGTAGAGGATAAAACTATTCTAATTATTGCCAGAGGCAGCATTTCTGCCAACTTTTAATAATGAGCCTGTTTGATATTGTGTTTATAAAGCAGGCCTCCGACTGTCTGTCCTCACCCATCACCCAGACAGTGAAGGTCAGCATCTGTTACTAACCGTACTGAAACCTCTCCCCACCTTAGTTTCTGTCTTGAATTGCTTCAATTATATCCAGGTTTTTAAAAAAAAAAACCAACAAAACCCTCCAAAAAAACCCACTCCAAATTGAAAAAACGTGATCTGAAAGAGCTCTTTTCCTTCTCCCTCGCTGACAAATTCAGACATGTAATCACGCCATTGTTCATTTCAAAAGCGGGACATCACTGAACACTTAAAGCAACCTTCAACTCTCTTTCTTCAAGGTAATCTCGTTGTGCTGCTTTAACTCTCGTTGTTTTTCCCTCTGGAGGTTTTTTTTTAAGTTCCCATGTCACATAATGGACCGTGATTGGCTCTGAAACAAGTTATTATGTCAAGACGTGATGCTGGTGTGTTCGCGTGTGAAGCGGAGACGCGAGGCAGGAAAATGAGTGTTGAAAAACTGCACAGTGGAGCTCCGACATCTGAGCGAGGGAACAACGAGCAAAATACATGTTTTCAGTGAAGGGGCACTGTGAATGTGTTCTCTGATTTGCATTTCCATCACCAGTTTACGTGCCAAGGTGAGCAAAAGATGGACCTTCTCTGGAGCGGGGCTGAAGCAACCTGCAGCACCTCCAAACAGGCTACAGCAATGTCTTTAAGTGCTCTATGATAAAAGCTTTCAAATAACTCAATAATGGAGGACTTTTATCATGAAAAATATATAGGAAATTAAGATTGTTTATAACCGAATTAGCTGCATCAGTTAAACACTGACTTTTGACTTTTGACGGCCACAAAAACTGCAAGAATTAATGAATGAATCCACTGAATGTACAGATGATACATGGAGCAAAATGAGCTTCTGTACTGTATTTCAACATAAAAAAATCCACCTGCCTCAGCGTTTCCTCCTGTTAAGACATTGTGATTGAGAACAGCCATTCAGCTGCCAATTATGCAGATGCTACATTTGTATTAATCACAGGCTGCTCGCCGCTTACACACACCAACAACTGCACTGAAAAAGAACAGGGCCGTGTTGTTTCCAGGAACACATTTCAGCGGCACTCGGTATTTCGGCCGTCGCAGGGACCCGCTTCAACCTGAGCGCAGCTGCTGCTGAATGAACGGCCGCCCTAATGAGGCGCTTTCATTTCTACAGCTCGTGTTTTTCCAACAGTCACGCCGGAGCCCCTCGGAGCGTAATTTAGTTTCTCTGGTGAGATTATGTGCATTAAATTGAGCAGAACAAAAACTCTTACATGGTTTCCTGTAATAAATACAATATCAAGTCTTATATAAAAGCGCTTTATTTAATCTCAGGTAAATGAAAAGAAGAAAAGCACTCAAAAATGTAATATTTGTCCGGCTCTTACAGTACATCTGTTCTCCTCCGTGTTCAAGTAATAGAAAATATAATAGTCTGCAGCCTGCTCGCAGCGCTGCACGAATAACTGCACATTACACATTAACAGAAGTAACATTCACTTCGGAATGCAAGCAGCTGATATCTTCACACTCGCCCCGATACTTCATGAAGAAATGTTTAATCATTGCACGATACAAAGACCTGTGGATCTATTGTAAGAAAATATGCTTCTGAAAAGAAAATAACACGTCCGCTCATTAATACTCTGTACTAATTCTGCTGCTTTCCTGCGATTTAAATGAGTCATTACACTGTAAACCCACCATGGTCCTCACGATGACGACAGCTGCCGCGGTGCCAGACACTACATCCAACATTAACACCTTGTTCAGAGAGTACAACAACCGAAAATACATGAGGAACATTCATAATTAGAGCTTGTGATCAACCCAAGAGGCGAACGTCTGGGTTCAGAGAAGTGTGTGTTGGCATTTATGTAATCTGCAGTTGAGTAATTGGGGACAGTTTGTGTCTTGTATAAATGAGCCTCCTAACTTCCTGTCTTGTATTTTCCTATAAAAAGCATAGTGCTGCTGGCGATGACAACCAACAGGCTGAACATTTTGCACATTTTTGGAAAACACTTCTCCAACGTGCCAATTTTGGGAGTCTGAGCTGAGGAGCTCTCATGAACTGGATGCTGAGTACAGTGTCTGTTTTGGCCTTGCACTATCGATACTCCCGGCAAAGCGATCAGTCCTAGATGCTCCGTCGATACGTTCCTTTCCGCTCGGTGCTACGTGCTGTACAGTATTTGCCACTGATGGCGAAAGCAGCGACAGGAGGACATTTGCTTCCTCTCTGACTCTCTCCGATAATCCTGCTAACATTTCAGGTGTTTCTTGCTGGTCATGTCGTTCCAGATGCGGTGCATCTCCTCGGGGGAGATCTGGTGCACGGTGACCACCCGGCGGTAGCGGCAAAGGCTGTACGCCATCTTCCAGTGGTTGAAGCCGCTGTTCTGGAAGGGGTGGATGCCCAGCTTACGCAGGCACACTCCGACGTACACGTCCTCCAGGTGCAGCAGCCTGGTGTGTAAGGAGGTCTTGTATATGAGCTCGGCCACGTCTGCCGAGAAGATGTATCCGGTGCCGGAGCAGAAGGGCGGGTACTTGCTCTCTGGGTACAGATCCCGGGGCATGTACCACTTGCTGCGCATGTCTCTGATTGGCCCACCGTTGATGACGTAGCCGGTGAAGTACCTCCTCCTGGGCTTGGTGGTGGGCTTCAGGAGGTTGTAGATGAGGTTCTCCATGTTGACAAAGATGTCGCTGTCTGTCTTGAGGACATATTGAGCCTTTGCACAGAACGTGGCCACCCAGCGCATGCCCATCAGCGTCTTGAGCGTCAGGTTGTGGTAAGAGTCGATAAAATCCTCCACCACGATGTCATGAAAGATCTGACTCTCCTGCTCGACCATCTGGTTGAGGACGGTGTCGGTGCTGCGGCCCAACAGGAAGAGTGTGACCACGCGCACATCCGGAAACGTGCTCTCGTCACCCCATGTCTCTCTGATGGCCTGGCGGGCGTCAAATTCCTTGTGGGTGGTGCTGATGAGGATGATGAGGAAGGGAGGCTCCGCCTCGCACTTCTTGTCCTCGTTGATGAGGTAGTCAAAGTCGTGCGGGTTGAGCGAGCGCGTGCGGATGTTACTGAAGGTGGAGTTCTTGTTCACCTTGGGTGCTTTGCGTATGGGGATGGTCAGCTGGCCCACGTAGGAAGTGGAGGGGCGGGACACACTCAGGTACCACAGAGCGCTGGCCCAGCAAACCACTGTCAGCAAGTATAAGCAGGAGACCTTAGAAGGCATCGCTGGTCACTCGGCTGTCGTTACCAGTGGCAGCAGCGTTGGGAACATCGAGGCCACGCCTCCATGAGTTGTCTCAGATGTGGCGGCGCAGCTTGAGGCTGCCTCCGCAACGCAGCTGACATTAATTTCAGATAATGGATGCCTCCTCTGCCTACTGTTGGTGCCGTGATGGAAACGGAGCGCAGCAGAGAGTTCTTATCACGTCTACGGCCTTACTGTGTCCCATCGCAGCTCGCAGGATGCGTTCAGCTCTCCGTGACAGCATCTGAAAAACAGATGAGAAAACAGGCCGTCAGCGGGGACATGAATCAGAACTCCATAATGAAACCGCTGCGGGGAGATAAGCATGTTGAGTGGAGGTGTAACTTCTAACATCTTTTATTTTCATGATAGAGCGTGTGGCATATTTAACAATACTTTTTATTCCCCATTCATTGCAGCCCATAACATCAGTCCACTGCGCCACAGCCAGTTACCCTATCACTCCATCACTGCGTCTGATAAGAGCGCCGTGGTGTGAAGAAAGTGAATATCCCAGCAAACTCTCCCCATTTATTGGGCCTGCTCCGGCTCGGCTCTGACTACTTTCTGTTTGCAAACGCTGTTTATTTCCCTCTTATCCCCCATGGACCAGACACAGGCCGGCAAATCAGAGCCACTCTGGCATTCTGAGAGGAAGAGGAGGAGGAGGAGGAGGATCAAGGCAGAGAAGGTGAAAGTGAAACGTTCTCATGGGGAACGATTAATATCCGCTTCCTCCCGTTCTCCCTAGTCGCTCCTTCCCTCCCCATCCTCCCCACATCTCAATGTCAAACTGAACTTGGCGCGTGGATTTTACATATTTTACTCAGTAATGAGCTACTCCTTCGTTAGCTGGATAGGCGCTACTGTGGAACTTCGAGAGCTGCGGCTCTAATTGGACGCGCTGACGGACCATCAGGGGAAGAATTTAAGCTCTAAATATGGAGAAGAAAAAAATTAACTGTCCGTATTTAAACATCGCTTTGTATTCCGAGGCATTGATGGATGACCGATTCACTGGATTCTTTTGGTGTCAAACAGCCAAACTGAACCTAATCCTTCTTTACAAACAGATCAGACGTAATCTCCTTCTGATGTGGCAGCGCGTCTATTCTTCTTCTTCCCGGGAAGTATATTTTTTCCATCATGCATAACTGATCAAAACTGAACAAAAAAAAGAAAGAAGAAGTGGTATAGATCCTATTAGAGATACTGAAATGTGCAGAGATGCAGCCCGTGCTCCGTTTTAAAGATAAACCCGGCTCTTCTTTTTTATCACACTCCAGATTTTGTCTTGCGGGGTGCGACGCTTCTTTTCATCAGGACTTTTCTGTTATTTCTCACCCCCTCCCGCCTTATTCCTACTATCTCTTCCCCTCCTCGCCCTCCCTTATGCTCTGAAGCAGAGTCATCAATCTCATGGTCCAGCAGAATCCATCTAATCATGGCTGCTTTTCCACACCTCCTCCCTCTCAATCACTCTCTCCATCTCTACTTCAGTGGGCGCTTGATCCATCTTTATATGTCTCACTACCTCCCTCGCCGTCTGCCTTAGTTGTCTCACTCTTCTATCCTCCTGGCCTTTTTTTTTTATTGTTTTTGTCTGTGCGACTCCTCGTTTCAAGTTTCCCCACACTCCTTTGTTATATCATCCAGAGCTACCTTTACCTGTGTAATTTTTCCTTCCTGGCGGCGCGTATGATTCCTGTCTTTACGGCTTGAACTTATTGACATCCACGATCGCATTCAGCCTCCCTTAAGCCACTCAATCTCCTCCACTTCTCCTCCCTCTCACTCCATCACAACCACTAAATCATCATATTCATCCTCTTTCCTTGACCTGGATCGCTCCTTCGCTCGACAGATCGGCTTGTTTTCACCTCTGTCGGGGGTCTATTGGTTTCATAATCCTCCAAAAAACGCCTGTCCGCTCGCTTTGCGCGAGCGCCGACATCCTCATTTGGAAATGCACCTCACGGAAATTCCAGAGACTTGACTTCCCCTTGGAGCAAATTGAAAGACGGCTGTATCGTTTCATGCCCGCCGTGTCACTTTGAATTACATTAGCACCCAGTAGATGTCCTCTCCCGCTTCCCACAGAGTATCAGGCGATGAGATCCTAGTTTGTAACTTGTGGTGATGCCGCTCTTGCAGTGGGAAACATGCAGGAGCAACGGTGTTAATTTGTGGTTAGCACCAACTAATTAAGCATGGCCTGAACAGGCCTCACAGTGTAATGATTCAACAGTCTGGTGAGAGATTCAAGTAGCCGTTTGTTGCAGATGAAAGACCTGAGATCATTATTATTGTTATCAAATTCACCAAAATATATTAAGAAATGATCTCGTCTGCCTTATTTCTGTGTTGTTTCCTGAGTACAATGATTGCAAAATATTAAAATTGAGTTTGAATTTCTTCTCCAAGACTACATAGTGCTTTTTATATACCTATACTAACATAATATAGATAGAAATAGATAGATAGAAATACTTTAATGATCCCAGACTGGGAAATTATTGATTAATATGAGCAATGGCAGCAAGTAGTGCTGCACTTTGTGTTTATTTATGCTCTGCGGTGTCACCAAGAGCTCACACACAAGAAACAGACGTCTTCGCTGTAACATTACGAGGTCAGAGGGTTGCTTTCCGTGTTTTAACGAAGAAGTGTTACCACGGTGACCAAAAGGACCACATTTGCGTGAATATATATGTCTTATATTATAATATAAGATATGATATAAGCTTCGATATCGCATGTGAGGTCGTTTCCTTGGCGGCTAACCACTGCGAGGGTTTAACAGCGGTTCAGCTTTTGAATCCATGTTAAAATCACACATCTACTTTCTCTACTTTCAAGTGCTCCGTCTGCTTTGACTCTGTGATCAAATATGAGAACATGACTGGGAAGTGAAACAGTCAAAGATATCTCACTGGTCCTATTTCATGTCTGTATTTGATAGAACAGCTGAAGAGTGACGGGAAACGGGAGGAGAGTGAAGGGGGATGACATGCAGCAAACGGCCGCAGGTTGGACTCTGCCGCAGCGAGGACGCAGCCTCCGTATACGGGCTGCACGCTCCATCAAATGAGCTGCCGCCATATTTCAGTTACTTTCGATGCTGTCCGCATTCATTCGCCGCCCAAGACGACTTGAGTGCTGCGCCTGAGCCATAAAACCAACACAATTATGGTAGAATTCAATATTGTGACAGCAAACGTACACAGTCATTTTTTCATCAATTGTCATACCGGGGTACATCCTGAAACTGGCTGCGGCAGCTATAGTGTGAAATGTCTGCAATGAAGAAAAGGCTTCAATATCACCATATCATGAGGCAAATCTGTGCAACATCTGTCAGGCTTCACCCTACACTGGCTGTTACATCTGGTCATTATTTTTCAATTCCAAACTATCTGTACCTCTTTGTTATGAGCCTATTTCTTTAAATTCTGGCATAGCTGCCACTTTTTTAGCAGCTCCTGTCCTCACAGTCACCTGTTTTACCTTTCACACTGAAGCGAAAAATCACAATCTGGTGACTAATTTGTTTGTCTGCATCGTTAGCTGCTTGCGATGTTCATGTACGGTCACGTCTAAGAATATCATCGAAGTGCCACTTCTGCGTAGCCGGTGGATCACAATAATGACCAACCTGCCGGCAAAAGGGCGGCGAATCATGTCAACAAAAGAATAACTGCAAAATACCACATCGCATTAAGGTGTGAAAAGCAATAACAAGAAAAAAAACAAGCATTATAATAACAGTCATTACCAACAGCCGCTCACAGGGCTTATTGCTAATGATCTGCTAGTCTCCACTGGCTGTCGAGACAGCGCGGTGACAGGAATGTGAGAGACTGGAAGACAGACGTGCAGTCAGTCTGCAGCACACCAGCATTAAGTGCAGTGAATGTAATGTAACCCTGCACAGGAAGTCAATTTAGCAACCTCATACTGAGCTCTGCTGCACCGGTTGCTGCTCCATTAGGCCTCACGCTGATCCAAGACAGTATGATCACCTTTGTGTGGAGGAGGAGGTGGAGGTGGAGGAGGAGGAGGAGGCTCTTAAAGCACTTCTGCACAGTGATCAAACATTCATCCAGCTTTTTTTTTTTTTTTTACTACTCTACACCTCAGTACTGTCAAGTGCTGAGACAATTAAACAGTTATGATAAATGCTTCATCACATAAGTCATGTTTCAAGTCAAATGCGAGAAATTGTTTCTTTTCTTTGCTATCTGCCGTCTCCCAAGAAACGGTGTAAAGCAGGATTCACTCCTCCAAAGCTGCCAGATGCCATCAAAGCGTGAGCATTTGGCCAAAAAGGTTGGCTGCCGCTCATGACCTGTAGTCGGGTCAACACCCTGGTGAGAAAAGAAGCTTCCCTGAGACGCTCTCTGACAGTTTGTGCAGAAAGCAAAGGAACGAAAACAGCACACGAGAAAGCTTATAGTCACGCTCATTTTCCAGTGGCCTTTAACTGTGACCAGTCCAGAGCACACCTGTGCACTAATCAAGCTGTTTAATCAGCCTCCTGATATGCCACACCTGTCAGCTGTTTTTCATTAGATGTCTTGACATTTTGAAAACAATTATGAACAGGAATCAAGGTGCAGATACATTTCTTTCTCTTTTTAAATCACAGCACACAATAATGTCAAAATTCTTATTACTTTACATTCTGTTGACAATCTGAGGTAATTTTTTGACTGTTTTGAATTCATTCTCACATTTTGCACATTTAAAGTGCTCGACAAACTCAAATAAACACATAAAAGTAATTGCGTGATCCAAACTATCAATTGATATAAAAGATACAATCAAATCTACAGAAGATGTTTGCAGAGTAATATTTGTTGAAAGACAACTGTTTACACACCCAGTTGGTGTTTGTTAAAATATATGTTTTTCCAATCTGACCTGCTGAATATCAGGCGCACCGGTGCAACCAGTGAAAATGTTATATCACACTAGATAGATTTTGTGTGACCACAACAGTTGCGCCCTGGAGCCCTGTTTAATCCAAAGTACTCCAGAAATGCGAGATCCTACAATTCCCACAATGCAGCTTGCTCCCGATTCCTGCCCTGCAAACGCTAATGTCCTCGAAAACGCTTTACTTCTGTTTGTAATGCAGGCCTTAAAAAAAAGTCTCCAACCCCAAGACGAGACAAGACTGATGACATCACTATGACATCATCAGGGTATCATCAATGTAATAATAATGAGCTGCAGCCCTAGTATTGTCTGAACTGTTTATATTCATTATTCTGTCTAAAAAAAAATACAAAAAGATCGATTCTGTACTTTGCTTCAGGGCCTGGAGTCACAGCGGCGCCTACATTATCACACATTAAAGAAATCAATCACAGATTTTACTATTATACAGTATTCCTGCGTGCTGGTCGCAGCAACTTTGAATGGATGTGAATCATCTGCTCTGTTGTCTTTACAATCATGTGACCTCCACAAGCCGGAGCTGCAGAAAACGCTGCAAGGCTACAGAGATGTGGGAGTTTCGGTCTCGTTTATTGTTGCACCAGATAATTGATTGCAGTCATTAGAGCAGCGGAGAGTGACCTTGCTCAGGGGAGGGTGTGAGGAGGGAGGAGGATGACTGTGCCTGTGTGAGTCAGAGAGGGAAAAAAGGCTACACAGATGTGGTTTATTACTCTGTAATGTCTGCTGTCTTTGTTGCATTAGAGCTACACGTATGTGGGGAAATGGAGGTAAATAAATCAGGGATGACATCTAACCTTCGCGCTGCCTGCTTCCATATCACAGATTTTTTTAATGATTGGCGGAGGAAAACAAGGCGGCAGGCTGCATCTCTTGCGTTTTTTTTTCCCGCTGATTTAAGCAAAGCTGTCAAAAGCGCTTCGGAAGGGTCTTTACATTGCAGCGTGATGACAGTATTTGAAAGCGAGGCATGACCTGTAAATATCGTTCAAACAACAACAACAAAAAGAATCAAGTGGATGATGGGGGCAAAAAATAATGCGCGGTGGGAAACTGGTCCCCGGGAACAAATTATATTCATCAAACACACCTGCCACTTTGACTCTCGGGCGCGTGGCGTTGTCTCGGAGTGGCTGTGTATGCTACAGTCTCCGTGAGGGGAGAGGAGCAGATACGCTTTGCCCTCAACCACTGAGACAAAAATCGACTTGAAGGCCAATGAGAGCTGCCCATGAATATTTCAAGTATTTTAACTACATTTCGTCTTTTCTTCGTGAGCAATAACTTTAAAATTATTTAAAAACACTCGTCAGATGCTGTCACACGCCGTCCGAAAGCCCATAACTCAACACCTTATCTGGAGCTCCTGCTGTTGCGTGTGTGATAAGCTCAACAGGAGGTTTATAACTGTCAGCCGCAAAAAAGAGGAAAAAAAAAACAAAAAAAACCCCACAAACTGTCTTCTGTCCGATGTTTGATCCTCTTTTCCTCCAATCTTCTGCCAACTCTAAAACCCATTATGTCGCCTTCTAAACATTCAAAAGAGGAATTAATGCGTGTGGAATTTAACGGCAATGGCCAAATTGGTTCGTATCCCACCTAATATGACAGAAGCACAATTAAAATGTCAGGGCTGGAAGGCTCCCAATGTGGTGCTCGCTCTGCTTTTGTTTCCGGGATAATAAAGGACTCGATGATTGTTGTGCAGCGGCACCGTATAGTCAGTATTACAGGCCACAGGCTGGACACTCCGGGCTTAGTGCAAAGCCTCTGAATGCAAAGCAGCTTAGGAGTGACAGAGGAAATGGGATATCAATAGCGGCCAACAGATTTGGCCGCTGCGCAGAAGCCTGATGCTCCATCCACACTTGAGCCCAAACGGGGCTGGGGCGCATCGGTCTGCGGCCAAGCAAATTCTCAGCGTTTGTTTTGTTTTAACGCTCGCCTCAAAGGATGTCAGAATGATTGCTGAAAGTTAAAAACTTGTTTAAAGTCAACTTGAGAACTTAACGAGCAATTCTTCAATTTTTTGGCGAGCTGAGACTCTGACCCGTTTGGTGCTTTGCGCAGGTTAATGCAAGCTGAGAGTTATAAGCAAAGGCTACTGTGCTGTGCTGGTGGATGAGTAAGCAGGAGAAAGAGGCATGGGGGGGTTTGCTGCAGCTGCATGTTGTCTAGAAAAATGAGTAACCAGATGAGCACAGGTGCATTCGATTTGTTTTGCCGTGTCAGGGAGGGCATTGCTGAGGGGATCGGCAGAGCTCCGGCACCCCCACGCCGGCCGGGCCTGTGTTCTGAATGCTAAGCACCCTCATAAATTGAAAATGACAATTTGATTCATGCAGGTAATACATTTCACTGTCCGACTGGGTGACATTGGCGTCATATAATATTCAAGCTGGGCGCTGCATCGAGGTGAGCGGGGACGACGCTCCGGGAAGACATTACGTGATAAGAGCCGGCGAGGACAATACATGACAAACAAGGAGACTGGGGAGGGTTAAGGTGCTGCTATGTGCCAGTTAGGTGGTAATAACCTTCATAGATCTGGCTGTAGAAGTCAAGAGTTTTACAGTATTGATAAAATGTATCAGCTCGAGCCACCAGAGAGCACAGGCGCCCGGGGCAAGGAACTGCTCGCTTTTTTAAACTTTTACATTATCCAGGGCGCAGTTTTGCTGAGCACACACTCTGAGTGCCTCGGCAGTTGCCGGGCCTCACAGTTGTACACTCGCACCTAAGAGCTGCTCGGCGGCTCAGTACAAGCACCGTTTTTTCCCCCACTGTCAAGCCTCTGCAGTGGAAATGTTCTGTCAGACCAGCCTTGCTTAAGAAAATAGTGACAATGTTCTGCTGCAGGAGGCTCGCACTCTGTAAACCTTCTCCTGTCACGCCTTGGTGACTTTTCCCAAGGTAAGGAAACATGAAGCCCCTCTTGAACTGAGTGGGTGGATCCATCTGTGACTTCACTTCACAGTCAATCAAATGTACCCGTCAATATATTGTGAATAATGTTATTCAAACACACATCTCAAAGGATTTAGCC
>CAEMYA010000158.1:1332290-1360133 GCA_903131615.1 Diplodus sargus | reverse complement strand
ACACACACACACACACACACACACACACACACACACACACACACACACACACACACACACACACACACACACAGCTGGAGTGCAGTATCTCCAGAGCTTCTTCACTGTGTCAGGTATGACTATCATGAGAAAGAGTTTCTATGTTGTTTTATATGTAAATGTTCACTTATGTGAGTGTGTTGAGTGTGTAAATCAAATCAAAACTGACACCACACAAAACTGATCCCATGTGGAAATACAAAAACAACTAACATCATGAAAAAGTAGCTGAATTCTACACACCATTAAGCACAACAGATGATAGCAAATATGACAACCCTCCCCTGTTCTGTGTCTGGTTATGATTCATATTGTCGGAATTTGATTACATTCTATCAAATCTGAATCCTTGTCAAATCCCATACGGCATCTTAATTATGTTCAGTTTTTCAGCATTTAAATAGCTCAAGTTATAAACAGCCAAAGCTGAGATCTGTAATCAGTCTTATTTGTGTGATAAGAAAGGTTTTTCGCTGCAGCCTCATGAATGTTGACAACCTGCAGACACATTTAAGCAGCAGCTGTAGACCTCATTTTTTTCTCCTTTTCTTTTTTCCGGTAACCTTGATGAGCTTAAAATATTTATGAAACTTTGACTTCAGTTCTGACATTGACAAGACACAGCTCACAAGAGAGCTACAGCGATAAGTCAATCAAATCTTATGTTTAGCTTCTCATCTATGAGGATATAAAAAACATCAGCGCATACTGGACAACATATATGCCGGTACTGATATATCTGTCATGGGCTAATAATATGATATATATGAGTTACTCAGGCTCTTATTGTGACATTCAGCACCAATGCACTCCATTATCTTCTGTTCCGTTTCTCTTCACTAATAAAGCTAAGAAACATAAAACGTTCTCAAAGAGATTTGGGAGCATCGGAGCTAACAGATTTTGCCAAAATGTCCTTTTTTGTGTCCTTTTTTAAGTTATATATGTGATCTTTTGTTGAGACCTGGTGGACCTGTTGGATTATAATGATTTTATGGTGGTGAATGTACTCCTCACATCTCCAGAAAATCATGCTGAAGTCTTTTATATCTCATGACAGAGCTTGTTAGGTGCATGTGACTCTTAATATCCTCTTTTATTTATCTTTTGGCAGGCATAAATTGTGGCTGCAAAACATTTTGGAGTCGGTACTGCACATTATCTCGCTCACATAACTGCTTACCTCTCCTTTCACATAACTGCCAGTGTGAATACAGCCAGGCCTGATGTGATTTTCACCTTTGTGTGCTTTTTCTGTGCAGAGATGACGGCCTTGATGGTGTCACTGACATATGTTGTGTGAGTCAATGAAAACTAAATGATATATTGCTATTTTTACAACAAACTGCAATTTTCCTGTCGTGCTGGCATCTGTTATCAGCCTTGACAGACTTGTTAAAATGTATGAATCTAAATATCTTTTAGATTTGGCAGACATGAAAAGTAGCTGAAAGGTGGGTTATTATATTTTCATTAGAGAATCACTTCTCTTGTTTTCAGTCAGTTTCTGCTGCTTTAATATAATTTATGTTCCTTATTTAAACGTTTGGCTCATAAATCCTTGGCAACCAGTTGACTATACAGCAAACCCTGCTGGTATTTTAAATATAAAGTGTTTACATGTAATGGTACTTTTGCATAAATGTGAGCTCCACGCAAATCGCATCCCTTGGACCTCAAGGGAGGCGGATAAAACATTAATGAACATGCTCCTCTCTCCACACAGTTGCACACACATGCACCTAGTCTGCTATCCTGCAGGAATCACAGCAGGCACTTCAGACCTCATGATGGTTGTCTTTGTGCGTGTGTGTGTGTGTGCGGATGGCGTGATAACCCGCGGTGTGGCTGCCCACAGTTGCCTCTGGGCCCTCGGAGGTGAGGCGGCTATCTCCAGCCAGCATGAGGTCCGGTCAGAAGCCATGCTGCTCAGTATGCCCTCGGTAAATAAATGATTCCCACCTGTCAGACCCGCTAAGCTTCAGCTTCACAGAGGTGAGGTGCTGCAGAGAGCATGTCTTTGAGTCAATTTTTCTATTTATGTGCCATATATGTGTGTGCGTGCGTGTGTGTGTGCGTGTGTGTGCGTGTGAGGACAGTGTGTAGCGGGGTTTGCCTTCGACCTAAACCCTGATGGAAAAAATACACACTCTAGTTTTCATTGTTCTGTCAGCCTGTCAGATGCAGTTTAGCTTAAAAACACACACATACCCTATCAGCATACACACACAACCCCACACACACTTACACACAAACAGAGCAGAATGCAATTCCATGAACTTTTTACCTCTGGCAAACACATCAGTATAAGGATGAGGAGTATTCCAAGGAGTGGTTTTAACCTTAAACTTTGCTTTGTTTGTGTCGGAGCAGCCCCAAGGACACACTATGAGATCAGAGGGAATGTGTATGTATGCAATGTGTGTGTGTGTGTGTGTGTGTGTGTGTGTGTGGGTAAGTGCGTGGAGTGAGTCAAGGAATGAGGAGGGAAACACTAGAGTGTAGGCGAGACATGGGCAAGCTGCATATGTTAATGTGCATTTTTTACAATATGTTAGAGCTGTTTACTTAGCTGTGATGCCACGCTGTAGATATGATGCCATGCTGCAGATCTGATACCACACTGCAGCTATGATGCCAAGCTGCAGATATGATGCCACACTGCAGCTATGATGTCATGCTGCGGATCTGATGCCACACTGCAGCTATGATGCCATGCTGCAGCTATGATGCCACGCTGCAGCTATGATGCCACACTGCAGCTATGGTGCCATGCTGCAGATATGATGCCACGCTACAGCTATGATGCCATGCTGCATTTATGATGCCACGCTACAGCTATGATGCCATGCTGCATTTATGATGCCATGCTGCAGATATGGTGCCACGTTGCAGCTATGATGCCATGCTGCAGCTATGATGCCATGCTGCAGCTATTGTGCCACACTGCAGCTACGATGCCACACTGCAGCTATGATGTCATGCTGCAGCTAAGATGCCACACTGCATCTAAGATGCCACACTGCAGCTATGATAGCATGCGGCAGCTACGATTTCACACTGCACCCTGCAGTCCACGGTGACTGCATCGCGGTAAGTGGAAGTTCAAATGTGGCTTTTGTGAAAGAATGGAAACTGGGAGAATAAATGATATTCATCTCCTCCAGCAGCAGGGAGATGAATATTTAAATCTTCTGAGGACTGGACAAGGTTAACTGGTGTGGATACTAGCCGACTGTACCTCCAGCTGAATGTCTGCATCTCTGAGCGCCACATTAATGAGAGCTATTTAAACATCTTCACCTCCGGGCCGAGCTTTGACAGAGGAGCTATTGTTACAGTGAGGAAGGGAAAGAAAGATAAAGAGAGAAGAGTAGGAAAGAGAGTGAAGAGGTGAATGGGAGACATGGGGCAGAGTAATGCTCCAACCCCAAACCTCGTAAGTATAATTCTAACTGTCCCAGCCCACTGAATGACCATAATATATCTGCAGAGGGTTTAATAGGGTTGTTGATCAATACCAGTGACTCAACGATTATCCTGCCAAGTGCTGAGGCTTCAAGTTTCAAGCCTTGTAAATAAAACACCCATTAGATGACTTAACACCCCTTTAAAGTGTTTCTCTAATTAGGATTAAGGAGACATGCAGTGAAGAGGTTTAAAGTGAGGCTTTGGGTGAAAGTGAATCTAGAAAGTTAGAGGCAAGCGGCACAGGAATGATTGGGGGTGGAGAGGCTGAGTCTTACATTTGATTTGATAAAATAGCACGACCCTCCCTGGCAATAACTCTGAATTATAGATCAGTGGCAAACATAATGAAATGGTTTTTAAAAAATCCAGCTGCTTCATAATTCTAAATGAACGGTCGTCACTGCCACGTAATAAATAAACAGGTTACATTTTGATGGCATCATCTGGTATGCAACAAGCCATTTGATTACATGAATCCAATGAAAAACAGACTCAATGGGTATCACATGGATACAAAACCTTGGTGTTAACACAGAACAAGTATCTATAACAACTTCAATTGTTAAGGGTTGAACTACACATACGCCGAATCACAGAAATAATGATGTAACCTACTGTTACTATTGCGAGCCAGCTGAAAGTCGATATCTTTTTAAATTTCAAATGTTCAATTCCCACGTTTCAACACAATATATTTGGGAAGTATATATAAATCTGAGATGAGACAACACGCTAACCTTCAGCAAAAAAAACCCAAATACGTCACACAGGCCTTAACAGAAATGTGAGCGTGTCTTTCCGTTAGAGCGTGTCAGTGATGACAGGGAGTGATCCGGCAGCCGTCTCACTGCTTATGACGGCTGTCAGATGGGAGATCCATCTCTGTGATTAGCTGCTGGACCAGCTTTCTTTCCTCTGGGACCGATCGATTTGAGCTGGCCGCTGAGATCACGCCTTCCGTCCCGCACGTCAAAGATGACTGCGCATATGTGTCAGTGTATATAAGTGTGTGTGGTGATATACCGTAGGTTCAATTATATTCTGTCCTTCCCAAAATATAAGCTCAGACTGCACTTTGGACATTAAGACGTACTAAAATCAAAGCACATTTGAGAATCAATTAACAAAAAATCCTTCACTGGCGGAGCCTTCGGTGCATACAAAATGCGGAAAATGAAAAAAAGCCTGATTCCCCTGACACCTTCCTCTCATCTTCCTGCCTGTCCTTGACCAACTACAAAATGGCCTCCATCAAAGCAGGATCATTCAGCCTCTTCAAGAAGTGGCTGGGGTTCAGCCTAAAAAGATATATAAAAAAAATAAAAATATATACACTCAGTTGACGTGGCTTCACTGGAGGGGCATCTTGAGATGAAACCAAAGTTACTTCTCACAGCATCTCAGATTAGACCTTATCTCTCTTTCTGTAGTCAATTCAGCACAGCTAATGTCTAATCCTTTCTGATCAATAGGAGAGCACTGCTGGAAACATTACTTCCACTGATTTTACATAAAATCCCAGAAGAGATGATCAACAACTCATCTCTCCGTTTCTTTATCTGATGTGACTCAGACTCAGTCCTGACGCTCTGTGGGGGGCTCTGAGCTTCTGATGAGAAACACCAACACCTCTTTTCAAACTGAGAGAGTCCCTGCAGCGGCGGCCATCTTGACCTCAACAGGAGTCAGATATGAAGATTTACTCATGAGCCAAAAAAGGTGTGACAAGCCTCAAGCTTCGATCCTGTGATACTGTGCGTCAAGAGAAAAATGTCAAGCATCATCGATCCTTTAATGGCCGTCTCTACTGTTTGGTGGCACACATTACATGTCGAATAAATGCAACTATGTGCGGCTTGAGAGGCATTTTGTTCTGTTTTTTGTTTTGAATTGTCTGTGTATTAGTGTGTGCTTGAGTAATTTAATTGTAAAGGAAATACTCAGTGTTCTCGTGGATGGAAGAAAAGAGGATCTCACGGTGGCGTTACACCGACTAACAAATGACCAAATTTGTTCGGTCTGTACAAAGCTGTGCTCTCACGATGCTCAAATTTCTAACTTTGATATTCTCTGTTTTTTTGTTGTTCGTGCCCACAGGGAACCAAGAAGTGCAAAAAAAACATTTTTGCAGCGCGTTTTTCACAGTTGGACCTAAGCCATTCGCGGTGAACACATTCTGTCTAACAAAGACAAACCTTTCTGAAGTCTGCAGCCAATTCTTTCAAACCACTCTGTTTCCCAGCAGCCCCAAGTCCTACATCTGTGTCGCTGTCGGGGTCAGCGTGCTTTTCCCTGTGGCACCTTTATCTTGTTCCGATAAACCAATGATGAAAGCAGGTGAGGACAAAGACTGTCCTCGCTGCACTGACAATCACACTTCCATTTCAATGAAGCTTCTCTCTCAAATTTTTTCCCCGACACATTTTCTGCAATTCAAACGAGTTTTTAGTAAAACAGTTACCCTGACAACAAACTCTTCACCCACTTGACAGTGTGAATGAGAATAATTTAGTGTGTACTTGGAGAAGAAAGTGCCAGGAGTGAAAGTGAACGTGCTGTCACCTTTTCACTCATTCTTAAGTATAGCTTCATGTCTGTTCAGGTCAGGAGGCGGGGGGCAGGAGAAGATTGTGTGCAGCAGCTGAATTGGCTGCAACGCTTCCCTCCCTCTCCGCCCGCTCACAGCGTAAACACAGTCGTTCGCTGACCCCCCTCTCTCGCCGCAAATTCATTTTTCTGTCTCCGTCCTTGAAAGGAGGATGTCTGAGAGCTGACAGGATCAGAACTTCGGGGATGCATAACAGCAGCGAATGTTGAAACTCGGCAGGTCCGCCTCAATGAGGTACTTTGTCTGATTGATTTTTTCTGCTCTGTTTTCGACGGAATAAATGGCCGAAAAAGTGCAAAAAGCAGAAGTTGGACGGAGAAGTCAGTGCTTCATCTGAATATGCAGAGAGACTCACACAAAAATACAAAAACTGTCCAAAAACAGGTCTTGTGATGCAATAAAATGAAATAAGTATAAACACAGTCATGAAATCAAGAAGTAAGAGGCAGACTCTCAATGAATACATAATAAAAAACAGGAAGCTGTTTCTGTCTTTGGGGGCTTCACTGATATTAAATGACAACACAAGTGTTTTTTCACATTGTGTTTGATAAATCCAACGAGTTTACAAGAGATCTGCACTGGTTTATGTCAGTTATTCAGTTTTAGACTTTAAACAGTGCTGGAGTGACTTGCAAATCCTTCACCGTGGTGCTTTCAAGCGCTTAAGGGAATGTTTGATGACGGAGCCTTGAGCACTGCATTCATATGCTGTGATGTTTGGAAACTCACCTGGGAAAACAAGTCATTATCAGACATGGAGGCAGCTGCAGCGACACAACAGCACATGAAGGCACCATGAACGCCAGAGGTGAACTAACATTGGATGATCAGAGTTGGAAAGCCCATTAGGAAAAGCACATTCATGTGGCGGAACGATCTGAAAGATTAGTTCCCAACTGAGAGAAGAACCGAAGAAGTCCGAAGAACAACTTGACTTTTGAGTTTTTAACTAAACACAAGAGTCACGTGTGCTCTTAGTGACTCTCATGGACTCCTTAAAACGTAAACCTTCACTTTAAGGAGTCCACAAATCAATTAATCTTATTATGACAAGAAGCTCCAATAACGAGACAATTCAACACTGCACAGCATCGATCATAATTCATGTGAGTCATTGATGTGAATGAGGACCAGAGAATGTAAACAATTAAACAAGACTTTAAAAAAGGTTCAATTATGTCTGCATGCTTTGGGAAATGACAGGCACTAACTGAAGAATTAAGCAGCTATTACTTAATGGCTTAAACACTCCAAAACCATCCTCATAAACTGTAGGGAAAATCAAAAGACATTTTACCTGAAGACAAGGAAGTCTGGAGTACAAGTGTTGACACAGTAGATAAAGCAGGAGCTGCTGCACACACATTGCGCAGGCTTAAAGTCTATACACATAACGCAGATGAACTCATCTGTTACAGTCATGAGATATTTAGGATTTAATTATTTTGCGCTATCTAATTGTGTGCTTTAATTATGTCCCTTCTGAGCGCTGCACTCCAACCATAAAGACAACAGTGACGAGCACTTGTCACCACTCAATAACCAGAACTTCCTTGTGGCTTTCATTAAATCACTAATTAAAACACCCATAGTCAATGCTGACGGTTTACAGATCATCTTTCTATCTGTTTAATTAGACTAATTGTTATTTGCTACAGTGCTCGCCGTAATGTTATTTAATTAGGTGCGGAATTAATAGATGAACTCGTGGTGAGAATCTCAAAGGTTGTAAAAAGTGAATTTGTGCTCTACGTTCAAGCGTGATGGATTCTTGATTAAAAGGGAACAAAATGTGACCGAGGTTTTATTTCATTTCAGCCGTAGTGAGAGTGACTTCTATATTTAATGAAATGAGACTAAATTAAAATATAAGGGGCCTAGTTTTAATCATGTTAATGAAAATTTTGCGGAATGTTCTGATTTGCATTCTTGCAGGGGGTTAGAAAAGCCAATCGATAAAACTTTAATGACTGTATGCTAAGCTTATAGCTTAGCTTAGCATAACATAACTCTTGCAAAATCTTGATTTTACATTATGTTAGAAGCCCAGCCACCGCTATATCTAATATTGGATGTATACGTTTTGACTGATGTTTATATACCTTCACAATTGCTTAATAAATAGTTTGTTTAGCATTTCATTGTCCGTTAACAGTCAATTAACAATTACTAAAGTTGAATTAACTACACCTTTACCATTTGTTATGGATGGTTATTACATTCATTTAATTTCCTCACCCCTTCACCTGTACTACTGTATATTCTCCTCTACATAAATCTGCAATACATCATGTCATTTAACTTTCGAGAACACGAGGCTAAATGTAAATCATGACGGTGTAAATGTGACTGCAGAGTGAAATGACCACCAGCTGAAGGTGGCTGCGAGCGCTTTATGGTAACACTCCCGTGATTCACGAGGGCGGTGGTGTTGGAGGACGAGGCGGACTGTTTACATGTGTCGACTGTCAGCTTTTACAGCTGGGAGTTAAGGACCCGCTATCTGTTTTAAAATCACGGCGGTGTACATTTGTATCCCGCCCCCCAACTCTTGTTGTTTTAGTGGATACGAGAGAGTTTATGGGCCGTACGTCAGCTGTATCAGGTGATGCATCTGAAAGAGCTTCCTGGAGTTTTACGTCTTCCCGCTGTTGGGCGGAAAAGGTTACGCTTGAGTAACGATACGACTGAGAGACAGAGAGAAAGAGGCACCGCTGTTCTGTTAATTATTCAGAAACATCCGACTTTACAAACTACTGTTATCCAAGTGTATTACAGTATAAACTGCAGGGTGGAATCACAAAGCTCATTCTTCTCAATCTGATGAGTAAGTGAGCAACAGCAGCAGACACTCAATATCTCCCAGCGCATGTAATCCAATAACTTCTTGTACGGACAGGATCGGCTCCCACAAGGGAGGAAGAGCTGCTGTGGGTTTCTCTGATTGCTTAGCTACACCGTACGCTGTATGAGAACACACGCGCGCACACACATACACGCACACACACACATACACACATTTAAGGCTTAGGAGGGATTGGGATTTGTTTGAATACAAAATAACCATAAAAACAACAAATAATGTGATTAACAACACGGATGAGGTGACTTATTGTTTTGGATCTGCACATTAAGCTTTTGTTACCGCGTGAGAAAGCTGTGGAGTTATTTGTAGTGTGTGCGCACAGAATGTATTTACATCTCGCGCTTGATTCTTGCCACAAAACATTTTGTTCATTTGTTTGGGCTTCTGAAATAAATTGCAGGATGATTGCATCTTTAAATAGCTCATCAGGATTATCTGCATTATAAATGTGATAACATCAGTGTTTAAATACGTCATTACATGCAAGAAAATACACTTTTTGAGATTTTTTTTTATTCAAGCCTGCCTTCATAATACTGCCAACATTTGTTTGAAAAACACTTGACATGACATTATATTTCATCTCTGACTCTCATTCTCAATGACCTCTTGTAGGCAACACAATATAAACAGATATTTGCACAGATTATGTGCTGGAAGTGGATGCTCTGGCTTAATGGCATTAAATGAAATGGAAAACAAAGTAATGGAAAATAAAAAAGGATCCATTAAGGTGAAGTATTGACCCAGGTTAGTGAAAGCGAATTTGTTTATTACACAAGTTCTTTTTTCCAAAAGAAAAATATGCTTTTTAATGGAGTCAGGGCTCCAGTGTGGCTGAGATTTAGAAAACAATTGAAACTATGGTTGATTCTTGTTGTATGTGATTTAAATAGAGAAAAACACAATTTCTTTTTGCAATCATTTACATAATATTTTAAGAAATTAAGTTAAAACATATTTTTGGGTGCATCTAAATGAAATAATATGTTGCAATAGCGCAAACAGTGTGTAAAATTCATCTGGAGCCCTGAGATTGGAGATTTATTCCCCTAACGGTCCGCGTTCTGATCACGCTGGCCTCATTTTACCCTCCACATGAAGTGCTTAAGTTGGCCTGCCGTGTCTGATGACGCACGCAGGGACGACAGGATGAGATGTGGGGTGCGATTAACACTTTTGATATCCACCACCAGTTCTCTCTTCTGTTGTCTTTGGTTTCTCGTTCTCTCCTTCTTGGCTTTCAGATTCGAGATAAGATGAAACTTTAATGATCGCCACGCGGAAATTGGGTCGATGGAGCCGCAAACAGTAACAAGACGCATCGAAGGAACGTGGCAAAAGCAGGTCTCATAAACATATGCAAACAATATGTTAAATATTGGTACTGGGTACGGGTGCGTGGAAGAAACTATGGCAGAGAATATCCAGCCTACAGCAGGTAGCTACTTTTAATGTACTGGAAGCAAAACAAGCAGAAAAATAGCTGCTTCGCTGAATTAAACAGTCAAACTAAACAGCAGCTCTTGAAATGTTATTCGGTGAAATGTTTTAAGTCTGTGTTAGTTTGAAGTATTCATGAGCTGACAGAGCCTTAGTGCCCCGGGCAGGATGTTTCCATTGAATGCTAACACCTTTATTTTTCATCCAAGCGTCTTCACCATGGGGCTGGACTACAGACCGCCAGGTTTGAGTTTGAAAAAAAACTGTCAAAATATAGCTCTGTTTAGCTGCTGCTTGGAAAAAAAAGTAAAGTAACCTAGAAGACAAGGACACAGCAGTGGGTGCGTGCCTGTGTGCTTGCAGGTCAACCACTAAACTCATCACTCACACCAGCCTCAAGTTCTCTCTGGTATTTTCAAAGTTATACTCATGAAGTAAAAGCACATTTCTCCTCCTGTTCCAGTCGGCAGTCAACACGACAGAACATTAACAATAGAAGTAACCTCTGTGGGTTGCCGCAGCAGCAAAGTAATCTCTGAGATCATCTTCATGTCGATAAATGGCTCCAGATAAGAGCACAATCCGATGTGACAAGGGGTGTTTATTCCTCCCGAAGGTCTGGCTCTGCGCCAGAACTAGCCAGCTCTCATCAGCTGAGCAGCACCTCATATTTTCTTTTAATTACATATTGTGTGTTTAACTGCGTGCATTCACAGGGTTTGGGTATTAATCTTTATTATGGCCTTATTCAGCACTAACCAAATGAGCCCCTTTGTTATTATGAACCAGCTTTTCCAGTAAATCATGTGCCTCAGGTGAGTGGCCAAGTCTATTTTCCATCTTAGTCATCAGACACTTTATAATAACTCCAATAACTCTGGGAAGGAAAATCTGATGAGTTGTTTTCAAGTCCCACAGCAGCGTTCAGCAGGAGTAAAATTAAGGTCAAACTGGGTATAATGCCGACAGCAGAGGCTAATCAATGTGTCAGAGGTTTGATTTTAGCAGCGAATGCTTTGGTAGGAACCAGAGTAGAGCTCAATGAACTTCAGTTTGGCCTTCGGTGTTAACTCTGTGGTGACACTGGAGAAATCTTAAATGGAGCTGAACGATGTGTTAGACCTTTGAACTACAAATTATATTGATTGCCAGATTCTACAGCGTGACCGAGTTGCTCGGCATTCAAAATTTCCCGAACTTTAAGAAATTGAATTGTATGAGCTGTAGCGGCCCTAGAGGTCTGCGTTAAAAGATGTTCTGGGCTTGTGTTTATAAAGCATCTCGGAGAAGTAAATCGGTCCTAAGTGACACAAATTTCTCGTACAGTTAATAGAAAAACGCAGCTTTGACACACTTGGCTTCATCCATCACAACCAACATTTTTAGCAGTAATAGAGCAAACTTTGATGAGCTGCAACTACGTTATGTTTGCTACGCTGAAAAAGAGGCCAGGAACGGATAAGGAGCGAGCGATGGAGCTCCACAGGGGCTCATATCTCCTCTTCTGCCCTTCTCTCATTAGACCTGTCATGTTTTTTGTCATGTGCCATGTTTTGCTCTGCACTTTTACCTGACTGTGTTCACCCTGGTTCCAGTAGTTAATTCATCCTTTTGTCCATGCATGTTCCCTCATTCAGCTGTCAGATCGTCAACGTCTGTTCCCCAGTCCTGCATTTGTTCCTTGTGTTTCATCAGTATTCCTGCTTTTGTTCCTCGTGCTTCTCCAGTTTGTTCTCAGTTAAGTTTTCTTATTCCCTCTCCCAGCCTGCTTTTTCTGCTGTTGGTGCTTGCTAGTTTTTGTTCTTTGGATTATTTGCATATTTTATTATGGCTAGCTTTTTGTTTTTTCTACGTGCTTTGTGTACGCATTTGGGTCCTTTTTTGTTAAACCCTACTCATAATTAAGGATAATAGCTTTTAATATTCGTGCCTTATTCTCAATGAAGCTTCAAAGCTCCAAAAATGGTATTTGGGACAGCACTATTTGAATAGATTACCATTTATTTACATTTCATGGGCAAATCAGAGCTGATTGATGATAATAATCGTTACTGCAGCCCTAATTTAATACAGCAATATTATAATATTGAAGAAATATATTCATATTGTCACGTAGTTCCCCCTCCTCTAAAGACAACAAGGGGATAATGTATTTTACTGAAAGGGGGATTTGGTTTCCAATATTTACTTACCGCCTATGCAGAAGTCTAGTTGGTAAATAGCAGTGTAAACTTTTGTGCTGCATTTCCATTTTTTGTGCTATTTTTCCATGTAAAACCTGGACAGCTTATTCACCAATATTGTGAGTATTGAGTGTTAATGCATACACTGCTAGCAAAGGAGCTTTGGATTAGCAGGTTAGCATGCTAACTTCAATAAATATCTCTTCAACATCATACATAGACTTCTTTCACAACGTCAGCACTGTTGTTTCTATTGATAATATATTTGTACATATTGCACCTTTAAGTTTCAGTAACTGTCCAAAAACAACAATATGTCATCATAATTTCAACAGTCGCCTGGAGAAAGTCAGCGCAAGAAGTTCCTGCTCTGCTTTTCGTCATGGTTAAACTTTAAGCTCCCCTCTGTGAGGGATTTCAGGATGCTAAGCAAATACAGGCCCTGAAGTGCTGTTTGTTTTCAGGTCTCCCTATACAGTTCACTTAAACTTTAACAAATTGAAGCCGTTGTACTGCCTACACCAGTGCATTTACTCCTTAACTGTGACAAGAGCAATGAGGAAGAAAGGATCAGCCAACACAGTCCCTGTGTAACTCCTTCTTTGCTTCAAGTGTTGAGCTTTAAGTTGAACAACTCCTTCTTTTATTTTGTAGGTCTGTCTTTGTCTCTTTTCCTCCCTCTTGATTTGATCATCTGTCCCTCAGTGTGTTTCCCTCATGTCTCTTTTTTGGTTGCTGCCTGTGTTCGATTCATAGTTTAGATTTTGTATTTCTGTATTTCCTTAGTTCTTGGATGTGCTTATGTCTGTTTTCATAGTTTTTCTCCCCTGCCAGTTTTTGTTTGGATTCAGATTTAGTTTATTAAAGCTCACTTCATGCTTCTCTCTGCCCGCCTTCACTCTTGCTTTTTTGTCCTTCTGGGAAAAACCTGACAGCATGTAAATATAAACAATTTCTTTATCTACAGCTCATGAATACATCTAGTGTGCTTGTAGAAAGTGTCCATGTACGTTGAATTGTACACTTTATCAGCTTCCTATTGTTGATAACAAGCCCAGTGTGTGCAGACGCGGATATGTGCGTTACTGTTCACCTTATCACAAACTCCAGGCGGAGAGTCTTAACACTGTGTGACAAAGTGCTGGATGCCTGAGCTTTGTGGCGTCTCCTTCTTATCACTTTTATCATTTTATGAGTTGAAGTAGTGTACACTCAAGATAACATGTTCAGAGATACAAAGTGATTCATTCAGTAAGTGATTCATTCGTTCATGAAAGATATCGCGGAGAAAGATTTCCTCCTCTTCTTGTAGTAACTGAAAGGAGACCTGTTATGCTCGTTCATTGTTTCCTTTCCTTCAGTGTGTTATATAGGTTATTGTGCATGTAAAAGTCAATGCCAACAGGAGCTCCTCTCTCCCACAGAAAACACTGCTCCTGAGATGCCTCGTCAGTAATTCTCCCTTTATTTTGTGACCTCACTACGTTCGCATAATTTCTGACTATATTCATTCAAGTTGGAAACTCGACAGAGCTGACTGGAGACATGTTGAGCGTTGCTTGCTCAGGCGTGTGTGAGCTGACCAATCAGAGCAGACTGTGTAATCAGGTGGAGAGCCTTAAAGAGACAGGAGCTAAAACAGAGCATTTCAGAGGGGTAATATGTGCTGCTATGCGATAATTGATGTATTTTTTGAGCACAGATGCATGTAAACCTATTATAGCAGCAACCTGAACTGAAATTATGAACCTGACGATAATAACATGTCTCCTTTAATGCTGCATATGGTTGTTTTCGTGCACTAACATAAATCCACATGTGGGGAAAAGACCACAGTCGGTGTTGATGATGGACACTTTCGTTGCCCAGAATGCCTGATGATGATGATGCAAAACACATTATCCTGCGGCCAGAGTGGTAATTATGGTTTCTAATGCGGGACCAATTACTAAGTGCCATCAAGCTGCACTGCTCCGAATGTGCAATTAGATTTAATTACATGATAGAAGTATGGCTGATAGCAAGAGTGAATGATGAGGAAGAAAAATAGATGCTCCCATCTCCCGTCTCCATCTCTGAAAAAGCTGTCTTGTCTTTGAATGCTCAATACTGGCATGCTAGATAATATGGGCAAAGTATTCCAGAGGCACACTGTCAGGCCAGCACTCCAAATTTAGCTACATGTGGTGCTTTTTCAGAGGTAAAATGCATGGGGGGGCTTGTGACCAAAATGGAAAGTGTCATTTGGCTCAGAGTGCTGCAGTGTGTGTAGGCTGGCCGGCCAGACAAATTTTTGGACAACAGTTCTTTTCTCCATCTACTGCCTCGACCCCATACGAGTCCCAAGTACCTTCCTCTGAAACAGGCATCATTATATAAAAAGGCACAGTCAACAGCAGTTCACCAGCCTGAGAGAAAATGTCAAATTTAAAAACAAAATGTAAACATATCATCCACATGTGACAGGAACCAAACCTTTTACAGTGTTTTTTCGCAGTAGGATCTGTGTGATCCATGAAAAACACACCTTGTCACCGGCGATGGTAGCCTGAAAAAATACAGTCTAAAACCTCAAGGGAGGATATTTTCACAGCTGATCCACGTGAGACACAACCCCGAGGTCAGAGCTCACTTTTGGTTTGACGGGCCAGTTAGTGAAAGCTGTCAGCTCTGCTTTATTGCTGCTACTGCAGCAGCCGTGATGTAGTGGGAAATAAAACAGGTAAGCTACCTCAACTATGTCAACGACACTATTTACCTTTCTTAGCTGTCTTTAAATGTATTTCATCCTCTTGACTGACAGTACTGATCAACAATGTTTCACAAAGCTTTGAATATTTTATAGTTAGCCAAACAGAGCAACAATAATGAGGCTCAGCAATCCTGTCAGGCTCTGAGTTTCAATCAAAATTACATTCTGTTTTCTACAAAACATAAAATACGAGACAAAAGTGTAATGTATGGATTGTGTGTTTGCTGTAACTTTCGCTACAAACGTCTGGCAAACTAGCTTACTACATGCAGTTCTAACCAAACATTACTCCAAGTACAAAGGTGTATATCATTAGCTAACTAAATTATCACTATTACAAAAAAACACTGTTTGGAACTAGACCATCTACTGCATGGAAGCCAAGATACTACTGTACCAGAGTGTAAGCTTGCGTCGACAGATAATGTTAGCAGCTTATTATACAGAACAGTATAACAGTGAAGTCCTTCTGAGCAGTGTTCAGCTCTGATGCAGTAAGTCAAATCTACATGTACAAGAACAAAGACAAACTGCTGGTTTGAATCAGCAACGCTGCGTTTGTCCTGCCTTTCTTTGTCAATATTTACCACTTTTAGTTTGATCTCGCTCCTATCATAAGTTCGTCTTTCCCTTTAATGAGATTTGTTCTGCCTATTCTTCGGCCGCCGCACTCGATGATAACCAGGAGCCATGCAAAGGCGAGCAAATCAGGCCCGGATCTGAAGTGAAACGCCATAATGAGCACGATTTCACAGGGCCCCCACTCTCGGAGAGCCTAATGCCCTGCCAGTAACCTGCTGCGTGGTAATGACTGTGCACGTCACTCTCCAATGCTACTCCCTCAAACATGCACGCAAACACAGATATAAAGAGATGCACAACCCATGTGCAGACAAACAACAAAAAAAAGGTTTCATTATTTTCTTTTACCCCCGAATACACTAATGGCCAATTATTTCTGATATTTTTCCAGCAGTAAAGCTAGCGCGTGTTTTAGCTGCAAATGCCCAGCTGACTTTGTCCTGTGAACTATGTTGCTTTATGCTTTATGAAGGCTTTGTGTATGGAAGTGAGAATTCACCCGCAGCCAGTGACAGGGGAGATGGGGTTCAGGAAAAACAGGCGGGGCTACCTCTGCAGCACTGGAGTTTGTCGGACCTCATAAAGTATTTCTTGTCCCCTCTAAATAAGAGTTAGCCTCAACTCTGGTTCTTAGCTGATAGCTTTTTAGAAGCTGCAGTGCATTGTTTCCCCCAGAGATTTATTAGGGCACTGAACAGACAAGGGAACCTGTAGCTGAACCTCGTACCATTAAGATGCTACACTAAATCCAACGATAGTGAGACTGTTCAATGATGAGTGCAGGTCAGCATCAGAGCAGGTTGAACTCCTTTGATTATTCAGACAACATCCTGTACATTTGAGATGTAATACAGAGAACAGAAACAGCCACAAACACTCCACTATAGCCTTGGAACCTGCCACAGACTACCACTAGATTAAAGGAGCGTTTCTTTCCAGGTGAAAGAGGTGAATCGAGTGAGTCTCATTCCAAGGTTGTCAAATACTGGTAGGTCAGGCCGGTCATCAGCCAAACGCGTCAGCATTTGACAAACTGGGGATAACACTCAACAATCAACTAATAATATTGTACAAGAACAACACTCTGGGAATTCAACCAGATTGTTCTTACACCAAATGGTATGTACATTTGAAAGCATGGTTGTAATACATACTTGGGATGCTGGGGAGACGTCCCCATCACTTTTTGAAATGGCCATTATTGTCCACATCATTTCAAAAGGCATAATTTGTTGAAATTGTCCTAAAAAGTAGCAGCGTGAATCAAAAACTGTTATTATCATTAACAAATGACAGAGCTGTCCTGAAAGAACCTGAAACTGTTATTATGGAAAATACAAATCATAACCTCCAGTTTAATTCATGTACTTCAACAGATATTTAAACCTTTAGTCGTGATTGATTGAACTGGACTAGCGAACTCTTGTGAACTCTGTTTCTCTAACATTAAAAAAGCATTGAGCCAACAAGGCTGTTAAACTGGAAAATGTTAGCGACGGGCTGATGCGCTGCTGCTTTCTAAAGAAGATGTGACATTGGCTTTGTTTGATGTTTTTCCCACTTTAATTATCTTCTTTATTCTCGTACAATAACCCCATTACATTGCCTAAAATTACACATATTGAAGACCATTTGAAAATCAGCTGAGCCCTCATGGCCCCATCACTCTTCAACACAAAGTGATGCCCTTGTGTGTGGGAACGATAGCAAAACTATCAAAATAAAACCCAATGTGTAAAAAGGCCAGAATTATTCTTTCACTTTTTATTTCACTCGCATATTAATAACTTAGCTATAGTTATATGGACATTATAAGTGTTGAACCTGTTGAACCTGTTTTTAAAGGGGCACATGCCGGTTTAGAAATTGGACATTAAAGGGGCATTATGTAGTTTTGGAGAAGAAATTCAAACTCATAATTTCAATATTTATGATATCAATGAGGTAACAATATATACCGTAAGTATCTCTTTTTCCCATAACTGACTAAACAAGCTATTCTCAGAGGAATATAAGGTCCACAGAACACTGTGTGAAGCTAGAAATGGGGCAGGGTCCGCCACATATAAACAAAGTAAAACAGTATGAATTTGCCCTCAGTTTGTTTATTCAGCCACATACGAATAACTACAATAAACTAAACTGGATGACATAAAAAGCTTGACCACAAACTAAACTTTCCTTCCCAAACTGCACATTATGCAATCGACTTTAGTGCATTTGGCTCATTAGCTGCCGGGTGTCGCGCAGGAGGATGTTAGGCTGCTCTTTGAACATGTGGCTTCATCGAGGTTGGGACTAACGTCGACATATTGGTGACATCAAAGAGAATACGTGAGAGGCTGAGGGGTACGGTGCGCCATACTGGGCTGACACACACGCACGGACGCACGCACGCACGCACGCACGCACGCACGCACGCACGCACGCACACACACACACACACACTCTGTCATCAAAGTGTTTGTGTGTGTGTCAGGGAAAGAAATTAATGAAATAAGAAGAGAGAGAAGAGAGGATTTGTGACATTTTGCATATGTATGTGTTTGTTTATTTCCGTATTCTTACTCTTATGATACAGATGCTCCCTTGTGTAAAATGGTTTAAATGTTACAAGGAATTTCAATAAGTTTCGACTTTACTCTGGAGCTTTAAAACACACATTCACGCACTAGTAATAATTTCCCACTTTCATGCAGCAGATACCGCAACATTACAGTTAATTGCAGCTGCTGCTCAGCAACTAGTTTTCCACTTTTTCTTGCTTTTTTTTTAATAGCAGGGACGTTCGGCGTGTGGAACATTTTTAGAACATGCACAATAGACGACGATTGCGACGCTGCCAAAGCTGTTATCCTGATATGAAAAGACAACGAAGCAGCAGCTCCAACTTCATCAGAAGCGACGGCAACAGTCACTGATTCATGGGAGATGTATCATTTGCATAGCGGAAATTATATGTTCAGCTATAACATCGATGGCGAGGAAACAAGAGGGAGAGAAGTTGTGCAGAATTGTCAGAGGAAGAGAAAAAAGTGGAGACAGAAATATCGCACCGGTGGAACAAGCTTTGCAGGAACATCAAGTACAGGATTCCTTTATGCCGATGTCACGGGGGATTGGGAGCAGTGGGAACTAAAAATACACAAGTTTGTGACCTAAGCCAATAAAAATGTCTTTTGTAAACCTAAAAAGTCCCTTGTGTCACCCATCCTGGGGATTTATGATCTCCTGGTGCAGCCTCTGTATTTCCCATGTGGATGTCACTGCTATCAGTTTACCTGTGCACGAAGCGAAAACAAAATCATGTAGAGGAGGAAGCCTCCCTCTGAGACGCAGCGCTGGGTTAGAGTGACGGCTGCACTCTTGACTCCTGATTCACTGTCTCACTCAGACAACAAGCATTATCTTAACGCTTGCGTTTGTGCATTTGTGGCACGTGGGCACATCTGCTTTTGGTTCATATATGTAAACAAGATGCAAAATGGATTGCTCCTTGTTGCCACGGACGTGAGTATATTTTTACAGCCAACTCGCAACACAGTCTGGGAGAGAACAAAGAGGTGGTGCGTAGGTGTGCGAGCGTGGGTGTAGTTGCACTCGTCATGTCCAACTGTTCCTAACAATGCATCAGTGTACGTGAGAGAGTGTCTCGGCAATTAGCGGGCCACTACTCGACTCCAATACTCCTGTGTTCTGTTTCAGCTCGGAACAATTTGCACCACTGATGGATTCAACATTGTTCCTTCTAACTTATAAATTAGTTAAATATTTAAAGCTATCGAGCGTGACCTACAGTGTCTCGTTACAGCACTTGAATGACAATGCCGACCCTGTGCTTTGGGTGAAATGAAACGGAAAATGAACAAAGCTCGCACGGAAAATGTCTTAATGACTCTTAATTATCTCTGCCACGGTGCTAAGTGATACAACGGTCGTGTTGGACGCGTTAATCCACTTTACGCCAAAGACATATATGAAGTGAACATCTTCATCCACAACTGGTTGGAGAGAATCAGAATTCTTCTGCAAGTGAGTCAAAAAACAGTTAAAGACAATAACTCCCACACACTGATCTGCTGATTTTAAAAGGCCCTTTATCCGTTGTTTTGCATTCCTAAAGTATTTCATTGTATTTGCATGTGGATATTCAAAATCTGACCTCAGAATTTTTCGGACAGTAGTATTAATGCTATGCACAAAAATCCCATTCTTTGGGGCGATTAACACTTCCGTAATGTTAAAGTACGAAATTGTATCACTCATTATAAACCTTGCGGCACTAGCCTGGGTCAGACATGGATTTTTATATTTTCGAGCATCAGATTTAAATATCTCTAATCAGCAGCAGCTGCCTCCAAATTTTAAGACACAAACATATATCTATTTTTCCTCTTCCAACTCAACCTTCAGAGTCTATTTTCCATCCCCTGTCCTGTCAGCTTTTGAAGTTAGAAACCAATTTCCTCCAGATGATAATTCATGCCTGACCGATCTGCTCAACTATAACCACAGTTTAAAAGGCCCTGAATATTGATTTTCTCAGTCTGCTTCTGAGTCAGAGCGTGTACGCACATTTACTGCCAAACTGTTTCGGTTATTACACATGTGTGCTTTTATCTGCGCTGTTTGATTGTCGTGTTGGCATGTTTAAAGCCACATAAAGATCAGCTCTGTATAACACATTATCACATAACACTGCTTTCCACTTTGAGATATAAATCTTTTACATAAAACAGAGAGTTGACATTTAATATTTTTTAGTTGAAGGGGCATTATGTAGTTTTGGAGAAGAAATTCAAATTCATAATATTAACATTTACTATATAAATGCGGTAATAAAACAATCTCAAATATCATTTATTTTAATATAACTGTTAAGCAAGCTGTTCTCAGTGGAAAATAAGGTCCTGAAAGCACTGTTTGAAGCTAGAAAGGTGGCAGGGTCCGCCATATATAAACAAAATAAAACAGTGTTGTCCTTAAAGATCAGTTTGTCTGTCTCGAAAACAAAGAGAGTTTGTTTATTTAGTTTGTTTAGGCATAAAAATTACTACATGAAGATCTTTATCCTCTGATTAAAATGATTTCACAAAAACTTTATACTGCACCTTTAACTGGTAAATTGACCTTTTCTTTATCCAGTCTACTGACCATTCAAAGCGCTTTACAATTCACTTCCACGCAATCACACACTCACATCCTCACACTGATGGCTGAGGCTGCCATGCAAGGGGCCGACCTGCTCATCAGGAGCAATTTGGGGTTCACTATCTTGTCAAAGATTGCTTTGACATTCAGCCCCGGGATCCAGGGATCGAACCACCTTCTAATTAGTGGACGACCCACTCTACTTCCTGAGAAACAGCAAGCCTCATCATGGGTGCAATCATTTATTTATCAGAATATTGTTACTTTCCATTCAGCCAATCAAATGGCTTTCTTTTTAAACCCCCTGTACAGTTGTCATGAATGTGGAATTAGCTTCATAGAGACCAAAACCGTTTCTTCTACCAGGCTGTGAATATGTTTACTTCTGTTGTGATGTTGCATTACACTGAAGCTTTGGCTTTATTTTTCAGTCCCGGAGGTTGTAGCTTGGTTCTATTGTGAACAGATGGTTTCTATCCACAGTCACTGACCACAGAGCAGCCTGCTACACAACACAAGAGCCAGAGAGTGCTACCAACCCACATTAGCTTCCCTGCTAAAGTATCATTATGTAACTTACAAGCACTTCTTGTTATGCACCATGCTGAATGAGCCATGCTATTGGGGAAAAGTGCACTGCTAACTCAGTTTTCAGGCTAGATAGCTAATTAGCGTCTCCTGATAATTAGCTGCTAATTAGCTGGTCACTTGGTTGAGGTTAGATGCTGGTGCGTCTTACTACTCAGTGCTACAGCTAATAAAACACAGTCGATGATTTGAAAGCTGCAGCTTGTTCCCCTGCTGGAGCTCAGCCTGCAACATGCTGGCTCACTGTCACAGCTTACTGAGACACTCGAATACAACAGAGACATTATTAATGCGATAAGTAATACCTGTGCTCTTCCTACAGCGAACAGTCAAAGTGTCTGCTGTGAAAAAGTTACACGCCCACACAGTGCAGAGGAGAGGACGAAGAGAAGTGATATCACCTATCTGGATCCACTTTCTAAACTAATTCGTATGTGGGAGTTAATCATCCAACCCAAAGAGGTGACGGAGAAGTCGCGCAATCGAGCACGCATCAGCATCAGAGATGGCCGCGTTCCTCTGACAGCGAAATGCTCCTTCTAAGGAAAATTAATTACTTTTCAAATCCTCATCAGTGCTTCTCTCGTGACCCGACATGTAAAGCAATATACGTTGCAACAGCCGCGAAGTGTGTCCTGCAGAGCCAGCGGTAAATTACACAGGCGTAGGAGGGCATGTCTTTACATTGTATGGCAGATAATTTTCTGTTCTATTCAGCCAGGCTTGTTTTACTCACTCCTCTCATTTCATGCACAATAACCTTCTTAGATGAAGGGCTTATAGTTGGAGCGATACAACGCATGAACTATTACTGAATATCTTATAACATTTCTATAGTACATTTTTAATTACGTTCTAAAAGGGCTGATACTCAAAGAATCCTTTTAACCACTTACATCAGAAGACTCCAGCACGACCACGAGGTTGATTGTTTTTTGTGCAAATATCTTTACCAAAAGCCTTTCGGCAGATTTTGTTCATGCCGCGGAATTTAAACACGTTTGCACTGCCGTGAGCTTTTGTATGAGTTCAAAGATGTGTCAGAGGATTTTAGAATTATGGAGAAATAATAACTGAGTGGGTGTTAATTATGCTTCAGCAGCTAATGGCTCTCTTAGCATGACTTTGATGAGTGTATAGCTTTAAAATAAGCTCATTTCTATGAATTGTACAATCAGGACCCATCATGAAACATTTATGGTATTTGAGGTGAGCGTTTGTCTTTAATACCCTCCTTCCCACACTCGCCTGATTCTTCTGATTGCTATCAGCTCCTCTGCAAACATTTCATGTCCAGACCACTGCTGGCAGTATCAGCAATTCCTCCCAGACACGTTCTGTCCAGATGCACATCACACATGCGCAGCCACAGTCTACCAGGGAATCTATTTATTCTCCCAGGGTGCCGTGTACTTTTTCATTACAAATGTTATCATTTTAGTCATGGCATTGAGTCGCCTTGGAACGAAGCAGCCGCCTGTTTGGAGGCCATCTATTTTCCCGTGAAGCAGTGTGTCATTACATTCGCTTCATCCAATTAAAGGGACGATGGAGGAGAGTGAGTGAGCAAATACATGCAGAGAAGGAGGGGGGGGAGAAAATGAATGAATGTGTAGGTTTATTTTCATGTCTGTTCCTTTACATGAACCATAGATCAACAAAGCAAATACTCTAATACTGTAGTTCTACCAGCATCTCATATATTAACCTCATATGAGTATGAAAAGCCCACATATTAACTTTCAGGGACATGTTTAGAAATACAAATGTGATAAATATATGCACAAACTGCCACAAATACAGACATTAAAGGGGTTTCTGTATCTGGGTACGGCGGGTGGTAGACAGAGCTGGCTGAGTGTCACGCATGCACGCATTGATCACACCCGGAAAAGCAAGCAGGTGCGACTTGTCTTGATATCCCAGCGATGTCAGGCCCCTGTTGAACCAAACCGGCAACGCTCTTTGAGTTGAAGTGAGCGGCGTGTGAGTCAGAGAGGAAATCAAAAAGGGAAGAAAGGGCGGAGAGAGGTAGGGGATCGCGCGCACCTCTCCTGTTTGCTTTGACGTCGAGCTCTGTCCTTGAGCGTGCCGCTAGCGGCGGGTCCCGTGGTCCACACCTGGCACGGGGGGAGCGAGAGGAGGCTACATCACTGAAGCATCCGTCAGCCGCGGGGTAGCAGAGCAAGCGGCATCACAAAAGGGGGAAAACTAGCCATATCCTCGGATTGACTCCGCTGTTACTGTGCTGCACACGCCCACCTACTGCAAGACATGCTGCTGGCACACATCACAACCACCCACACACGCACACACACTGATCTGAACCATCTTTTGGCGATTCAGTCTCTCTGATCTCTCCGATGTACAGCATCGCTCTTCTCCTGGTGGATTTAAATCAAATCTGACGCCAGGACAGTGAAAATAATATAAAGGGTAACGTTTGTGAATACACAGCGAAAAAGTTTTGACGTGTCTTGTTGTTACACAGTCATCTGTCACAACTATCTGACCACCTGCTGTTTTTCGACGTGCCACAGAATTAATTGCGCACAACCCGTTGTGGAAATATGTCGCCTATGAGGATGAAAATGGAAGCAGGTCTCAGTTCGCACCCGCCTGCATTACCGACAGCGACCATTTGACACTATGCTGATGAGTGGTGTATTGTTTTTAACACATTGTGAAAAAGCTGTTAAAGCGAACAGGCTCCTAAAAGAAAATCTGCCAACGCGCACAAGGCCGTTCTCTTTTGTGCGCCCTGTCAGGTGGAAATTTCTAAAATGTCAACTATTTCACAGAGGCAGTCTTGTTTCCAGCCTTGAGCACCGTGTACTTTTCACTCAGCCACTGGGTTTTCGAAAGAGGTCTGAAAAGACCGAAGTTACATAAAGTGCTCAAACAACTACACACTGTGTAGTAAAATGTGTAGTAAAATTAAGTTAAGGTTACAGCTTTCTGTCCCTTATTGATATGGAAATCATGATTGGCAGGCTCACCTCTCTCTCTGGTTTATCCTCATGCTTTCGCTGTACTGCGCTGAGGTGAGCGAGCACGGCAAGGTGAGAAAAACTCAGCCGCATCGTCGTCCTTCCTCCTCCTCTCGTCTAACATCTCTCCAGGCTCTCAGTCCTTTCTGGCAGCTCGGACTCCAGAGTCCCTTTTGTCATTTCCACTTCAATTACAGCCTCCATTGCGATGGGAGGCCCCCACAGCACTGCGCATTTCCAGGTGTCCCTTGAAAGACGAACCTCTTTGCCCGGCGACAGTGTATACGTTTGGTTTACAAGTGATCAAACAGGCCAACACGTCTCTCTCGCTCCCTGTTTCAGTCCTCCCCTATCTTCCTGGACTAGTAGTGAGTAATGAGAGAGGGGTCTGAGCCAAGCTGTTTGGCTGTGTAATCTCTTTCATAATGCCCTTCATTGGAGGGCCAAGGGTCATAAATAAACAACGCAGCGGATGGCTGCGTGGCGTCACAGGCAGGCAGATTGTAAATTGGTCTTGCTTGGGATTGAGGGGCGGGGGTTACGCCACTGATGACTGAAGGGGTCGCACAGTGCTGTGGTGTAACTGCTGCAGACACTTATCATGCTGAAGGTGTGATGGGCGGGGAGGAGGAGGAGGAGGAGGAGGAGGAGGGGAAGCGCTGAATGGCAGAGCTGTCTCGGGGTTATGTTGACTGCTGGACCTTGTGATGATAGGGAACTCCCATCGGAAGATATGGGACCTAGAAACAGAGTCCCTCTGCAGATGTACTCTTTGTTTGTGTGTGTGTGTGTTTGTGTGAGGGGATGTGAGGCTGTGTCCGTGCACGTCCCGGTGTTGGTTTGTCCGCTGCAGGCGTTTCTCCTCCTCCACCTAGGTGCGCATTTGCAAGTCGCTGCAAGGTCAAAGCGGGCCTCGTTGCTCAGTGTCAAAATGGAGGGCAGGAAGGAGGCAGGTAGGTGGGTGTCTGAGGGGGGGTGTGGGGGCGGGAGGAGAGTCATCATTGTCTCTGTGGGGGTGGGGGGGGTGGGGGCCCCCGGGGACCTGAGTCCTTGCTGAGTCCTTGAACTCCTCTCTTTCCTGGCTGCTCACAAACACAAAATGAATTCCATGTGAAACGCGGCCGCACACAAGAGAGCAGAGGAGGAGGAGGACACGGTGCTTTTATGAATGATATGTTATGTGCCCCGATGCTATAACAGGTTGAGCTATTGTGCACGGGCCGGCTATAACTGTGACAAGTGAATTTCACTGCCGGGTGAATTAAGCACCTATCCATCTATCAAGTGCTGGTTATACTCTCCCAGACAGCCACAGTGACTCAGCCCGACGAGCGCGCCTGGTTACTAGACTCTTCAGAATCAGATTTAACAAACACACACAGTTTACTCAACATAATCCACTGCTTGCACATAGTTGTTACATTACTTTACCATTGCATGGTAGACCTGCTTATACTGGAAGTAATAGAAAAGAAGAGTAATGGGATTTTTTTGCAGCATCACCCAATTTTCTTGATGTTGTTGTGAGGCACTTGGTTAACAAAGTTGGACTGAGTTCTAACTGGCATGAAATAAGAACAGGTTCACATCCAACATCTCCCGCCAACATGGCAGCTACTCCTTCCTGCTGGGGGTGTGTGCTCTGTGCTATCCAGGTTAGCTGCTGAAAAAGCCTGTTGCCGCTTACTTATTCTTTGTCTATGTGGCTTTGTGCTTTTCAGTACTGAGTTAGCAGCTGTACGACAGCCTTTTACTAATCGGTCTGTGGGTCAAGGGGTTGAGTGCTTTGTGCTGCTGGGTCAGCTAACTGCTTAATGACAGTCTCAGCGGCTGTCATTTCATTGTCATTGTAAACCGTATCCAGCTAGCTCATGTCTCACTTACAGGTAAGAAAAAAATCTAATCCTAATCAAAATTAACATAAACAACCAACATGGCTATTGTTAGTAACCACTACCGTCAAACAAGTAAAGCTAACAGCTTTACACTTGCTTTAATGATTGCTATTGCGATGTGAAACAGTTAGCTAAAAAATAGGACAAAAAATGCCTCAAGAATGACTCAGACCCTAGCTTTAATGACACTTAGCCATTATGTTGGCATTATTTGCTAACACTGGCTAATAGATCATCTGAATGTTCCTTCTTTCTTGTGTCAATCTGTTTCCAGTTTCATTAAAATCATAGCATGAAAAGTGACACTTCGACTGAAAGCTCCCACAGCCCACAGCCGTGCCACAGCATTGCCCCTTTTAACTAGAACTGGCCCTAGAAATACTTTTACATAACATCCCACCGACACACAGTACTTAGCATGCTATGCAACCCACTTTGGGCCACCAGAGACGGCTACAAAGCATGTACTCCCACGGATATGAGTGGAGAGTAAGCATGTGTGGCAGAGTGCTTACGTCCAGAGAAATAGTTTTGGGCAGAACTTTGAAAGTTTAGGCCGTCTTTTCCAGTTCAGTTGAAGCAGCAGAAGAGAAAACGTTCCAAAATTTGAAAAGTGAATGTCAACATGTTTACCGAGACGGAGCGGCGAGTGTGAAACTCTCAGATGAGCATCGGGGAGAGGTGCTGACGAGGAGACAAACACGCACACTAAATCGACTAAATCCCTCAATTTTCCTTTCATTTGTCATTCTCTTTATCCTTTACCGCACCCTCTTCCTCACTCCGTTCTATTCTCTTGCTTCCTTTTGACTTTCTCGTTTCTCCTCTCCCTCAAAAAAACGAGGAAAAAATGAAAAATGACCTAGTTGATCAAGTTGGAAGTGATAAATGGCCAAAGAGAATTCCGCCTTTTGAGCCTCCTTCTAATTTTATGCGGCATCAAAACACCATTGTGCCAAAGTCCGAGCGCCCTCGTCGGAGTAAAGGCATTGCAGTGCATAAAAGCCCCCTTATGAAGTGTGCTGCCAGTGTGCGGAGGGAGGGTCTATTCATCTACACAGAGTTTAGCTTTATCAAAGTCATGCATGGTTAAGAGTATGCAATCGCTCACTGAATATACAAAAGACTACAGGATTTAGGCAAGGAGAAAGCCTCACAGTGCACACATCTTGGCTCATTTCTAACATCAAACACAACTGTTCAAAGAGGGAGTGTGTGTGTGTGTGTGTGTGTGTGTGTGTGTGTGTGTGTGTGTGTGTGTGTGTGTGTGTG
>CAEMYA010000158.1:1312406-1332263 GCA_903131615.1 Diplodus sargus | reverse complement strand
TGTGTGTTTGTGTGAAAACACCTCGAAAGAAATAGCAGGGAGTGTGAGAGAGAGAAGCAGGGGGTAAATGGTCAAAGCAGAAGTGGGCAAAGGAGATTTACCGCGGAAGAGGAGCAGAGAATGAAAAATGTACTGGCTGCTCACTGAGGGCAGCGGCGCCTGCACGTCTCTCATTGGAACAACATTCTCATTTTCAAGCACTTTCACCTTGATGCCATTGATTGCAACCAACGGTGGACCTTAAAAATCATCCTCCAATCCGCATAAATCACTTTATTTTATGCCCAACGAGTAGTTTGAAAGCCGAACGAGTGGCCTCTTGATGCTTCAAGGTTCGTTTAAGCCCACAATGCAACTACTCTGAACATAAAAAAACATCATGCTAGAGCCCCAGCGAGCCTGGTGTGCTCTCAAAGAGAGGCCATGAGGTCTTTAAAAACAACACGGTTTATTTCTTTTGGAGAGCAGATGATAAGCATTAGGAAATACACCACAAATATGCGGGCTGACCGACCAGGGAGTATCATATACATCTGGCCCTTAGTAGAGGATTTCAACTCTGGACCAAAGTGATTGTTAAGGGGATAATTTGACTTGACAGGAGAGTTAGAGGAAAGGTCAAGTGATCAACAGAATCATTAGGAATGCTCCTCCAGGGACCAAAGCAACCAGTAACCAATTTAATGTCAATTTGTCAAGTCGTTGTTGAGGGACTGGGCCAAACCAGTGGAGCATTGGACCTGCAATGTTGCGTAAGGCTTTAAACAAAGTCGTTTGTATGGCCGTGTGCAAAGCGACATCACTCTCAAGGGCTGTGCATTTTCCTGTACAATGGGTGTGTTTTTCAGGGTCTGAAACTCAGCTTAAGAGTAATCTTCCCACTGCACACGCAATAAGAAACTACACAGAGTGTTCTGCTTTTTGAGTGTGTTGTTTAAGGACACACTGCTCCTCTCCTCTGCTGTCTTGTCTGGGTCGACGTTTCACACCCAGAGCAGAAGGACGCAGATGAGGATCATTTTTAATCATTCGATTCCAAAATCTACGCAGGAACATTTTAACCGCGAATCTCTGGAATCAAATTTTTGTCAACACTGATATTTTTTGTCAATCTTTGCATAACTCCTTGTATAATTTACAGCATACACCGAAATCTCTTTCATATCCAAGAAAAACTGGTGCCACAGTTTACACAAAACACAGAAAAGGGATTCAACAACCTCCTGTAGGTAAATCTATTACTGCAACTGAGGTATAAAGGCTTATAGGCGAGTAACATCTTTCAACAGTCCACAATCACAAACAAAATCATTTCATAATTACATTACCACCTATTTTTTTTAAATTTTTTCTATTGCAAGCAAGAGAAAATTCTGAAGACTTCAGTAAACTAAACAAAGACTTTTACATCCCTTTGCGGAAACTGATGGATTTTTTCTTAAGACTTCTCAAGACCTGCAGATACCCTGTCAGGAGGAAGATAAAACCCTGCTGTCTTAGAGAGAGGCAGGACGCTATTATCCCTGAAATGGTGTCAGACTGTCAGACAATCTTTCCTTGAAGGCAACGGTTGTGTTGAACTGAACTGTATATTTGAACAGCACCAGAATATGTTGTGTAAAGAAGAAACAAAGAGAGCTTGAGAGATCAGTTCGAATCCTTCCGTCCTCATCGTCTCCTCACACCGGGTCAATTGCTGCATGAAGTGGGTGTGCTTCGTCAGTTCGTTAAGAGAAACTGTAGGATAATAGAGGAGGGAGGGGGGTTCCACACGCTGCTCAACCATCCAAGAGCACTTCAGCTAAAGCAAAGTGAGGCTCACATTTTGAGGGAGAAAAAACAAACAAACAAAACCTCCACTCGACTTTATTCCAGAGCTGTTACGTTCCAACAAAGCAGGAGTCGTTATAAGCTGCAGACAGCTCGTGCTGGTGACTGACTGCTTATGGACTCCTCGCAAGGATGTGTCAGCCAAAAACTTTAAATAAGCCGCAAAGTGAAATACGACTCAGAATGTAAAAGGGAGGAGGGGGGGAGATTCACTTGGGCGATTTCAAAACAAAAGCGGCTCGCGACCTTCACTTTAAATGAAACCTTCATTCGTCAAGAGATGCTCTGACTGGCAAGGACCGGCGCAGCTCTCTGCTCAAGTGAGTATGTGTTACCACTAGACGAAAAACAAGGCAGTGCTCTAACTCTACGCTGCTCTATACAAGTTCAAAGGCTGCTGTAAACACCAGTCTGTGTGCTTCTCCCACAGACCTCTTTAACCTTGCAAACAGGAAGTGACCATCGTTTGACATCTAGGAGCATCAGTCCGGCTCACTTCACAGTCCTGACTTTGTTGTAAAACGTTAAAGGCTGCAGCAACACGACCTGTGAGCTGAGGTAGATACCGCCTCCACACCGTCAGTGCAGACGTATTGATCGATCTCATTGATATCTGTAAGGACCTGCTTTTGATTTGTTTAACCTGCACGGTGTGAGACGCCTGGAAAAAGAAGAGATACTGTCACGCTGGCATGTGCACAACTCCCCGGTCCTGCCAGAGAGGAGAACACAATCCCCCACTTTACAAAAGTAAATATTTAATGTCATCCAAAGAGAATTGTTGGGATTAAAAGACGAAGAAATCAAGATTTGAGAACACTACATTGCATTATAGCCAGAGGCTGAGGTCTGTTTTTACGTTCTGTATTCTTGCTCTTGTAGGCACCTGTTTGAAATCCACATTCGACTAAAAATACCAGCTTTGCCTCCACCTCCACAAAACACAGTGTGGTGGACCAACGTGCAGCTTCACCACTAAAAGAAGAAAAGCAGAACAGTACACAACAAACTGCCCAAGAGAAATTACAAATAAGTCAATGAAAATATGGGAATGTTCTATGTTTTTTTTTTTTTTTCTGGAGAGAGACTAAGGCTTTAAAACCTTTTACAGAATCTCTGCAACTTTGTCTATTGGGACATAGATCAGAGTTACCACCAGGAAATATCTAAATATCAGACTTGCCCATAATTTGCTGGAATTAAGATGATGAGTGATAGTGCTTCCTTTGAGCCGATGATAGCAAGGTTAAGTGGCTTAAGTGGCAACAACAATGCTGGCGGGGCTGGGGTAATTGATTTTTTATAAGAGATGGAACTCGATGCCAATAACATGCAAGGAGACTATTCATAGTTGATCTGACTACAAAATTTACCCAAGTCCTGACCCCACCGACATCTGGCTCCTGATGGAAATGTATGTATGTATGCAGTGACCCTACACTGAGGTCACACTGCGTGACTGGCAGTTTAGCTGATGCTATCAGAGCTGTCCTGACGCAGCAGCAGCCTCCATCCTTCAACAAGTTAAACAAAAACCTTAATCTGCATTTAGTGCTCCACCCTGGCGTGATCTCCAGCCTGCTTAATCCCGGATATGATTTGAAATCTTGTATCAGCAGAGAGAGAGAGAGAGAGAGAGCGAGAGAGAGAGAGCGTGGCAGGTCCTGTGGGGAGGCCGCTGTGTTCAAATGTCAGCCAAAACAAATAACCTTTCATCCCACGGAGCGCTCATTTGAACCCAGCCACACATTAAAAATCAGCTCGCACAAGGCCGAGGAGAACCTGCGAGGTGCATCCGCACTGCTCTGGCTTCTGCCGTCAAAGGGCTGAGGTGTTATTCTTCTTGTGCTGCTCGCCAATTGAAACACCACCACAGTTTCATTTAATCTGACAAGTATAATCTTCGGAGATTGCCCTTCCCCGCTGTGATGTTCGGAAAGCTTATAAAAGACTCACTTCGTCGATCTGAGGACACTTTAAGAGGCCTTACTGTTGTTCCCATGCCATAATCACAAATAGAGCCTTTCAAATGGAATAACGCCAAACAATGCCAGTCAGTGAGGGAGTCAGCCGCGCAGTAAAGGCTTAATAGTTTTATCGTTGCTTCGGAATTGACCGTCTGTGTGTCTGTAAATCCGCCAGCACTTCAAGCCCATCCCCTTTAATGTAACCACAGAAGCTTGTTGAGGTCGTACAGGAAGAAATAAGGGATGTTTCATACGGTAAATACGATAAACTCCTCTATAAATTACTATTATCATTGACAATCAAAGTCATTAAGTAGGGTGCAGACAGTCTGAACGATGCAGACACACACTCTTTCCCACTCATCAAGCCCTTCGCCCCCCGCGGCCAGCATTAAAGGTTTACGTTCCCTAATGACCAGCAATAATTCACCCGTGATTGATCAGCGAAATCGACTGATGGGTTACACCCGCAATGCCAGGACAGAGGCCTTAATCTCTGAGCCTTCTTCACCACTGTATTAAGCATTGTGTTGCTTGATAGCTCACAGTGCAGTCGAATAATTCAATGCCACTGGCCGGCGCCCAGGCCGATATCTCACTGTGGTTGGATGTCGTTTAGTGGCGGGGGGGTCGGTGCGTGACAAACAGCGCCCTGCTTTCGCACTTCACTCACGAAGGGGGGTGACCGCCCGCCGCAAGGACAGCCGGGGGAAGATGCATGAGTCGGCGGCGTAATGTATTCATAGGGAAAAAAGATGGAGAAATTGGTCTTGAGACATGATGAAGCGCCCGCTGAGGTGTCTTTGAAAAATTATGATGAAGCTATGCAAATAAGGCCTGCAGCTGGATCGCTACCGTTCAATTAGCCCGTCTCCGTGGTGGTAGACTAATACTTGGACTGGGTGAGCAATGAATCCATCTAATGCTGAAATTCATACGAGTTTGATATCCAGCGTAATGATGAAACCTAACGCAATATCATGAGTTTGGTCTGAAGAAGAAGAAATCCAGACGCTTAAGATCGGCTGTAATCTAAAAACAAACACTTTGTGCATTGGGAGTCTTGTTAAGCGGCTGCTTAACAAGCCAAGCAGCGAGACAAAGACCCTCAAACATAAAGGAATGTCGGTCGCACATCTGTGTCAAAGAACTGCTTCTACATCTGCTAACAATGTTTCAACTATAACTCATCGTCGTTCTATTTCTCTGACCAAACAAGAGAGAGAGAGAAATGAAATGCTCCCGACGCGTCAGAAACATTATCTCAAGGGTTGATTGAATATTTAACAGAAGTGGGTTTAATAATGAAAAGACGAGATAAAGTGCTGCAGAATGGACGTCCCCCTTCAACTGTTTGTATGTATGCATATAGAATTCACCGCAACTAATCTGGGCAGCGGTTCAAAGAAGGCTGAATTGCCTTTAAGATACTGGCTGTTCCGCCCCAGGGCCCATCAGCATCACTAAAAGGCTATGCATGAATCATCCATGTATTCGTTTTTTTTTTTACATTCATGTAACACTGAGGTTACATCCGCCCGTTTGTAGTGTGTGATGAGACGCGGCTTTGAAGTCAAATTTGTTTTTTTTTCTCATTGCGAAAGATTACGATCGTCCACTGAAAGCGGATGGGTTTTCATCCTCACTGAACATCCCTTGTATTTCAATTAGGCTTCTGCGACTCAGTGAAGCTCTCCCTCTTTGATGAGTTTAGACATTTCTGCATGATTGGTGCTTTGAATATCATAATGCAGCTGGAAAACACAATGTGCCCGGCTGCAATTAACAATGACATCATGTTAAAATACTCTTCAAGGCTGCGAAATGCAAATTGTATGCAGATTAGTAACATGATTCATGTATTAATTTGGCATGCTGAGTGGTGATTAGATGAGTGGGAGTAAGCAGCAGTCACTAATGCTCAGCAATGGCTAAAAACAATATGGTGAGAGGAAGGGAAAGGCGGCGATTTCCTTATTTTACTCAGTGTGAGAGATGACCTTTCCACACAGTCCCTGCCTGTGGCGCTAAGGAAGTGCACACGAAGGGGATTTGAACTTTAGCTTGCATGGAGTGAGACATATGTATGCTAACTGTTTGCGTCTCTGCAGGCAATGGAAGACACGGGCGGGGCAGTGAGACGGAAAGACGCAGAGGGAAGAAAGAGCAGAGAGAATGTAGACTTTTCTAAATGTCTTATTTAAAAATACATTATCCTGATGTTGTTACAGGGCCCAATATCGACCTCAAAGTGCGCGATATCCTCCCACCTTTGTGGGCGAACTAAAGCTGAAACTATGTTCCACCAAATGTATACATAATTACTCCTACTCAGCCTGTGAAATCAGTCTCTGTCTGCCTCATGCGGCTCTGGAGGAGCTTTGGCAGATGTGAAAAAAAAACAACCCTGGTGATGTCACAGTGATGTCATCAGGTTTGTCTTAGCTTTGGCTACAATTCACACAAATTGAAGACAAGGGGGTTTGAGAGAAGACGGCATTTAACAGGCAGAGGACTAAAGATGCTATGGCGGTGCATTATGGGAAATGTAGGATCCAGCAATTGTTGGCACTTTGCCCAAGCTAGGGACTAAAATGTCAGAATATTTCAGTCTCTGGTGCGTTAATCTAGAACATTAGCATCTCTTGTGAGCCTCTTTAATGTGCAAACAGCTGTCGTACCATGTCTTTTCTATATTTATATGCACAGAGCTTAGCAATATGGATTGTCTCTTCAGGCAACATGTTGACTCGCTGTTGAGAGTTGCACGTTATCCATCAGCACTCGCAAGAAAATTGTCAAGGGTAAAGATGTTTGTGTTTATGTTTAAGTGAAGCACGCGTTCAATTATCCTGGAAACAGGAGTTTAGCTGGGTAGAGTTACAGGATGTGGACAAAACTCCATATGTCTTTGAATGTGTTAATTAAAGGTCACAGTGACATTGACCGCCAACATTTGGCCAACAAACTCTGATCAGTTCATCCTTGAGTCATAGTGGGTGATTGTACCAAGTTTGAAGACATTCCCTCAAAGTGTTCCTGAAATATCAAGTTCACAAGAATCGAACGGACAGACGGATGAAATGATTGCACACAGTACTATCACAAAAAAAACACACAACTGTGTAGCTGCCTCTGTATCAAGCATTAGTACACTGTATCCCACTGATCATGTTCACATTAGAGGTTATGAAGACCTCTGACACAAGCTGTGGGAAACTGACTCGTAATCGATGTGGATATTTTGAGGCCTGATCTGAAAGCGACCTGAGGACAGTCAGACCCGAGCACCAACACTAACTGCAGCATAATGCACCATCAATCACCGAGCAGCCACGGTCGTAAAGAGCAACAGCACGTTGCATCTTCCTGTACTTTACACTTCATATCTTATTCTCCGTCGTGCCTCGAAAAACACAGTTTTCTCCTCTGATGATTATGATGCTCGTCGCTATCACAGCTCATAGTGAGTCTGCTCACGTATTTGAAATGTTGACACACAGACTGAAACCTGCAGCAAAACAACACGACTCTACTTGACCAAATTAGACTGAGTGTCACTTTTCTTCTCAACCTGCCTTAAGAGTCCAAATTTGGGTCAAGTTTTTAAGATTTACCTTAAATTTCAGCTTTGTCATTCACATAACAGGAGCAATATGTGGCGACTATATGAAAGCACAAGAGAATAGACAAGGAAACTTACTTTGAGCAAACGAGCATAATTAAGATTGCGAGTTTGAAAGCGCTTTGCACCCGAACCATATTAACCTCGTCTAAACCACCGGAGACAAAATGATAAAAAACCTGTGATTTAAGAATCCTTTACACGTCTTATTCATAAAAAAACTCCACTCATTTTACAGCAGACACCATTAAAACTCTGCACTGGAGATCCTGAGACTGCAGCCATTGATAGGAGCTTCTTTGCCCGCCCTAGGGCATAAAACAGCCAGTGAGTGATCATGTACACTATATGATGCAGTTTGTTCAAACTCCTATAGATTTACGCAATAAGCCATTACAGAACTTGCGACATCTTAAAACTTTAAGAAGAGTCCAAACTCATACTGGTACTTCGAATTGTTCAACAACAACTCAGAATATACTTTGGGCGAGGCTGGGACAGGCGTTCAGGATAAACTGACAGACATTTCTAGGAATAAGAGCAGGTTTAGGTCACTAAAGGATAAGTTCACCCAAAAAGAACAATTCTGTCATTATCTCTAACCCTAACCGATATGTTAGTCGTGCCAAGTGTCGTAGTTCATTTCTGGAGCTTTACAGTAAAACGTATCCTTTGACATTCAGGATTGAAAGCAAATGCAAAAGAACATCCTTTATAAAGTCAAGAGATAGACTACAAAACTCCATCTTAAATAACCTCCACCTCTCACTGAAGTCACATGTACGTTTTGCTCAGACAGGAAGCACTCCAGAAAGGAACCAACATAAAGCACCGGTGCGCACTGGTTCCCCAAACACCATATTTTCCTATTCAATAATTAATTTAGCAAATCCCTTTGATGACAAAGGGAACCCGGACGACCTAAATGCATGCAGGGGTGATAAAGCTCCTGCTTCATTAAACAGCAAGATTGAAGCAGTGAACCTCAGAGGCAACAATAACTTTTTATTCTTCTGTTTCACTTCCAATCTCCTCTGGAAAGAGAAAGCTCCGTGAAATACAGGGCCACTGTGTCTGCCTATTATGAAAGGCCTCTTAAAACCAGAAATAGGCTACATCCCTGACTGAGCAGCTATTTGACAAACGGACAAGAAGCTGTGGTCAGTGTAGCATGCCGCACCTGACACAGCTGGCTCTCGTCCAAGGCAATATGGGCTCCGTCTTTTCACACCATGTCTGTAAAAGAAAGCAAAAAAAAGAGAGAGATGCAGGTCAGGAAATGTGATATGAGACTGCAAGAAAAAGAGGATATTAGAAAAGGAGAAAAGGAGCTGCTGTGAAGATTTCATTTTGAAAACATCACTGTGAGTTCGTTAAAAAGCATTTTTTTAACATGAATAAATTCTAATTCATTTCAGTTAAAAGTTGAACCCATTGTGTCAGAAAACGAAACAATAAATAAGCATTGTACATTATCAAGCAGCAGCCACACGTATGCTTTACTTCATACAAACTGTATGAAGGCTCACTCCAACTCAAATTGATCTCGACACGGACCGTGAGGGAAGTTTTAAGGGTGATCAGCCGATGGCTCATCAGTATGCTGCGCCCGCCGCCGCCGTTTCCTAACTATGGCAACAAAACAAGCGGAGACGGTGGAGGGATCTATTGATGTATGCTCTTTTATGAGAACTTATCATTCAAGGCCCGCTTACGCCCAGAAAAGGTCAAATGAAATTCTCTCACATCAAATTGAGTTTCTCGCTTGATTAATAAGTGTCCGTGGCAGATGCTGCACCCACACACGTCGAATTTCTAAACATTTCTCAAGTTTTTCATTTACCTCGGAGGATGGCACTGAGCCTCTGGAAAAAAAACACAAGTTTAATTAAAATATTCCACAAGAACACATTTCAGTATGGAACCTGAGATTTGGTAAACGTGAGGTCTCACTGTTGTTCAGGTAAGAGTGATGTCTGAAATCACCACCTTAGCATTTAAGCATATAAAGCTCAGCAGGCGTCTGAGCTTCTTTTGAGCTTCACATAATTGTAAACAGAATATCTAGTTTGTGCATCCAAAAACACATCCTTCACAGATATCATATTTACAAAGAACTCAAAAGATGTAAAGAAGAAAAATATGAAGAAGAATCTTTCTTGGCCGCATACAATCATTTGGATACTCTGCATTAACCCATGCCTGAGCAGCCACAGGCAGCACTGTACTGCACCTGGGGACATACCAGTTCAAGGGCATTGACGGGATAAATACCCTAATATACATATTTTGATGGTAGGGGAAACTGGAGCACCCGGAATCTCAAATGGAAAGAGAAAAGGCTAATAAAACCATCGCGGTGTGGCAATCTACCTGCCATCAAGGTCAAGCGAAAGAGGGAGGGAACACCCTATCAGGTCAAGATGGAGCCCTGTCACCGCTCCCGCTAACAGGCCGACAGCGATGCACTCTTGGTAATTTGGAAGAACTTCCAGGCCTCGGATTTGAGTGGCTTGTCTCTGCTGGGGCGTGGAGTCAGTTACCTGATCTGCGCTTAAGACGCACGGAGCTGTCAGGAGTCGTCACAGCCCTCCATTAACATGCCGCGCACACACTAAAACGGCTCTCGGAGAGGGGAGCAAAAAACATGGCCGCATACACGAGCCCGCACACAAACACACGGAGGAGAAAGCTTATGAGCAATCACCCAGCAAATTGGTTTACAATACAGATGTAGAGAAATACTTATTAGTGCATTACAAACATGCTTTAGTGGCCTTGGCACCATTCCGCCTTACCATAGAAGCTAATTCAGACATTTTCCTCTTACATTTACCCCGTTGTGGAAACATGCCTCTGTCTGCCATTAACATAATTTTTCTGACGCTGGGAAAAACTGTGCCATTTGGAAAGCATTACGCCCCCCGCCCGTCACCCTTCTAATCAGCATAATATGAATTATTGCCATCATTACAGTGGGTGGCCGAGAAATAACAATAGGTCTTAATTATTCAACAACGAGGAATAATAAAGGGAAAGCAAATGCACCTTTAGTTTCTACTGCCAACAAACATTAGACTGTGTATCTCTCTCTACCCTTTGGGAACAGAACCAGGTTTTGTTCCTCTGTTGTGGAGATCGTTTCTAAGATCGTGATGAGTGATGAGTGATGAGCTTGCCACCCCCCCGAATATACTCTTTGTGTTGTGCTCAGTGCGGAAATTACCATAAGAGGCCAATAAAAATATGCTTTGCAATAGTTTTTTTCGAGTTATAATTTCTAGTGCGTAATTGTTATTGTTTTCTGTGTGCTATTAAAGTGATGATCAGGAGGGTGGTTCAGCTGAAGCTCCTTTTTCAAGCCAAGATCTGGTCCCAGACTTGAAGTTTAAGTAGTTTGCATCATTAAAAAACTATTGTTTTATTTCCATCATAATGAAAATATTACTTCTCGGTGAAGCTAGTATGTGTTTGTAGTGCGCTGTGCATTGCTGATGTTCTTCAAATATGGTGATCCCCCGCTGATGAATAAGCAGAAGAAATAGAGAATTTAATGTGCTCATAATATCTTTTGTCATTATGCACTTAAAAGGTACAGGAGCCTTGGCCTAGAAAGAGTTTCTTTTATATCCAGAAAAAGAATAAAGGCATTTGAAGTTAACGCTAACGAGAGGAGGCTGTACTGTTAATGCAGGTCTAATGTTTACCATGTCGACCATTTTAGTTTAGCTTGTTAGCATGCTAATTAGGACAAAACAGAAAGTACAGTAGAGGCTGATGGGACTTTAATTAGCATTGCAGGTATTTGGTCGTAAATCAAAGGACCGACAAATTGAGATTGTGAGCTGACTGCAAGGCCATCCCAGGAGACATGCTGCTAGCATGACGATGATCTCATCTGTTGCTAAGTTTAACAAAATTCAAGTAACAGAGCCACTGCGTTGCCTCGTGCACGACATTGTTAAATACACAGGATGTAATCTCTGCCGTTACAGCACAAAAGGAAGCAAATCTGTCATTTTGCAACCAAAACAGGAGGAGGCATTGTTTTCTCTAGCGGACTCTCGCAGCTTCTTTTAGAGCTGGGACTTGAGATGGTTCAAAGCTGACAATCCATCTACGAGATCACAAAGTAACAAAATCTATCTACTTATTAATACAATCTGGTGCCTTACGCTGCGCTTTCATAACACAGATCCCAGGATTTCTAGGTTTTTGCTTTGGACGGCAGCCAGCCTGCTAGCGGATAGCCATGTTTCCTCAAGGGGGGGAAAGTTGAAAAGTTCTCTGTTTCAGCTTTAATTGGTAATGAAACAATCTCAAAGACCATCAGCAAGAAGTTTACCTCATTCTTCACAGTCATTATAGCTATTCTTCATGGTTGTCACTGGGTCAGAGTCCCACTTATCTCAATTGTTTGAAACACTCGGGATAACGTTAGTACACATTCCTGTTCCAAGTTGTGCCGAAATTCCTACCTCACACAGAGCTACATGCAATATATGGCAAGACAACAGCTTAATATGTATTTCACCTGTAAGAGTAATTTGGCTGATGCATGACACTCACACCTCAAAAGAGACGTCACGGTGTCGTTCCCCGTTTGCACCATGTGTGACAAAACTGGGATGAACTCTTTTCGAACCCTTGCGTCCGAGCAAGACAAAAACAACACAGGAACAAGAAACAACTGGTGACCTTTCTAGAGCTGACAGCCAGATCACAAACATAATTGCCACTTATTCATTATTTATTTTCACAAGCCCTGTACTTTTAATATCACTGTGGGCGGCTGGGTTTGATCACCTTTCGGGACATGCAGCGAACTCTGATCCGTCCTGTAAGCCACCTTCGATTAGTCTTCCTATCTCTTCAAGGATCTCTCGAAAGGATTGAAAAATATCTAATATCAGTTTTTTTGTTAACTTGAAGCATCTGGGTATCATTATTGCAGGTTGGCGAGGTCAAACTCATTACAGTAGACTTTCCTTGAGAGATAAAGGCTTTAGCTGAATCCACAAATCCACCAGTACTGCAGGGTGCCTGTGACCTTTCAGAACGAGTTGCCAATCAACTTTCAGTCGGTCTTAATGGAGACACGGTGATTACAGCTGACATGATTCAGAGCAATAAACTGCTGCCCTTCAAAAGGATATGAAGTAACTAAATGAGTGAAGAAGGCTGAGAAGAGATGACTTTCACATAATAGAGAAAATACTGTAATGATTTCATCAAGTTTTTCACGGATCACTGTCTCGCTCTGGTAATGATCTCATGGCTGATCGACACGTCTGTCACCGTTGGCATTCCTCACAACGTCCTATTGACACGCCAACGATCCTGATTGCCGATCAGGGCTGCTGACTTGAGGAGTGGGGAGGTTGCTGCGAATCACAGTGCGTCTGTGTGGTCTGAAAGTTGAAACAGATACCGTCAGATCCTTAGATACCCGCCGGGCAGAAAGAGATAATTAACTTTCAGCTTGAAGGCCTCCTGAAGACTTCCTGTCAACTGCTGTTAGCGTTGTTGACAAAGTCCCTGGCCGACATGTAACGGATATGGAAATGCCGTTCGATCTCTCTTTTTCTTTCCTTTCATTTTTGCGCCTTATTTCAATTATGTCGCGGGTGATTCACACTCGGTCGACACCTCGACGCTGCTGCTCAGCGTAGATATGAAACTCAAGGTCACAGTTTTCACTCCCCCTGCGCACTGAATCGAGTCTGAATTGAAATTCTTCCACATATCCAGATCACATTCTCAGAACAGAAGTACTGCCAGCTTTATAAAAAAATGCCTGCTTTCTCGCTTGCAGGAACAAAATATTGGCTTTTAGGTTGAGCATGCTTGAGTTCCTCTGTCTCTGTGGCTGCCTAACCAACGCAGTATAGCCATTTTCAGACGTTCCGATAACAACAGATTACATCAAGAGCTCATAGAAACGCAGTTACGTATGTATTTTTGTTTTTTTTCCGGCCAGTAGCTGCTTGCATGACCCTGACCGTCTTTCTTACTGGCCAGTGACAGGTCAGCTTTACAGCAGTACTGAAGGTTCTGTTAGAAAAGAATGAGCTGGAGTGAAAATGGATCCACTGATACGTTTCTTTCCAGGCTCATGCAAGGAGACTCATAACCAATATTTGGAACCGATACACATTAACTAATCAGACAGCGTGGTCTCACTCAGTTGAACTATAATCGGTAACTAGTTCTCACAGCTGACACCGCATATGATTTACTAACTCTAAGAAGTTGCTGTTTAAATATATTTAGTCTGGGCAACATTTCATCATGTTAAGAGTCTGTGCCTGACTGAGCATCGCATTATGAATGGTGCTTTAAGAGATGCTTGTGACTTTTTACTTTAATGGAAATGACCCAGATCTAATTGGATATGGCCCAGATCCTGATTACTCTAATTATGCACCTGGAGCAGACAACACAGGATATACTTGTCTCATAGCGAGGCCTGCCTAGGTGTTTTTAACATAGCTATAGGCTTAATTGGTCGACCTTTACGACGCAAATGGCGGTATTATTAAAGCCCTAAATGAGCCCCCCATTAGATCCCGGAGATCCTGTCAATTAAGTGCTTAAACACAAGGATTTCTGTCTCTCAGCAGTTATCATCAAGGGCAAATGTCAGCTCGAGACGGTAAAAAGTCTCCCTGTCATTGCTCTGAGGAATGAAAGAACATCTCACAGAGAAAGTGGTGGAAATGGCCTCACTTTTGTTAAATCTAAAGGCAATTACATCGCTGGAAATTGAATTAAAATGCTAAAACACAGGTCTTTACAATCGTATGACTGACAGAGTACATTCATTCTTCAGGACCGGTTGGAGTCATGTCACTTAGTGACTAACGTAAAGATGTTAAAAACATCCCTGCACTGTAGCGCCTGGGGAGAGAAGTAAAAACAGCAGAGGAACATTTTCTCTCTTCCTTATATTCCCCACTGAATATCGCCAAATGGAACAGAGATTTACACAAGAGACAAGCCAACATTCATAAAACATCCACTCTATGCTCACATTTACATCTTATATCCAGCGGACAGTAAAGACATCCCTCTTTAGTCTCTGCCTATTTTTCAAGCTGCTGATGCATAGTAAATCAAGTAAATTACACATTCTGTGTTTTCAAACTACGACAACTATCCTCCTCTTCCTCTCCTTCCTCCTTCTGCTTTCAGTGCTGAGAGAGCAGCTGCACTCAGGAGGGAGAAATAGGTCATATCTCCATAGATCGCCTCTGTAACCTCTCAGTTCATTATGATCGGGTTTAATGAGTGGGACGCTCTCCAGGCATTCTTTGGCGTTGAAGTATGTCACCGTCATTCCGCTGCACGCGATGCCATTCAGCAGGTAAGTGATCCCCCTCTCCCTCTCCCCATGCAACGGGATGATTAACTAATATTTCCAGTCTGTGGCGAAAAATAACAAGTAGGACACATTGATTTGTACCTCGGGCCAATCAGTGTAATTTTGACGGCTCGGTGCAGCTGCGAGAAGCATCTTTACCTCAGGTTTAGTCAAAACAAGATCGCTGGAGTCTGACATATTGCATGTGACACATGAGCGAGCAAACAAATTATGTCCCCCCCCCCTTCAAACCTAGGCTGATTGGCGGAGGAATTCAGAAAAAAGGCTGCATGGCAATGAAGAGGTGAGAGACTCCTTTGTGTTTCAGAAAACTACTAGACAAATTAGAACAATGAGTGATTTTTTTTTTTTTAAAGAAATAGAAGATTAAGTGATTCTTGGTATTTGCGTCAGCTCAGAAAGTAATTAACTTTGTAAAAAGAAGGAGCAATGGTATAGAGAGTAATTGGAAAGAGCTGTTGTGAATAAATTGGTGGCAGGGTGTTACCTTGGCTACCTCAAGCCACGTTTGGCCACAGATTGGAGGCGACAGTCCCAAATGAAAAAGAACGAATGGACAGGCACGAAAGAGATTAGTGATTTATCTTTTCAACACTGCCAACAGAGATGTAATTCCACATAAAAAGCGTCATAGGTTATTCACTTTTACTGCCGCCTGTTTTATTTTGGTATTCATCCCCATGTTTTACTTTGTACTTCCTGTCTTTATGTTTTTTCCCGCCTTTTGAGAATGCCCTGTTACTTTCACCTGTCCCTTATTATTCTTTCCTTCCTTGTGCATTCAAGTCTGCATCTTTGCCGCTCTTTGTGTCAGTTCCGTGTCTCTCTTGTATGTCCTGAGTTTGCTGCCTGTATCCTGGTGTTATCCTTGTCAGAACTTTGTTTAGTTTTTTTTTTTTTCCTGCTTTTGCTGCCTAACTTGCTTGCTTTTTGATACACCTGTCTGCGTTCCGTGGTGTTTTCTGTTGGGTTCTTTTTTGATACACATACCAAAGTAAGATTTAACTGATGCTAAAGGGACTCGCAATGACTCGCAATCATTCAACTAATTCAATGAAAGTGAATAAAATGTATCAGAGAAGCAAACTGGCTATTTCTTCAGAGCAAGAAAAAAAGGGAAACTTTCTCCTCTTCTTTCATCCTCTCACTGTATAAGATAACTGTCTGATCAGGCGAGTATTCAGTCTGCAACATAAGATATGTAGGTCTAATACAGCCTCAAACACCAGCAATTAGATCAGTCCCGTGGGACGGGAGCCAAGTATAGCTAAGAACCCATTTTTGTGTTTTATTTCTTTAAATGTTTTTTTTCCATGATTGATTAATTGGTGGGCCAAAAAATTAAAAGAAGAGTAAAAATGCTCTTTAAATAAATACATTTCATAATACGAGCACGGCAGGCAGAGTTCCACTTTAGACAGGAAAATCAGTGAAGGGAATTTGAGATCCTCAACCATTTCACATCTTAAAAATAAAATATGATATAAAAAGTAGCTGTTTGTTTTTGGCCGTGGCTCCCCCTTGAGTTTCAGCTTTGGCCCTCGAAGAGAAAACGTCTGGGCACCTCTGGGCTACATGATTAACTACAAGCCTCCTCCACACAGGGTGCATCGGCTGACATCAAAACAGAATTGATCATAAAAAATCAGTGTTGATGAGGTGTTTTTTAGACTTTCTAAAGTCAACACAGTGGCAAGTAAATTACAGACAGAGAAACAGAGAGAGGCGAGGCACCCCAGTGTGTGCGCAGATCTACTTTTGTCTTCTGTTTTCATTGTGGTTTGACGTGCTGAAAATTAAGAAAATGTCAATATTTAATTCCTGTATGGAACACATGAATAAATTATTCTTGCGCTGCCTTTGAGCCAAGGGCTACGTGTGTGTACTTTACATATGCCTGTTACATTACAAATGCATAAAGCTTTCATCGCAAGTGCATTGAAAATAAATGATATGGAGAATGGTGCAGCTACGACAAGCTTACTGTCGAGAGGAATATACAGAGAGCCACAGGTAAAAGGATTACTCTCCTCTTCAGACTTGGTCTACAGTTGGCATCGCCATTGAGTTTTCATTGAAGCCCCCCCCTTCCCACCTCTTTGCCCCTGTCAAAGGAAAGAAGAGACAAGCCCTTGATGAGAGCACCTTTGATCTCGCGGAGGCGCCTCTGCTTCTCCTCCTTTCTTTCACCCATCATCCTCCCTCTCCTCCCGGCTGGGGAGCTGTCAAGAGTTCTGAGGCCTCGCTCCCTGATCGCGCCCAACCACGTCTCCGGGCTCTTTCATCCACAGGCCCGATGCTTCTCGAAGGCGGCTAGGGCCCCGGGAGGACATCGTCGCCACCCAAAGTCTAGCCTCAACCAAGTAGCCGCCACCTCCTCTCCTCTCGGCCCATCCAGTTAATCAGAGTTGGCTTTTTCTTTAAGTCGCAGCGCAGCCATTAGTCAGCACCGAGGGCTCATTTCTCACTGTTAACAGCTAATTGTTGCAGCGCAGACATCGGGGCATATGAATGTTAAGAACAACAAGGTGCTGTGCCTGCATTGATCAAGTTCACACATTAAATGTGCATAGCAAATAGGTCAACATATCATTTCTCTCCTTTATTCTGTGAATGTATTAAACTGGGCGCTGACATAGCCAATCAATTCAAGCCCAGAGGGAGGTGTTTCGCTCAGAGTTCGCCTCTGATTTAATCTTGTTATTTACACTCTGTGCTCCGACCTTCTTGTTTATCATCACTGCACAGATCTCCAAGCAATTTTTCCCTTTAGAAAAACAGTTGGACTTTTAGATCCCATTGTGGGAATTCCTTGTGTCATCTCCGCAGCCCGGCATTTGTTATCTTCCCGTGAAGAGATCCAGAGACTGGCCCATGCTTCAACAATGCAATGAGCCAAGCCCGACTTCAATCCCTTGTGCTATTACATATTCAATTAAATCTGTAGTCTCCTCGCTGGTAATAGTGATGAATATGCAGGCCGTTAATTTCTTTGTGTCACAAGTCTCAGACGACGGAGAAGACATCGGGGTTGACAAAGCGTGCAATTTGATTGGATTCCTCGTAGCCGCAGGACAAACTGGTGGAGGTTAATGTTGCAAGCGAGGACCAAAGCGTTCCGAATGAGGCGTGCGACTGACACACTATGCGTCACTGATATGGGTCATGGAGAAATCACACATACGAGCGAGGGGCGCCTTCCAAGAAAGATGCCTTACGTAACAGTTGGGGCATGCTGTAAGCTATAGAGGGAGTCTGAAGCATCAGTGCAGCGATTTCTAAAGAGGCAAAACAACTTTTTCTTTTTCATTTTGGTACGTTTTCCACTATTAGCAGTTTGAAAAGAAAACTGAACATTCGTCGGGATGCAGTGAGCCTCATTAAATAACACTTATCTTTTCTTTTAACAGATCTCTCTTTTCTGTGAGGTCTGCTAATGTGAGTCAGATTAATCAACGTCTCTTGAATGCACAACCTTGCCATAAACTGCTCATTTCATTTTTATAAATGCCGCCCGTTTACGAGGAGCTGCACATTCAGTAGGTTTAATTAACGTGGCTATTTCTATCCAAGTTCCATTTTCAAAAATGTTACCAGAGGAGACACATTTAACACTCAGGAGCTTGAAGTCCTGCTGCTGAACATCAGCAGGTGAACACTTGACAGATGTGGCAGCGTGAGTATTCACATGCGGGTAGCAGATAACATCAGGACGTATTACTACAACTGCCAGAAATGTGTAAGAGCTTTACTGTGACCAGAAATAATGGAGAAATTGTTTGTAAGATGCTATTCTCCAGTCAAACAGGTGAATGGAAAGCACATTTTGTTCAAGAACATTTTAAATCTGCAACAAACTGGAGGAGAAAAGACAACCCGGTTGAGAAGGAGAAACACAGATCAACAGAACAGACTTTCACACAACACCAGAGCGCTCTCCACTGAGTGAATGCAATACCGACGCTCTCCATTGAGTGAATGCCTGTCCCTTCTCTCTTGTTTTACTTGGTTTCTATCACTCTCCCTCTTTATCTTCCTGCCTCCTCCCATTTTCTTTTGTGTGTAGAGTTTCCACAGTTATTCCAGTGCATCCACCAACACCTGGGCATAGTGACCACGGAAACTCTTATCTTATAGTACAATAAATATATTTGGGTTTTGAACTACAAGTCAGACAAAACTACATTTTTTTTGTATTCAATGACATCTATAGACTAAACAATAAAACAATAATCAAAATGACTGGTTGCGATCACTGCAGCTATGTGCTGTATTTTGCATTTGCATTTGCAAGGGTGACCCTGTTTGTTAACAGGTTTCAATGACAACGCGTACATATTTGAGCACCCGGTTCAAATGGACAAAGAAAAAAATCCAATGCAGAGAGATGCCATCATAATTCAGCATTTCCAATCTCGTAATGTGAGATGAGTTCAAAGACATCTAATTTGTTCAGTAGGTTGAAATGGCTGGCCGACCATGACTCACACCTTGCCAAACAAAAGGATGCAACCGTTGCCTTAGGAACCCTCAGAGCGGTGACAACAGCTTGCACTACACATGAAAGGGATTTGTTCAGTCCTATTCCAAAGTTATCGCTTCTCTTCCAGCAAGGCCATTAAAAGTTCTGTGGAATCGATGATTCGAATATGTGTTGAAACTCAAGTTGCGCGCGACGAACGAACTCCAGCGAGCCTAAATTGCTTTTCTCAAGAATGGTGAAAGATAAAGCGCTGAACTGACAAAAGATTGTTTTTAACGTTGTAGCTTTAGTAAGCAAGTGCGAAGCCAAGGATAAGTTGGTATATTTGTGCAGCTTGAATAGAAAAATATGTTCACAGAATCATCATCCAGACATCTGTGAAAAGGCACTTCTGACCAACACTGGCTGCGAAGGACATCAGCAGATGACACGGGCTCTCTGTTGATTCATAGTGTGATTCCAGATGTAGAAGGTGCAGCTGAGGTTTCATTACTATAGTGGTTTCAGTGACAAAAGCTACAGACATATATGTATCTATATATATATATATATATATATATATATATAT
>CAEMYA010000158.1:1292787-1312348 GCA_903131615.1 Diplodus sargus | reverse complement strand
TAGATATATATGATATATCTAGGATTAATGGAAGTAATTTTGCTTTCAAATCCTTGTATTTATTCTATCTACCTGTGGTGTAGGGTTATATGAGGGTGAGGTTAGGTCATTTGCTGATACTCCAGAAAATCTTTCTGTTTCACAGTCCAATGTTGGCAAAACTCGAGACTATTGGTCGCGCTCTAGTGCAAGTCATGTAAACAAACTCAGTGTTGGGGTGACAGGTGACCCAGCAGTAAGCACACTTCCAAGACAGCTTTTCTCCTCAGACATTTCTCCCTTCCTTCTTTCATGCCTACTTTGGCTGCACTGCAGGCATAACCAGTTTATCTCCCAAATTTCTTAATCCTCCATCTCCCTCTCTCTGTCTTGCAGCATACACTGTGAAAATCGATAATAGTGACAGAGCGTGGGAGGCAGAGGCTGCCAGAGCGGTGTCATCCAGAGTCGCTGATGTCACCTCCACTGTAACCCCACGTCGGGAGCACTGCCAAAGTGCGACGTTCTACCGCTGATTCAGCCAGCACTCAGCCTGGCAACCATGGTGATGTGCACCGTGGGACGCCTCGAAGTGTCATTAACTGGCATGGAGGAGTGTTGGTCGTGGCAGGGCTCTGTCGCATGCTTTTTGCCATCACACACACACACTCGCAGCTGTACCTGGCACAGGTCTCAGGGGAGAGTCAGGAGGAAGAGGCACAGATAGAGATACAAAGAGGAGGGATGGAGATATGATGGTGGGTTTTAAAGGAGGAATAAGTGCGAGGGCATACCAGGAGCAGAACTCGAGAGAGTCGGAGAGTAAGAACCAACAATGCAAGGTGAGAAAGTGAGAGGCAGAGTGGGAAGCAGAAAGAAAGGCAATCGAGTGAAGTCAGGCTGACTCATTCCCCGAGGCTCATCTGAAAATGCTCTTTCGTCTTCTGTTCTCGGTCTGCCGAGTCCACATGAACAGCGGCGCGTTCAAAAGACGTGCCATCCCTCCACAGGAGAAACAAATAATGGATTCATAAAGAACTGCCTCGTCCTAGTCGAGGTACAGTCTGGGACTGTCTCGGAAGCAGCTTTGACGACCGGCTCATGTTGTTGGATGGATATTTATAAAGCCGCGCTACCGGCGCTGTACTGTACTGTGCTGCACATCACAATGCCCAACTTTCATGTTACAGGATTAGGAGGGATCAGTTTTTCTGGATCAATAGGATTATAGCTGTCGTTAACCCCTCTGAGATGAAAGAATCACAACCTACGGAGAAAACAAGGGGATGTACAGACACAGAAAAAAAGTCTGTCGCGGGGTGGAAGGAGGACAGCGCTGCCTCTACTTTGCACACCAAAACAAACTGTTATTCCGAGCAGGAAAAATCCGTACTTGGAAGCAAACAGAACGCCAAACTGCCCACGGCGCACAATATTACCAAAAGCACGCTGGAAAAGAAAGAAAAGAAAGCTCTGACTGTGTCGAAGAGCCCAAATAGAAAAATCACTCACTGTAATTGGCCTGCCTTTCTTCCCTTTCTACCTCCAGAGAGGAAGAGAAACATAGAGAGCTGCGTCTTCAGGACTCGCACAATAATTGGCTTGCTTTGCAGTTCACATACAGGAGTCAATACCTACCATCAAATCCACTTTGAGCTGCTTTCAGCCCATTTCGTCCACTGAGGCTGAGGCTGCTTAAAACTTACAGCTTGCAGGTAAATTACAGAGAAGGCTGCAGCCCGCAACAACCGTCATTGCGTCTCTGCTTACAGATGAAGAGAGCAAAGAGAAAAGTGGCTTGTGTGTGGTTTGTATGCAAAAGCGCACGCTTTTTACTTATTGATTTACTGGTGGAGGAGTGCGTTGGCTATTATTTTCCTCCATCTGATTATTTAAGCCTTCCTGCTTCAACACAGCATCATTGGCTCATGTGGGAGGTAAATGTAACCCACGATTACAGTTTGCGCAAGCTTTCCTAGGAGCACTTGACCAGGTGTGTTTGCAAGTATGATTTGTGTGTGTGTGTATGTGTGTGTGTGTGTGTGCATCTGACTGGCTGAGCACTGCTCCCACATCAGGCCCTCACTCTCAGCAGTGCCAGATGGATCCCGGGAAATAGCCAGGGAGAAAATTAAGAACAACAGCTGTCAAACCAGTGAGGGAAGTGAGCGAGAGGAAGAAGAAGAAGACGGAGAAGAAAGGGGAGGAAGGGGGGGGGGGGGAGGTAGAGAAATCCCTGTAAATTCATACAGTCGCACCTCGCCAAGGTAAAGCCGGATTGGCATTCAGCGAACAGCTTATTAGGAAATTTCATGGGAGTCGTGAAGTGATTATCCCGAACCTGTCAGCTGCAAACAGCATGTCAAAATGCCACCCAGGCATTTCCCCCCCTCCAGGTGGCTGATGCGCTCCTGCAATGAAAACTAACCATGTGTTCATGAGACTGATGGCTGATGAGGGAGCGTGAGGTTGGGGGATGTATGTGGAGAGCAGATGGGGGGCCAAATACTACGCACATAAACACATATCAAACATTGACTCTCTTACTCTGATGCAAAAGTGAGCGCACTGGAACACGTCGCAGCGCTCGAGTGCGAGCGAGTCCTCTCTTTCCCCTCATGTTTATCCGTCTGTAAACTGATCCGATGCGTACGGAGCAGATAATGAGGGGTGTGAATGAATGAAAGTGTGCCACTCCGTCTCCTCCCCCCCTTTATGCTGTCACTCTGAGCTGTTTGATCAGCACAAATCATCTATTATGTATTTCTATCTACATGCGTAAGGGAAGGCAGAGCAGGGTTTTTTACACCTGTCAAACATAGAAGCCATTTATAATGCTTTACATACGTGGTCATTTGTCCTACTGATAGCTTGGTTACATGAACGGTAGATTTCAGTCAGACTGTCGCCCCTTCTGCACAGCCTATTGGTACTTTCAAGGCTTTAGAGGTGTTAGCTAAGTGGGCTAAGCAGTAATAATAGTGTAAGTAGTGCTGACTCTTTAAAGTCGCTAAGCTAGATGTTCATAAATGACTGACACACCGTATCAAACGCTCCCAGAAGGATGATTAGCATCCTGTTGCCACAGAAAAAGCCAGTTTGACTAATAATTAGGTGGATATAACGTTTAAACATGAAATGCTATGTCTGACCAAAGATCTGTGATGAGACAAGTTAAATGCATCTTCTCCACCCGGCGCCAAGCTCTGAGCATTCTGCCTTGTTTTTAGAGCACCCGAGTCGAAAAATCTCCTATGGATCACGTCGAGCACCCACGTCTTCCTCGCTCTGAAGTCCCGGTGTCGAATAAAAAAAACAAACGGATAGTAAACCGCAAAGAGGCTGTGTCGATCGCACAGCGTCGGTTGTCAAGATATTGTTGTCATAGAGACAAGATGCACCTGCAGGCTTTTTTTTTTTCTCTCAGCGCACGAGCTCTTCAACTCGCCGATCTTGAGCGCACAGCCGGCACTTCTCTGCCCGAAAAAAAAATGAGCTACACTGGCACGGACCCTTATGTCACCATGACACATGCTCTCAATACAAGTGACTGAAGATTGTTGTTTATTTTGGCTCAGTTTATTCATTAAAGTTGTTTTCTGCCTGTAGAACCTACAAACAAGAAAACCGCAATAGAAAATGTAAGCTCACAGAAACAGTCTCTCTAACAGCTCTCCACATACCTTTGAGTCATTTTGGTTTTACCTTTCAAGTTGTTTTTCTTTGTTTAGACTAGGTCCCTTATTTTAAATTAATGGGAATTTTGATGCTACAGCGTATATTGTTGTGATAGCTGTTGAAGCTTTGAAGCTTTGAAAATAAGCTAATTAGACACAGGTGCTGATTGTAGTAGAATTTTTTTCTTGTAAGTCTGACTTACAGACAGAATCACGTCTGGAACAATACAGAGAGCTAACAATAAAACTGGGTAAACATTTGTTTGAGTTGGCATGTGCATAATGACTACACAGTGATTTGATGTACGCAGCAAAGAAAGTAGAGCTACAGAAGGATGCGGAGGTAATAAAGTGTCTTCAGGCTGTTGTTTTGAACTTTGCTATTCAAACCTGGCAACTTTAAAGACATTATTCCATATTCATAACACAATACTTCAAAAGTAGCCTCACCCTCTCTTTTATTCACTTTTGAGCTTGCGTGAGGAGAATTGCTCATTTGGAAATGCAACGCAAGTCCAAAATACATAAATCAAATCCGAGTTCTGAGGTAAGTCTACTGCCCAGAACAGAACAGGCTGGAGTTGAAGATCATAAATAAAAACATGCATTTTTTGGGCTTTGTTTTTGGCATCAATGATAAAACATACAAGCTGTTATTTATGCAAGGCCTTCCACGGCTTTTCTGAATGAACAGCTCCATGTTGCTATGATCATATGTGCCACAGCCTCAAATGTGTTTTTAGTCTGTGATTAGGTATTCTGTTGGGGTGCAGTTTATTTCTGTAAACAAGATAACCTTGAAGTTACCGTTGGGATTACTTGTGCAAACTTTTAAGACGCTAAGTGAAGTCATTAAGATTGCCGATCACACTTGTGTGCCGTGTGTATTTCTGGCTACAAATTCTATTTCAAGATTATCCACCTCATCAACGGGCTAATTCAGATAGGTCATCCAAGGATGGGATATTTGATTTTTTTTCTTTCACACTGGATTCCTGCATACTTTTTCTGGTATTTTTTTGTTCAGCAGAGTCAAAGAATTAAAGAGTGACTTCACAGGAGGATGAAAAGGAGCGTTTCATTGCCATCTCTGAATGAAAGTTTCACGGGCCATAAGATGAATCTGAGGGGTTGAGAAATTATTCATTTTTGTTTATTTTGTTGTGAGTATCAGATTAATGAACAGCTGGTGAAATGAAACCATGTATAATGTTTAGAGTTGACATGTGTCTTTGGTGGAACTGCTAAAATCTAATCAAAATATTAATCTGGAAGTAAACAGCAAAAGTCTTCATATAACTATGATCTCAAAATTTGCTGGAGTCAATGTACTCTCCTCTTGTTACTGTTCACCAATGGTCCCAATGGCAATACTGATGTTTGGGATATATAATGTTTGCCATACAATTTCTAATGTGTTAGCATGTTAGCATGATACAATTTAGTGTCTAACAATTGGTCTCAATGGTTTATTACAATGTATTAGACAAGATTTGACCTTATGGTGTAAGTTGGAAAGACAAGGGGTCACAAAGGCAAGCCTTGCCACTCGCCAGCCATCTTGGGAACACCAATGGGTAGTTATTTCTGGCTAACAAGACCAGCCCCCTCTCTATATGAAAGGGTAAAGAGCCATAACTTTTAATGGTCAATCAGAGATAATAAATGCATGTACAGAATCAGCAGTCAAATCTGATTTTTAAAAATGCCTATAAAGTTTGGTGACTTTGCCTTGAAATAAGACTTACAATGCCTTTTTCCCCCACAGGTTATACTGCTACCACGCACGTGCAGGGTTTCACAACACCAGCATCTTTTATGGCTCAATAGAGTGCCATAATCCAATCAGAGCACTTACACAAATTGCGGTTTAATGTCTAATGTTTGAATAACCTCACCTATCATGGTAATCATGTGTATTATCATCTGTTGAAACTGCCAGCGCAACAACACAACTGGCTGATATGTTTCCCGGATCGACTGTTATAAAGCAGACGATTGGCTTTTGGGAGGAAGGGGCGGAAAATGTGTCACACAAAAACCATTATCAGGCATTACCACTTTCTATTCAGAAGGCTTTAAGTGGTTTGTCTCCTCTCTCTCTTATAACGCCTCTGGTTATATGCAGGAGCGAACGGGTAAAGGTGCTGGCATTGTTGTTGCACATACAGCATAATGACATATTTAAAGGCCTACGGTTCAGTACAGAAAAGGCCAGAACAGAGTAAAGAAGGGGCCAATCAATTTATGAAACAACTAAAAAGAAAAACTTTGACCTCCATTAATCTGGAAAGGCGTATTAGTCATCCACGCCTAATTTAAAGTGGATTTTAAAGAGTGTGTGGGATTTCAGTTCATGTTTCCGTTTGTTGTGGTCCTTGACCCTGTAGAGCGCCTTTGTTTCTGACTTTTTAAATCCCTCTTTGTTAAAACTACATTTACTTGAGTGGAAACACAAACGTTTTTCTGTGTTTGATTTGCAAAGCCAGATGTGCAGCGCTGCTCAAAAACGACAACCAGAGAGGTCTTTTCCCCCTCCACGTAGTTTGAAATGCAGGTCTTTTTGCGTGTCATCGTGCTTAACGGTGAGTTGAGCTCCACTCAACCGTTGACAACACGCAGCAAGTGACAGGACAGACATGGGGGAAAAGTGAACGGGAAGTTTTTCTTTATAAAATCAAGTCTGAGGTCTGCTGTGTGTCAGCACTTTGGGTTTCCAATTAAGGACGAAAATGAGGAGACGGCTGACAAGGTGGAGACAACTTACAAGTTGAGGATTGTTCTACACTTTAAAGATCAGCCTGGAATAGATTTTTCATAGAGGATGTCTCTTGTATTCAAAAGAGCACTAAAATGGCTTCAAAAAGTTTGTTTATTCCATACATCTGCATTTATGAGGCTACATAGCCTTTTTAATGCACCAATACATTCCTAATCTTGCTTCTTTCGATGGTAGCATTATAATTTATGAACTAGAAAATACAGCGTTATCCTCCGGTAAATCCTCCTGGGTGCTCTCCGTCACCTTTATTATCCTCCCTAATGTATTCTCTCAGGAGCCACCGCACATTTCTCATTTTGACGTAATGACAGGTTCAAATCTTTTCTTATCCTTTCCACCTTTCTAACACTTAAAAGATTCCGGAAAAATACCTGAAATACAGCGTCGCGAGCTTTAAATCTGGAGGTAGGTGATTGAATGATGACACATACCATGAAATAATAACACCAAGCGACCATTGTCAATATGCAAAACAACATTCAGTATCTGTGTAATAAGCTGCAGAGCACATTCTACTGGAAATGTATGGGCGATGAATAGAAGGAGGAATGTGAAAGGAAATATCAGGCAAAGTGATTGTTTAGCTGGTGTGTGTGCGTGTGTGAGTTGGTGGTTTTTTTGTATGCGCGGTCGTACGGCTGCTGAGGGGACTGATTAGCGGCAACATCTTGTGCCAAGCTACTTCTTAGCTGTACTGATTTCACCGAGCTATCTGTATTCATTTATGCATGGAGTGGCCGTGGAGGATGAGTGGTGTGCAAAACAGAATATTTTTCTTCACGGGCTCTCTCTCAGTATTCACTCCTGCTATCTCATCTGTCTTCTAAGTCCTATTCTCTTTGCCGTTTTCGCTTCAATATTGGCAGAAATTACGTTTCATGGCGCTCGTTTTGTCGTCCTTTTGTGTAGGATTCTGAACTAAAGGGGTACATTGTTGTTTTTGGATTCTTAATGCTACTATGCAGCCACCCTGCTGTTCAGGAACAGTCTTACTATGAATCACAGGTAAATGACTGAGAGGGAGCAAAGCAAATTGCTGTGTGTATTACACATGATCATCAGGCTTTCAGTCCCGTTGGTTCAATTATGGGTCGCTTCTTTGAGGTTGGTTTGAAAAAAGGGGAAAAAAAATGGAAACAAGGAGCTCTGTGAACGTTGCTTCAGAGCTGCTTTGTTGGATTAACAGATCATATATTTCGATTCCACAATAATGATACTTGAATTGTGATTATTTTTTATAGATCAAACTAACAAAAAAGCTTTTCTTCTTCTCCTTCTTTTTCTACATTAAAGAAAGAAAGAAAGAAAACAGAATGCAGTTGCTTGATGTAGAGATCATGCTGGGGTGTTCACCAGTGGGCCAGATGAAAGTAAAGTTCTAAGTAGATTTGCCTGCTGCTCTCCAAAAAAGTTGACCAATAGTGCTGGGATTTATTATGATATAGTATATTATGAAACATATCAATATGTAGTTAAACCCTATGAAAATGGACCTCCAGCAGACGGCGGCTTCTAGCAGCAGAAGATTGTTGTTTACATTATCCTGTTGAAATCCATCTAAAATAAAAGAAAACGTAATAGCTAGAGCAGTCGATCTTTCTGGAGCAGGAAGCTTAGACTTCCATCTTCCACCTAATCACATTATACATCCATGATGACATCATAACATCACGTGATGAAAAGCGGGCAGTGGTGCCAGAGGATTGCCCCAAAATGGTCACAGGACATGTTGTTAACATGAGCCTGTTGAGACTGACCTAGATTGAGAGAAATAGTTGTTTTGAGTGTAGTGTAATGTGTAGTTTCAATGCATTTTTTAGTTGTAAGCATACAATAGTAAGAGCTGTGTTTCCTTTATGCATGAAATTATCAAAATTCCCTCAGGAGGTTATTTCTTGTTGTATCCAACAATGACTGACAACCCTTTATAATACTGTAGACAGCTGTGTAGCTGCTTAAGCTGACATTAACGTTAGCTTCACAAACTGACGGGACTGAATCCTGGACGTCTCAGTTTAAAGCTCCTAACAATCATACGATGTGGTAACAAGTTAAACTTGGAGTTTCTCACAACACTATCTGCCAGTTGTCTGTCCTTACGCTCCACAAACAACAAGCTACCTGATAGCTAATTGCCTGAAGTCAGTGTGTAAATGGAATTCAGCCATTGTTCATTTATTTAGTTACACCTGTGCTTTTCCCTGTTCAGGCTTGTCAAGATGTCCTCTGTGAAAAAGGCCTGTGAGTATATTAACAAGACAATGGTTGAGTTTCTTTTGTGTTGTCTCTGCCAACTCACACAGTTAAAGAAGTTAACAGCTGAGTTAATTTGTTGGAGACGGTGTTAATACAGAGGGTGAAATCCATGTTCACTAGCTCAAACTCTCTTCGTTGATTCTTGAATCTGAGAAATTGATATTAGTAGAATACTAATCATTTTGTCCAGTGTGCAGCTGTGAGACATTTACTTCTTTTTCTGAGGAGAGCTTCGTGTCTCCAATTAGAGATGACCAGGCTTAGCATGCTGCAGAGCTCACAAATGGAAAACCCCATGAAGTCAATCAAGGAGATTAGCGATTACTGAGGAGCTGTTGTGCTGCTGCCCATATATCCTGCACTAACACAGTAATAACAGCCATAGCACAAAACTTAATGCTTGCTCACTGCCACATTTGTTAACACAGGAACCTTCGCTGCTGAATCTGTCACTGGTTTGAAAAATGAACCGGCAAAGTTATGCATACTCAGCATAACAGAAGACGAAAGCAGCAGTCGCTGTAGGCACAGTGGCAACACCTTGGTGGCTTTTCAAACTCCCAGCCACAAATATATTGCAAAGATATTAACATGATAATTAGCATTTCACCTCTGGTGATTCCTGGAGAATATTTAATAAGGTAAGATTTGATCAAAACACCTGCAGGCGGGAAAAAGACTTGCGCATAATAAGAATTTACCTGATCAATATTCATTGTACTGTGGACGCTGGTTATCTGGCACTCAAATTAACACACATTTGTCCTCAAAAGGAAAATCAAAATCCTTCCACCCCACACCAACATACAACACCAATTCATAGTGCACTCCTGGCTTCACAGTAGCTGCTAATGCTGCAGTAGTTAATTCACTATCCTGCCCCAGCGGAGCAGCAGCAGTTTAGAAAAATGTGTCTAGTTCAGAGAGGTAAGCCAAGTGTCCCATTGCTCTCATTAACCAACTAAATAATGATGACAGTAATGACAGTAACTGTAAAACCAAACCAAATGGACACACAGGTGACCAATTAAAGGAAACACCTGGATAAATGAGCAGAGAAACAACTCATGCAGATGCTTCTATTAAATTAATCAAGTGCCGAAAAGTCTCTTGATTTATAATTCTTTATACCCTATGATAAAATGTGTAATGTTGTACTATTTTTTATTTATTTTCTCTGTTTTCTTAATTATTGGAAACATCTATAGTTTTTTGTTTTGTTCGTCAGACAAAAAAAGACACGTGAAGACGTCCACCTGAACACAATGAACCCTTTTTGCTGTCTTCACATCTTATGGACTGAATCTATGAATTAACTAGAATAGTACTTAGTAATTGTAATATGTAAGAATTTCTTACATCTAAGAATCAGAATCTGTCTGTTTAGCCAGACCTGCACCAGAAGTTAATGGTATTAACTAATGGTCTATTCTGGGCCGCGGCGCATCCGCCATCCAAGTGTGGCGGAAATTCGTTGGTTTGTCAGCAGGGTTTTTGTGTAACCCTGCCGGCAAACCAACCAACAAACGTACATAGGTGAAATCATAACCTCCTTGGCCAAGTCAACAAACAATAGCCTTATTCAAATAAGTTCTCAATGAATCCACTGGTACTTAACAATATAAGATAGTACTGATTATTAATTCCCAGAGCCCATGGTGACATGTTAACATGTTTCGTTCTGTCTGACAAACAGTCTGAAACCAAAGAGATTAAGTTTGCTGTCATAGAGGACAGAAAACCATTTGATAAACACTTAATTCGTGCCATCTTTTCGCTTTGAAAATGTAATTCAACTACTAATAGATTATAAAAATAGCTGCCCATCAATGTTCTGCTGATAACTAACTGAATAAATCATTTAAGGCTTCAGCAGAAAATTGGTTTCTTGCAGCCTGCTATCCGATTAATAACCCTGAAATGCAACATTAATACTAACTACAGATGGAGATGGAGGTGATTTTCAGTAAAAAAGTCCATTTACTTGACACAATTCCCCTCGTTGATATGGCTCATCAGTTAAAGGTGTGTGCCGTATGGATGACAGTGGATGTCACACATACATAGTCTCAGTGTGTGCTAGTGGGTCCATAAGCAGAAAAATCATTAATTTGTATTACAGCTTGTCCTCAGGCTCATGTAGCATAATGGAAGCTGGAATCCACATAATTGTGCCGTATTGATAACTTTCTGTTATTGACGACCATCAAGTAGTGGGCTTATACTGGTGCAAACTCCCAGGCTTTGCTGCTGTTTTGTTCATCTGGAAAATGTGATGTTTAGAACACAATAGCTAAATGATGCACTGCTGGATCTCTGCACACCCAGAGGGAGGTATCAGAAGCAACAGTGTTAACAGCCGCCAGCTTTGTATTCATAACAGAATACAAAAAGACGCTGGCTTCAAACTCTGCATCCGAATGGAGCTACAAACGGCACATGGGCCATTAAGGAGCGAGCTGTAATACCACCCCTCCCTGGCACACCAGCATCTTTTGATTTATTATTGGGCTAAACTCCTCACTGTACGGTGTCGCAGCCATGCTGATGTATCCCTGGAGACGCATTGCAATAAAATGAACTGCCATTGTTTTCTTGCAGAACTGTACAAATTGCCTCATCAAAGCCACAACATGGGTCCTCCACCTCTAGCCATTAATCAGTGAAAGAGACGTAGGCGCCACAAACTGCCTTTGCATTTTCCTGAGCTGAGAAGCACATCAGGCTGACAAGTGTTGTTGTTTCCATGTTGTACTCGGGGAGTCAGTAAATGAAGACCAAGTAGTGCTGTCAAGGCCAGATGTTTTAAGGCCGAGATATCTGAATTTAGTGTTCACAGTATGTTTTATTCAAACGGATATGGATTTAGTTTCAGGTTCTGAGTGACAGCGAGTGAGGCTCTGCCGGTGTTAAGTCCTGACCTGTGAGTCAAAGACAAAGACACCGAGCTAAGTGTCTCCTATTAGACACGTCGTTGTTTCAAATGACATTCTGTGATGGAAATCTCGCCATCGCCTTCACCCTAAATATGGAACGGATCCATAACTGAACGAAACCACTTTGGGAATAAATTATAAGTGCTGCAGGCTGAATCCTAATGACCGTGTTAACCTTTGCTAACAAAGTTCCGTTGACATTCACTTTCCAAGAGGAGCGAGGGAACGGGGCCTTCTGTAATTTCCACTTCCACCCCAACTGTTCTTTTAATAATTTCCCACCCTTGTGTTCACAGTTTTTCATTTTCTAATTGGGATGAGAGTTGTGAAGACCAGACACTTGAATTTCATTAAATTACCAAAGATGGATTTAATTCCACATGCTCATGTGCAGCATGATTGTGCTATTTTTTGCCCTGGCATGTGTGAGATCTTGAACTCTAATTGTGTGTGTGCATGAGGAGGGGGAGGGGGAGTCTTTTTAATGATGGCTCATACATCTCTTCTGTACGCTGAGGAGCTTTTGGTAACATGTATGCAGCAAAAGCTACCTCAGATAAGTTGAAATCAATAATTTCCAGGCTTGTGTTTCCACTGCAGCACAGAGGGGTTTATATGAAGTGTGAGTTATGCAAAAAGCCTGTGACACAACAGGATTTGAGCTCCACTGCTCTTATACAACGGAGAAAAACAAACAAGCTATCCCCCTGAGTCCCGGCCTACGTGGCCAGTTAACCTGAAAACACAACGTTCAGACGGGCAACAAATGAAACTTTCTGTATGGCTGAGTCCTCGCACACACTGCAGAATTTCTCTTTTAGCTTCGCACTGATTGAAGTATCATTACATCTGATAATGAGGCATTTGAGATTGGTCTAATTTCTGTGGCTACTGTTGTGCTGCAAAGGATGCACACACTGTTAGGGGCTGGTGATGCAGATCACACATTCTTCATTTTCAGTTTGCCTACACTTAAATTGTTTTATCCCAGTGTGTAGCTTTCCATTATGACTATTGGTGCAGACAGGTTAATAAGCTCTGAAGAGTGGGCTTCCTGTAGCAAAGCAAAAGAATACACAAGTCAAAATAACTAATTATCAGATGTAAGTTCCACGTAAGGGTGTCACGATTTCCAGTTTAAATTGAATATCAATCAGTATGATCATCAAAATCAAGTGCAGGATCGGCAATGGGTGTGTCAGGTTATCAGGTATCAAAGAAGAATGTTCCAACTAACCAGTGAGAGATCTGTGTGTTACTCACTGTAACTGTAACTTCAGCAATACATTATGACCTATACATAAACAAGACTCAGGTCTTGCTCTAAATAAACCTTGTCACTAACTGGTTCTATCGAAATCAATTATATAATAATTTCAGAAAATATCCATCCACATCAGAAAAAATGACCGTATAGGCTGACTGTGAAAGTAGCTTATGAAGACCAATATTTTCGTTTGGCTGTAGTAACTAAGGCAGGAAAGGAGAAAGTCATGTGTTGTAGTATGAAGAGCGACAAAGCTCACTTAAGGAGGTGAATGGGGACGGACAGTCGGGTGAAAGAAGCACAAGACTTTTACCAAGGAGACTGCTGCTCATGTCCAGTGTGAAACCAAAAGTCAAGGGGATTACAACCAAGCATGACGAGGTCTACTGATTCATCAACATATAGCAAGATGCACCAATCAGTTCAGCAGGAAGCCTCACTTAAACCAACTCTCTGGTCTTAAATATTTACCATTCATTTGCTTACTTTGCTCACCATTTTTGAAGCTACCACTAAGTCACTGATACTGACAAAGTCAAATGTGGATAAATGTATAACATTCAAAAGGGAAGGAATAGATGTGGATCAGTTTTATTTTGTGACATATTCTCCCCATCAGTATGCTCTGAAAGAAGAGTAGGAGTTTATTTTTGAATCCTCAAAAACTCCCTTTGATTAAACCAAGGAGGGCACAGCTGAGTCAAACTATGTTTTCAAACTGGCTTCATCCGTTTCCCAAAAATCCCTAAAAGATTCTTTCTGTGAACCTCAGCCTCTAAATCCTGGCTGCCAATCCAGCTACAATCCCTCTCACAGTGAGAGCTTTCCACATTAAAGAGCCGCTTCCCACAAATTCACTAAAAATAAACTGTGATGTCACACAGTGTGGGCTTTGAAGAGTTATGTCCGGGCTTGATTGCCGTCCGTTTCTCATAATTACCACGTTGCACTTGTTGCCCACAGAGCGTGGCTCGTCTTCCATTGGGGCTGTCGGCGGCTCACCTCTATCAGCCGAGCGGGCTGGGAAATCAGCCAGGGAGAGGGAGAAAAATGCGCTTGCATGCAAGTGTCTCACCTCAATAACCACAGAGAAATGTAAATGGAGAGGGCACTGCTCTGGTGTGCATACCACAGATGGTGACATCTGCCTTGCAAAACTTCAGGTGAGACTGAGGCGAGGCATTGCGTTATACAGGTCTTGAAGAAGAGGAGCTAAGCTGACATTTGAATTTACTTTCCTTGAGCCACAAGTTTCCCATAGCGACACTGCTTTGCCAGAGTTATTTGAGAGCCTGGCTGTCAAATAATCCTTTTTATCAATTTGATCAAAATGTCATGTTCCTCCAAAAATGTCACTTCAGTAGTAACCTCTAATGAAACCTTCAAAGAAAGCAATTCTGACAGCGAGGGGTTTCGCAACAATGCTTTCCTATGGAAACAAACAATAGTGATAAACATTAGCTGCAGCCGCATTAATCTAGGGCCTTTTATTGCCTCTGAGAGATACAGTGTAAAGAGTATTATAAAGGAATATACACAGGAGATTATGCCACTAATCTGTTCTGACAACCACACTGTCATTGATTTTTAAAGGCCCAATCTATAATCCAAAAGCTCACAGAGGGGATGCCTCGCTGCTGAGAGGCTTCTGTAAGCATTCATTCATTCATTCATTCATTGTCAGGAGTCTTAATACAAATAATGACAGCTGGGATTGTTGATAACAAGTTTATGATGCAAGTGTGCACACAGGGAAAATATAGCTCAGACTTTTGTATTAATAAGAAGCAAAAAGCAAATTCTTCTGTCTCTAATCCATCCTTCAATAAAGGCAATATCTACAGTGTAAGTGACATTTTAAAACATGCCCTGGGGCATATGGGATCTTCAGATGGAGAGGACTGTTATTTTCGAACTTTGGCCTGTATTGATTAGAATGAGAAATAATATCTGTATATGGTCTCCAAATAGAATCAAATGTCAACCCTGTGACAATTAAGTTTAATTTGGTATTGATCCAATGAAAGCTGACTCCACAGGAGCCCGACAGATACATCAGTTGGCCTGTATTATTGGCCGTTATTTGTCCATCGCATATCGTGTTGGCGACATGCGAGACATGTAATTTAAATTTTTTAATTCCCAACAAAGATTACTGTTTCATTGCGCTATTGTTATTTTGGACAATATTGTTTATTCTTAAAGTTATCCGAGTAGAGCTGCCAATGGACAGGAAAAACAGAGCGAAGGTAGATTGTCCTCTTGTTAACAGAACATGGATGGCGTTGTTCTCGCGGATTGATTAATACAAATAAAAATAGGTGATAAAAAGCTTAAATGTGTTGCCAATATACATGGAAAACCAGAAAACTGTACATGTAGGAAACACTGTTTTATAGACTAAATGGTTCATCACTTCATCATGAAAGTAATGGGCTGCTTAAGTGAAAATACAAATAATCATAACATACAGCGCTAGTCTAAAGTCTTTCAAAACTACATTTGAGGGATCATTACATAAAAATAGTTGTGTTCATTGGCAGATTGCTCCCTAATATTAGTATCAGCCCTTGAAATTCAGCATCGGCCAGGCTCTACTTTTCACTGGCCTGATTGAAAACTAAATGGCCAAAGAAGTGAGCAAATGAATTATATCTAAGGGTTAATACAATAAAATGAAGCAAAAAAAAAAAAAAGATTAAATGGCAGCCAATCATTCTGTCTTCTGTCGGAAAAAGCACAATGCTTCTCTTTTCTAGCGTTAGCAGATATAGTATGTATTCAAGCTACAATGACAGGAAAACTCTTTTTGAAATGACTTTCTTTGTTAGGAAGACATGCTTTCAGTGGTTGCAGATGAAGGAGGAGGAGGAGATGCCTGTCGCAATTAATATCACGCTACTTTTCAGCAGCCTGTTTTATTATGACATAGGCCTATCATTTGCTGGAACACAAGGAACCTCTGGGTGCCAAAGACTGAAGCCTGGCATCCGTCTTTGCTCCCAAGACACCTGTAACACTGGCGTCTCCGTACGGTCCAATCCATCCATTTTCATTTTTCTCCATTAATCTCCAGGCCTAGTAATTCAGTTTTCATTTGTTCCTCATCTTGCAGGCTGCTGAATGCCAAGCCGATGTAGCGAGGCTCGTGCCAGATGACTGCTTAGCTCTCTGCACGTTTTCTTTTTTTTTCTCACAGACAGGAAGCCGGGGGACAGATTAGGCTAACCGCAATTACAGGAGAACAGTGAAGGGGAGGATTCTCTTCGTTTGTTGTGGACCTCGGCTGACCCTGACTAGTATCTGTACACCTGGTCTGTCCCTCCTGGGCTCCTGTACTTCACTCAATTAGTGAAGATCCTTTATTGCACCTGTGCCTCCCATTCACCACTCTGTGCCTGCCCTTTCTCTTACTCAAGATGGCAAACATCCAAAAGCCCCTTTATCATTGTTTCTCTTTTCATCTCCCTCTATCTCTCTACGTTGCTGATATTTAGACTGCAAACGGTTATCAAAAATAGATACTTTGAATTGTTCCTGCAGCACCTGGGAAAACACAAAATCTCTGTGCGCCGCTGACGACAGGTGGGTTGAAAGCCGTGGAGACGATAAGGAGAAAACCGACTTCAATCGAGTGCGACTGCCAATCTTATTTTTCCAAGAAGTTTTACAGTTCCATCCTAAAAATAATCCCAGTTGACCTCTGCAATCAGTTTATGAGAAGCAGCCTCTTTTGCATGACTGCTGGGAGTTGAGAAACGAGCCGCTCTCCACTATGATTCACACATTATAACCACACCGTGCGTTTGGCCTATCACGTTTAGTTGGCCTTGAGAAAGTGACTCCCACTGAGTCTTTATCATGAAACACAAGCCCCCGTGAAATTGAAGAAAACACAAACTACAGATAACACGAGCAGAGCGCGTAAATTCACTGCACGCCCTGCAGCAGAGAGCCAGAGGGGATTTATGGACTTGCAGTTACACTATAGGGTGTTTTAGTCCCTTTGTGTTCGCCGTAAAAAGAATATACACCCCCCCAGTTTGTTTTGTGCTGAGTTTGTGTTTGTGCAGTGTTTTGTTGGAGGCTTGATAACAGAAGCAGGTATAATAAAGTAAGGGAGAAGCTGGGATAGCTCGGGGTGTGGAGCTGAAGATAAACACACCAATGTTTACATATTATATGACTGCTGCTCCCAAAATCGCCAATTTTTTCTACAAAAAAGATAAAAATAAGATTAAAAAAATAAATAAAACTGCAGAGACTGTGCAAAGTAAGGGGTTAACACTGTCTTTATTTTCTCTATTTCAAGTTCATACAGGTTATTTTCAAAATCACACTGAAGACGCTTCTACAAGTGTTCTCACAGTACACCGAAGGGCTATTAAAATGAACAACAAAACAACACAATAAAAAATGTTGCCCCAGGTCCATAAAACCGCAGGTGACAGTGAACTACTGAGCCGGAGAGTGAGTTACAAAAGCATAAGCAAGGCACAATGAACTAAGCATAAAAGAATATAAAAGTTCAAACAATAAAGTACAAGTCAATAAAAGGAAAAAAACAACGGGTGAATGGGGTCATAAAAAGACGTTGCATAAAATTTGATTTGCAGTGAGGTTTAAAGGAAAAGACAGACTAAACACATCCCAGGGGTTCAGTAGGGAGTTCTAAAGCTGAACTAAACGTTAGTGCAATAGCAGTCACATAAAGAGTCTATTCTGAGGTTAAAGGGACTGGTGTTATTGGGTTTTAGATGGATGTACAGCTGGGTATCATCACATGTCATCAGAGTATTATGCTAGTCTTGTAAATGAAAAATGTACTGGGCCAAGAACTGACCCCTGAGGAACACCACAAGAAAATGAGAAGAGAAGAAGGTATTTAGCCGACCACTGACAGTCGACAACACAACTATGGGTGTAAAGCACCAGTTTCATCACGATAAAATATTGAGTCTTTGGACAACAGCACATGATATCACAAAGTTTGCCATGATACAGTTTCGATTTAGTTGCATTTAGGGGCCTGTGATTGATGATTGATTATGGAAGACAACATCAAATGTCCGATAACGTGATCAGTTACAGTAGAACCTGCCTCCCTCTATTTTATTCTTTTGGCAATGTAAAAAAACAACACATAAATACATGCATTCCATTTAAATCCAATTCATTCAAACCATTCACTTCTTTCTTTTGAATTTTTTCTTTTAAGCCTGCATGCATGTTTTTTCAGCCTAACATTGTTGAAACAGAACAGCTAATACTGCCATAGTGAAAGCAACAAGTTAGCGGACTGCTGAGTCAGATGCCCAGGTTTGTCATGTTTGATGGATATTTTATCTCATAATGTCCCATCTGTTCTCTTTTCTCCAAAGTGTTTCCAAACTGCTGATTATTCCTGAAAGCAAAGTAAATATCTGCATCATGTTGTTCTTCACTGCTTGCCATTATCTGTATAGTGTTGCACTATTTGAATGGCTTGGAGAGAGTGGCGATCGACCAAACAGTGACTAAGCAAATTTCAAAATAAAGATGTTGATATGGATCTTTGTTTTCACTTTACATGGTTTATAATTGAGCATTGATTATCAAATCTATATAATAGATTGCCACATCTAGTGAGAACATATCAGATCTAGCTCAAGCCAAAGTGAAGATTGCAGTCCTTGTTAATTTTGTGTGTATCAGTCCATTCACAACAGTTTTGCCACAAATTCAAATGTAGGAATCAGTCTTAACATCAGAGAAAACATATTTGATGAGAGCCTGGTTTGCATCACATAAGCAGCCAGAGGATTTCACATGTGAGATAAAGCTTTTATTATCCCACTGGCTGGGTGTCATTGGACTTTCATTTAATTTGTCTGATTGTCACTAATTCATGTCATAATGGAGGTGCGTGTTAATCAGTAATTATCAAGCAATTCATTTACTGACATTATATGCATTAAAATCCCAACTGAAACATTTAACTACAGCGCAAAATCACAACCTAGTTTAATTGTTCCACTATTCAAAATGAAAAACATTTCACTACATTTTCCTTCAGTATGTTAGAGATTGTTAGCTACTTTAATTGGGTTCACCAATGGGACACAACCAACTCAATTTCTTCAAAGAGATAGAACATAGACAATGACATTGAAACCTGCTATAACTTAACAACAAGTTAGGATCACCAGCAGGTCGAGGCTTCTGGGAGACCGCTTGCTGTTAGCAAATACTGCCTGGCCTGTTATTATAGAGTCCTGGCTGTTCTCATCAGCATTCACACTGGGGAGCACCTGCTGCTGAGGTGGATGCTCCACGAGTTATTGGATTGCTAATCTCTTCCTGGGAGGCCTTTTCAGCCAGGCGGACAGATGAGGGTGGAAAAGGCAATAAGCCATCTACGGGGAGCAGCTGATGATAAACTTGAGTGAGACGGCGGCAACAGAGGGCGGGTGAGGCGCGGGGGGGAGGGATGGGAAACGTATGTCCATATACATGGCTGAGTTGGGGAGGGTGACTGTCTGGCTTGCTAGGACACGCCTGCCTACTGATTTCCTTCTGCACCGCCGCAGAGTTATTGCTTTTTATTTGACGACTGCTCCGCTTTCTCCTTCAATAGATCATAGCACTCGATAAAGTGATGGTGGGGGGGGGGGCTATTGGGTGA
>CAEMYA010000158.1:1248791-1292752 GCA_903131615.1 Diplodus sargus | reverse complement strand
AAAGTGATGGGGGGGGGGGGCTATTGGGTGATTGGGGAGGGGGAGGGGGCTTGAATCTAGATCTGCCATCTACATTGCATGCTTCCTATAGCCTGAGCTGATCTCCTGCAGCACTGATTGCTCTCTTAATGGTGATGAATGCACAGAAAATGGCAGGACTACTGCCACAGATTCAGTGATGGAAGGGAGTAATAACGCTACATCATGGGACCCAGAAAGCCCACTGTCATCATGGAAACACTAAAATAAGTAATAAAAGTCAGATGAAAAGGGGTGCGCTCACAGTTAAACCAGATAAGACGAAAGGAGGAGCATACACAAAAACTTTCCTGCTTCTTTCTCTTAGCTTGGGTGTTTGTCAAGTCAGACTTCTAGATGCCAGCCATGCTTGGTATTAACAGCTGTCCCAGATAAAAAAGATGCCCAAAAGGCTTCGACTCAACTGATTTGGAGCTGTCCCAGATGAAAGTTGACAAAAACATGATGGAATCTCGGGTCGTCAATCAAAAACAATGGCTCTACGCAGTGAGACACTGACGGCAGATTTAGAGCTTTGGCAGCCACAGACAGGCTGAGTCAGAGTCGCACTCCTCCTCATCCCTTGTTGCATAGAAGTGCCAATTCTGTGGCCAAAGCTTGTTTACTGTGTCGCCACATTTTCACCACAGTGCTGCAGACACTCATCACAGTCTGACATACCTCTAGACTTTATGAGACCAATCTCATTCCCCATACAACGGACCTACTGCTGAGCGGAGTTAGTCTTTTTCTTTATTTGGGTTAGCTTATGAACATGGGCATACGGCATGATTGGCACAATAACAATGAAACTGCAGCCCCAGAAGACGGGTGCTAGCAGCATAGCTCCAGGGACAGCAATGTCAGTCTGTAAGCCTGTCATTCAGTCGGTCCATCACTTTGGTCATTTAGACGGTAGCTGTAGTAGTAGCTGTAGAAATATTTCTATTGAACATGATGGATCAACAGCCAAGCTTTTCATCATCAGTGCTGGATAACATGGCTGGTAAACTGTAGCTCGCTGCCATACATTTCTACTATGTGTCCTATTTGGCATGCATGGGGACATCTGTGCGCTCTGCTTTGAACCTGCAGGACTATTATGGCATCTTTAGGCGTCACAGCACATCAAACACATCTCGGCGGCTGTAGGGAGTCCGAGCTGCAATCCTACAAACTGCAAAGCAGGGCTATCATCCCCTGGTTCATTACACAGGGGCTGTTTATATTCAATGTGAATAGGCGAGCTGTCAGGGCAGCAGCAAACAAATGATGGTGAAACAAGCTGTCCTGGTTTCTCTCTGTACAATAACAGGTGAATTTGTCTGTGACTATGAGTTACGTGCTGTTGCTCTCTATGACATGATGGAGCAGGGATGACACAGCAACAACGCAACAGCGATGACACTGCTGAATGAAACGACTCTGCGACAATGTTTTCCCCCCTGGCGGAGTCTTGCCGGAAAGGTCACCAGGTGTCCGCTATCGAGCCAGCGCTGCTTTTCCCTTCAGGCAAGACGGATGTTGACAGTGATGAATGAATGAAAAATGATCCGAGCAGTAAGATCACCTGCTGAGCTGTTCTGAGGGGGCGAACATCCAATCAGTATGAATCCACATGAAGGAAATGGAGTTTATTTGCCATTATTGCGGTATCATTGTTTTGATGCTTTCATGTGCAATTCTGATCTTCATTGTTGTTGCAGCATTCGCTGCTTTTCTGTGAATTTTCTTTATAAAGTGTTATCTGAAGATGAAACCGAAAGAAGATAAAAGAAATAACTGATCAACACAATTATTATCAATATCGGAAACCAAAACAATACAACAAATCTTCCCGCAAAGTCTTAACTGTGAATGCAAACAAAGTACATGCATGTCCGTAATGTAGATTCACTGCATATTAATGGCCACTCTTGTGCCAGTAAAAACCCATGGAGCCTGAAGCTGATTAAATATGAAGAATCATCCAGAGAATGTAATCAACCGCATTGTGAAAAATGCATGGGGTTCACATACTAGAGAGGACGCGCAGTGTGCATCTCAGCAGAACACACAACAGCGTGGCCCAGTCCCATTATTTTTTTCCTGTGAAGGCGACCAGATAAGACAGACATTCCTGAAGTAATCTGAGCAGATAAAAGGATCTTTAGGGCTCCAGCTCCAAGCGAGTCATCCATCATTTTTCACGACCTCGCATTTATGTTGAGAAAGCATGTCTGCAGTCAAAACTCAGCGGCTAATGGAGCGCTACATATGGTATTTAAATCTTTCCGCAACATATTTACAGGCTTTTCTGGAAAAGATAAGCGTGTGCATCGCTTGCCTAGAGTACAGAAATAACAAAACATTGCCCTGAATGCCTGAGAATAAACACGCTCCAAGAAATGATTACACCAAACAAACCTCGAATGTGTTCTGCCTCTATCCCCATGTCTTCCGTGGTGCTCAGGGGGGAGAATTGTTTTTATTTTCTTCCGCGCCACTTTGAGAGTACAGTCAAACAACAAATAAACTACGCCTGGTGCAATAAATAAGGAAAGAGAAATTGACGGTGCACACTTGCTCAGATATACTCCCAATATTGCTTTTCATTTGTCAGGGTCTCAGCCACATGGGCTTTAGTGTTGATCATATCACACATCTTCTCTCTACGCTTTTTTGTTGTTTCATGTGCCAAAGGGGCTGCAGATTAATTTTCAATAATCTTTTTGTCTAAAGAAATGTCAGAAGATGGTGAAAATTGTCACAATATCCCAGAGCCCAAGCTGATGACTTCAAATGTCTTCTTTCATATTTATATATTTTATTTCCTATCAAAGAGCTGCAAGAAGACTTTAAAATTCTAAGAACAGGAAGGAGAGATTTTTTTTTCAGTGTTCAAAAAACTTCAATGTAGGGCTGACCCAAGTGTTTTGAAGATTCAACCGTTGCCATTGTAATCTACGTCCAAATCCATATTGTAACATTTCTTCCTTCTTTTTCTCTTTTGAAAAGGAAGTGGCCATTGCGTTTGCTGCATTGAGAATGAAGAAAAAGCGATGATCTATGAATTCAGATAATGAATGATCCTGTATGAAAATCGTTGCCACTTGTTTCACCTCTATACCACAAATATTTACCATTTTCACAAAGACCAAACAAGGCCTCACAAACAAATGTATCATTATAAGATGATTGGTTGCATCTGAACAAGTGCATGTACTCCACTTTTTCTTGGAACACTCTAAGGTAGGGATGATAAAAGATAGAAAATGGAACAAGGAATACAAGTCTTCTCTTATTATCATTTCAGACAGCTTAAGTCATTGTTATTTGACCTCTGAAGGCCTCCCGCACAGCTGTTCCTGGGCAAGAAAAGAATAAATAAGACAAACAACTTTGAGGACACACAGCACAGACATTACAGACACTATTACACATTACACACTCCACTGCTGTATGTGTTGTATCTTTGAGCATGAATGCTTTAAGAGCATACAGGGGTCCAAAAATGTTATTCTTGCAGCTTATTGTTAAGATTAGACTGTGAACATAACTTTGTATTAAGCGGACCCTGCTTATTTTCCTCTGAGTTTGTATTACTACCTCTCTAATACTGTAGTTATAGTGCCCCTTTAAGATATCAGACCAAGATTATTTTAATTGTTATGGCTAAAAGATCTAATTGAATTCTTCATTCACAATCTGTTTCGGACAGTAAGCCAATGACTCTCTCTCTGACACTGCAGGCATGTGCAATAAAAATGTAGACGATGTGACTATAACTTAGCAACACAGGAGCTAAAAAAACTCAACATGGCCACTTTAAATGAAATGTTCCATTGTGTGGACAGACTTCACCAGAGTTAAACAAGCAACTGCCACATGCACTATTTGTGGAAGGGTACTTGCAACAAAGAGGGGAATAACAATGATGTTGCTTGAAACAGTATGTCACAGCTGAAAGGTGGCCCTTGCATTCCTGCAGTAGGGACACAAATAGTTTTGAAATTTGTAGTACACAACCAGAGAAAAGACAGAAAAGGCCTGTGGTATTCCTTTTGCTCAAAGGTTGAAAACCTACAACAACCACAATGCACTGCGCAACAGAGAACAGATAAACTCTCCTGCTGATGCAGTTCTGTGAGTCGGCCGTTACTTGGTTTTGGCTCAGAGACCATTTTGAAACAGAAAGTAGAAAGGTGGCTGGATCTATCGCACTTTCTTGTTGTGTGTGATTTAAATGAAGTAAAACATATAATCATTTACATATAGAATTCTATGAAAATGTATTGTTGGGTGTATCTAATTACAGCCTGGTGAATATACATGAAATAGTTTGGTGCACCAGTTCAAACTGTGTGAAAAATTAGCAAACATTTTAGGCATATCTGTAGTCCTAGAATTTTGCAAATACTACCTGAAGTGTAGTGATACAAAGCTGATTCCTGTTTAGAATGTATCTAACCTCCGTGTGTTATCTTTTACAAAGTGAAGGACGGGTGCTCAGCTTCAGCCCATAGTCTGTCTAACACTGTAATCTGCGACCCGTCAGATTCTGTGGCCTGTAGAAGTGCAAAAACAATTTCACCTTCAGGAAACGTTAAGTACATCCTGCATGCAGAAGATTCTCTGCACTGACATTTGCTGAATGAAAAAGTAGAATGAATACTATTCCCAGTGTGTTGTTTTTACCTGCAGCACAGCACGGGTTAATGAATGTCACAGGCAGAGACAAAATATGTGGTGAAAGGCTTACATATTGCCAGTGTTACACAAATAGTTTTCAGAGATGAGACATCTCTAATCTTCCCCTAAAAAAACTACCGCATGCAATTTCATAAGAAAATCAAAATGATTCCAATTTGATGAGCAGATTCAGATTCCTTAAAATGCTTTCGAACAACTCTACAAATGCATCAAACACACACGCAGAGGAGAAAATTGGAGTTCACATGATTAGATGATTAAGCTATGTCTTGATCAACAGGAAATTGATTTTAAACTGTTTTGATGATCCATTTATCATTTCCAGCTTCTCACATGTAAAGACTTACTGCTTTTCTCTGACTTATGTGCACTGGCTGGCTTCGGGTTTGGACTGCTGGGTCAAACAAAATTTTACTTTTATGGCTACTTTTATAGCCTAAACAAAAATAACTGGCAGATTTATTGATGCAGTTGCAGCCCCGCTAAATATTGAAGCTCTCTCGGCGGAAGTCATAAAGAAAATTCAACCGCATATAAAGCTGTTTTTCAAACTTTCCTGGGAGAAAATCCCCCTCTTTGCAATCATGTTTCAACAGCGTGAAGCGCAAAAAATAGCATAAAAAACCTTCGCGTGCACATAAAGTGGAATATGGACATGAATTCGACCTTTAGAGCCTCGACAGGGATTAAAGCGTCTGCACATCATCCCGCTGTGTGCATACGTTAAACTGCAGCTCCACTTCATTAGCAGGAGCGCATCGCCATCAACTGTGTGATAGGAAACATCTGTTCAGTCCAAGTTTATTATCTCGGTCCGTCAGTTTCATGTAAATATAGTTTTCCTCTTACTTATGAGTGCCGAGCCGGTTAACAAGACCAACTGGGATAAGAAAGGGATCAGAATTGCTGCACATTAAATCTGCCCGCCCTCGAAATCAATCGCATTGGCATCATCTTGAGAGGCAAATGTCAAATTTATATACAGGCCTCGAAGGATAAAAAGATATTCAAAGATGCATCAGGTGCATCAAACATACCTGAAATAAGTGGTCCTGCATTTAGTTAGGTTAAGATTATTTATCTCTAGTCGGATGTGCAGATACAGTAGTTACATTCTTTATAATGAGGCCTCAGAGTCAAACACACCACTATTCAAATGGGTGCATACAGCAAGATATGAATACCACCTACAGAATGACACCGATAGCACAAAATGTACATACAGCCTCCACAAATGAAATTAAACTCCTCCTCTGTGGTGACTGAAGAGTGAGCTGCACACTCCGTATATAATTAATTTAGCCAAAGAACTTGAAACAGCATGACTTTGACTCCTCATCCCAAGAACCCTGCTGCATATGAATATCAGTATGGTACCATGTTGGGCTTCCATAAAGAGGATTAGAGAGAGGAGGGGGGATCAGACAAAAAAAAAGAAAAATTATAATGCTGTTTCTTTAGCATCTGCCGGCAAAGCAGAAAGGAGCAGCAGTTGCACAATGCTATTGTCCAAAATGTCTTCCAAAAGTCTTTTCTCTAATTGTCAAATACAGCATTCTCTTTGGAGCCTGAATTTTAAAAAGGATGTTTTTTTTAAATGTGCTTCATAAGCCACAGGGTTTCCAAAGACGCTCAACATAATGGACCGCGTAAACTTTCAATTCACAACCTCAAAATTAGAGTGACAAGGTAGCCATGCGGTGGCAGAGATAAGGCGGCGAACACAAAGCTTCCTCGTATCCTGCCTGTAAATTCAGTGCTCTCCCAGGCCAAACAGCCTGTAGAGTTACACAGGGAGACGGCTGATAGGGTCCTCACCCCTCCCTCCGTCCCCGAGCTATTTGACCACTCCAATGAAAACCAAATCTTCTACTTGACCGAAGGGGGGGGTGACTGTGAGGCACGAGTAGCCGCAGCGGGCCAGCTTGGCAAACAGGCGTCATCAGAACCCAATAAGAAAGAAGAAAAAAAACAGGGCGAGGAGATTCAGCTCTGCACTCATCCCATGCCAAGTGTGGTGGCGGAGGGGAGCTCAGCAGGCTTTTGCAGCAGAGCCTCGCGTGTGGAAATGGGGAAGGCGATGGCAGCCAACATGTAGCCACAGCTGGTAGGGTATGAGATAACAGGATGCGGGGGAGCGGCATGAAGCTAGCACTGTCTTGTTGTTCCTGCCCCCTGACCAGCAGTGTGACTACCATCACACAAATGAGCTGCCGTGACTCTTTGAGCTGTGCACAGAGGAAAAAAAAGGTAATTCAGCCTCCGACAAGGGCTTTCCTGAATATCATTTCTGGTGCTTCAGTGAGAATTACGTGGGAATATTCAAAGCGTCCTCTGATAATCAGACTTATCAGAATGGAAACGCCTCATGTAACCACTTCAATCAGATGAGACTGACGTGATCCGGCCCAATCTGCCTGAATTTTCAATCTGATCGAGAGGGGTGGTGTAAACCTTTGATTATCTGTTCAATAGGAAAGTAGTAACCATTTTGATCACGTTTCGCTGAACAGAATATTTCGCTGAACGTGGAGGTAACATTAGATGACAATGCCTGTTTGTTTTTTCTTATTATGAAGCAGGTAAAAATACTTTGAAAGTATCAAAACCCTGAATCCACGTAGAAATGTACACATACAAAAAGAATGCATTTTAAACAAGCGGTCAGTAAGTACAAAAAAAAATCTTTTTGAACATTAAAACATGTAAATGATTTCTCATAGACAGACAAATAAAAGTACAAACCTGAAAATGATCATATAATATGGAACCCTTCCCTATCAGGACAAGACAACGCCATCCAAATCAAGCTTGAAATGCACCGAAGAGGATGTGGTTTTGTTTTGGGCGAGTCTGTTCACATTGTTCTCCTTTCTTCTCTCCAGTAGAACAAGAGAAGACGCGTGCCTGCTGAGCATTTTGGATAATAACAGCTTATTACTTTTTCATGCCTCATCATTTGTCATTTTGGTAAACACAGGAAGGAAAATGGATGACAACACATGGTATTTGGTTTCTCCATGGCTATTACTCTAACTGTGACATGTGACAAATACAACCAGACATAATAACAAACAACCAGACTGTTTCTGTTGCTGAACGGACTGATCACAGTACGGCGTCGCTGGACAAGAATCTATCATATCTGTGGCTATGAAGTCGCACGCAGAGCTGGGGACACGTGTGGCTAAGCTGCGGCCAACGAGATTATCAAATGATCCAATAAACTTTGGACAGCACTCACAGGCATGATCACAACGCGGTAGCTTAGCTCGATGATGAAACACAAAGATGCCTGTGTAGCCTTCCAAACCCTTCTCCACAGAGAGAGGGCAAGAGAGGGAGGCGGTGTGGAGGAACGGCATAGGTCAGAGCACATCAATGTGAAACCATGAATACCCTCGGAGAAAGAGAAGAATCAGAGAGAAATCCTACAGCCATAGCAGCGCAGAACACAAGACCTTATAAAAGATGACAGCCCTCTAAGTTACAGCCTCCTCCTATCAGTAATTACAGTGTAGCCAGACACTCATAAAATCTAATGCATTGTAAATTATGAGTTGTTACACAGAAACCGTTAATTCTTCATGAAAACGGGCAACTGGGCAGTTCTCTCCTCCACTGAGTTGCCTTCTTCAGTTGTCATTAAATTCAACAATTTGGGTCATTAATTATTCAGGAGGAAGAGAAAGTGAATAACAATGAACCCGCTGAGGGAATTGATCTTTCTGTAAGCCCCGCCTCAAGAAAAGGTCAGGGTCAACGATTCCAGCGCCTCCTGGAGAGATGTTCAAGGGTGCTTCAACAGGGGAGCATTTATAGGTTCCTGCTGCTCAAGGACAGACATTAGCATTGATGCACATAGGCTTGCTATCTAAATTGCAATTATTGACTATAAATCAAAATACAGGACTGTAATTGTGTTCAACATTGCGATATGTGATTGCACCAAGCAGAATCAGACAAAATAATGCATTTCCTTGTTGCTGACATTCTTCCAGACTCGTCAGAGAGAAGTCCATCTCGAAGTAAACACGACTAACTTTCTGCAGAAAAAATGATCAATTGTGCTCACCTGTATGTAGTTATTACAGTAGCACCACACTTCACACTGCTTCACACTCACACTTCACTGCAGCTCCGCACTAAAGCTGCTTAAACTTGTCGTCCATAAGAGGATAACAAAGTATTGTCATTTTAATAAAGAGGACAGACAATAATTGGCCTTGTGCCATCATTCTGTAAATAACCACAATCTGATTTTATGCCGCACACAGTCTGTAAATACATGTTTTAATTAGAAAGTCCTTAACAAATCATACTACAGTCTACACTATTAAAAGCTGTCTTTTCAATATCAGTATCTGTGTGACCCACAAATTAAAACTTATAGTATTACATTTCAGCCTCAGTATGAGTTGGATTTTGTTGGGCCTCTTGTAGAACAGCGACAGACGGGAGCTCCGCAATTAAAATGAGCCAACTTTTGCACCAAACACAGCTAATGTTAGTGGTTCCAACATCATTTTCATAATACTAATGACTAACTAATAATCAATTATTAAGGCAGCCGACTATCAACACAACATATTGCACTGCTGAACAACTATATTGTCCAGCCAAGGCCAGAAAATCGACAAATCGTCATAAGCTGCAAACTTCTGATTATGCTCTGTCGTTCTATGATGCAGAATCTTCCACGTATGCAGTTTCCACACCTCTGCTCACAGAATGTGACTGAAGAGACATGTTTAAATTAAATGTTCAACGTTGTTCCTTTAACATCATTTTAACAGACTGACAGGATGACTTGACTCCAAATCTTTGAATCCCAGATGCAAAAAAACCTCTTTGGCTCGGGAAGGGATTCGATAGCAGTTAATTAAATTCAAATCCAGTATTCAACCCAAACCCTTTACCCTACTTTTCATTTACATATCATCACTGTGACATATAAATCAAAGCATGCTGCATACAGACATGTTCATGTGCAAATACTGTACATATCCTCCTACTTCATGCATGTAGAGTAACCTTAATACATGAATAATTCAGGATCTATTCCAGCACTCTTTCACTGTGCAATCATTGCACATTGCATGCAATTTAAACAGACAGACTTATATATAGAGGGCTACGTATGTTGTTCGTGACTTGTTCAGTCTTTATGATTCATCTTTATGATTTTCACCTACATATTGTATGTACGCGTTTTTTAACTTGTTCTTAGCAATGTCTTTTTCTGTGCAAGTACATTATGAGCAACAGAAAAAATGATTCAACATTTGTAGGTAACAAAATCCTAAAACAACCACGACTCAAAGATGTCTAATCGCCTCTTATTGGCTGAGAAGGCAGCTAATGTTCACAGCCGGTACCTACAACCTAAATGATCAGTTAGATCATTTCCCAGAGTCGCCACACTGTTGGTCCCCGATTGAGCTACAGAAACAGTCCGCAGGCGGTCGTACAGTGGTGTTACAGACTAATGTGTCTTTCCACAGCTTAAACATATAGACACTGGCATGGAGAGAGCTCATTAACTGGACCACAGCCAGCAGTTTCTTTTTTGTTGTTTCTTCAGCTTGTATAATTAACACAAGCTTTAGAGCCAGAGAAATCCATAGCTGCCATCTTACACTTTCATTTGATATAGCTTGTTAAAACACTGTTAATTATGTGAGTTAGAATCAAATCATGGTTTCTGTCATTTGAAAACTGCACTTTTTTCAAATTAAAATAAAAATGACAGTTCAGCCTGCCTCAATATGAAACACTGAGAGCAAAGCACAGCAGTTTATATTTGAGATACTGGTTCGGGGATATGCACCGCTTCTCTTGCAAGACTGACCCTATTCCGCCTCTGATTGGTTGCCCATGTTGGTTTTGTTCTCTACGCTTGACTCAAACTGTGAACTCATAATGTAGCTCTGGTTGCCTGTTTTTCTTGCAGATCTGATACAGTGGTTTATGAGCTATAGTTGCCCAGGTAAACACACCAAACCACCTCCTGCCCGGTCTGCTGCTGTTCCTGTCGGGGGTCATTCATCCTCTGGAGCCTCTCTTCAGAGTGTCTCTGGATAATGCCGACTCTGCCCTGCCGCTAACTCGCCCAGAGACACTACAGCCTCTGCCACTGGCAGCATGTTATACAAACCAGCCATAAGAAAAACACTGACGCAACCCATTAACACCAGACAACCTCTGAACATACAGTTGGGAAATGTCTCATTTGCGGTGTGATTATACAGCACATTCATCGTGACCCACCAACACCTTCCTTGATGGATAGAGTACCAGGACCACAAAGCTGTTGAGGGTTTTGTCACACACAGACAGTAGAAGCAAGACATTCAGAGGCAGAGTATGGCATGTCTTGGAAGTAAACCCCTGGGATGCATAATAGTGTATTACTGACATGATGAATCGTCGACTATTTACCATTTTGTCAGTCATTCAGTCAGATAGCCACCTGGTGGCAAACACAGAAAAATGGAGAATTTCCATGTAGCAGAGACTATTGCACAGGTACATGCTTCCAAAGGGGAAAAACTCGGCCTTGAATATCTGAAAGTCATCCATCATCCTGTCATGCTCAGCGCAGAGAGGAAGCATTGTAATTTATTTTTCTTTTCTGGTTATGACTTCCTGTGTTTCCCACCTGATGATGTCAATCACAGTTGGTCACATCAGCCTCAACATATCTGTCCTGCCAACCAGTCCATGAACATATGGGCCAAACTATGATTGCGGCCGTGCCCCCTTACTCGGCAGAGAAATTGATATCTCTTCCTCCTCTATGATGGATTCCTCTCTGCATGATGGTTGAATGTTGATGCCAAAAGATTCTGGGTGACTGACATTAAATCCTAACGATGAACAGCATGGCGGTGACAAGCTCAATTCAACTAAAAGTAAAGGAGCAGCTTGTAAAAGAGACTCGGAAAAAACTGCATATTCCTCGAGGGCACAGAAATGTTGCACGGTGGCAACAAACTGCAAACTGACAGATTTTCCCTTTAACTTGTGTTGACAAGAAACGCAGCGGAAAAAAGCTTAAGTGCGCTGAGTTAATAAGCTGGTTTGTAATACACTTTTTCTATTGCGCTCTTTACAAAGGCCATTCATCACTGTCACACACAGTTTATCTCATCCGGCGGCGCGGTGTTGCACCGTAAATCGAATTCCAATCACTTCCAGGACAAAAATATGATGTAATTAAGAGAATCTGCTCCGGCCTGAGGGCTTCTCGCAGATTCATTTCGGCCCTAAAAAAAGCGTTCAATTTCCTATCCTGCGCCTCGCCATCAAATTACTTAACGTAGAATATTTCAAAAGATCAATGCTGGGTGTCACACTATCTCCGAATAACTCTGACAGGCAGGATGCCTTCACATATAACCCCCCCCCAACACACACACACACACACACACACACACACACACACACACACACACACACACACACAGGGGTTAAATGAGTTAAAACCATCTTATTGGATGCACACCCAGGGGCTCGCTTCCTCTCGCAGGATGTCAATAAAATGTAGTTCACAAGACAGCACACATAAACACTCTATTTATATATATAAGGGTTGTGATTCACAGGTGTTTACTAGTGATTTACTACTGCAACGGCCTTTAAAAAAAAGGGGGGTTTTTTGGAGCTTAAAGGCGTCTTAAGGAGGGAAATTCTGCAGGGCTCTTCACAGTGTTGCAGCAGGGACTTATTGACCCACGATCATTATCATAATCATATTTTAAAAGACTCGCAGCTGCGGTGTGATGAGGAGCGCATTAGCCGTGATCTAAAGGACGTTAATTCTGGAAATAGCTTCTAAATCGGAGCACTTGTCGGCGCTTTAGTGACAGAAAATGACTCCTTATCAAACTGAGATTTTGCACACATGTGTAGACTGCCAAGAGGAGACGAAAAAAAAGACGAGGAAGTCGAGCAAGCTGAAATCAATTAACATCTTCTTTGTGCTCCTTTTTTGTCCCCAAATACACTTCCTTTGTCACCTCGAAACTAGACCTCCGAACCCATGTTCATATCTGTCATCTCGAAAATCACTCGCGTGTGAGGTACCCATTTTGATATGCCACTGCCTAATTGAGATTAAACCACTGTATTTCACATCACTGGAGAGATGAATGGAGGGGACTCTGGGACGTTTCTGAAATTAAATGGAACATTTTTCCTCCTCCCCTACGCTCACAATATCAGTATCTGGTCACGGGCCAGCACACAGGCTTAAATGAGAGAATTTGGCAGGGCTTGCAGGTATTAACGACCCAGGCGGCGTTGTAAGGTTGAAAGCCAAGGTGGGCACAAAAAGGGACGGTATTACTCTTTACGACAAGACACAGCGTGGAGATGTATTGATGTATTCAAGTCAAGGGGAGGTGTAATCCCCCCCCCCAAAAAAAGAAGAAAAAGAAAGAGGATCAGTCCTGCAGGGAGGGAGATGCGTTTAAGATCATTTCAAAGCAACTGTCAAGATAAATCTCTGGGATGGATTTTTGGAGGCTTAGGCGCTCTGTTCACAGCCAGCGCAGACACTGGCCATGAATTGTTGTTATGACCCCTTGACAACAAGACAAAAATCCCATTGAGCGGCTTTTCACAGAGGGTTATATCCACCCCGCTTTTTTTTCCATTTTTACTGTCCCCTCCTCGGCGTAGTGTAAGTGATAAAGCACAGCATGGTGACACTCATCCCTTTATGCGATGAAACAGAGGGCTGATGGATTTTACTGGTTCACATTAAGTGACGGGGATTAGCAGCCAGATAAATCACGGTGCTTGATATTAGACTATAAAGTGCACAGCATTATGAAAATGCACAATGCTCTCACGTACTTATCTGGATTTATCCGTGCCCTCCTCCTCTCCCACACATATATAAATGCCAAGCGAGCGCGAGCCAACTTCTTATTTCGATGACGGCGCGCGCTTAAAACGACAAATGAAGTCTGTGAGCGAGAGGCGGCAGCTCGGCCACCTCGCGGCTTCACGTCCGAAAACAGACGGGTGAAAAACCCCCAAACAGCAAGTTTAAAATGTCACCGCAACAATGTTTGTAAACGCAGCTTGCTTTGCCACGGAGGAAGGGAGAGACACATGAAAGTGAGGGTCAAACAGCGCATCCATTACTCGAGGGACTTAGCGAGCCCTTAACTCAATTTCACTTCAGAAGCAGCATCCATCCGGTGGCGAGAAAGCGCCTGAAGCGAACAGTTAGCGAGGAGAAACAAAGCAGGCGCACAGCTTCTCACATTTCAGCGTCTGCCGAGCACCTACCGGTGTTGCGGTCCGCGTCCCGTCGCTCCAACTTGTCCTGGACGCCGGGCTCCGTCCGCTCCACGCCGCGCGGCTTCCTCCTCTGCTGCTCGCCGTCTCGTGGAGGGGGAGGCGGCAGCCCCCAGCCGGAGGAGAGGAGCCGTCCAATCAGGAGCCGCCTGCTGGGAAGGGATGCAGCCAATCAAAGGTGGGGGGAGAGAGGAGCGAGGATGCTGCTGCTTTGTTTAACGGAGATTGACTTTCAAGCAACGGAGCGGCCGCCTGACGCGCCTCAGCGATCTGATGGCATCCATCCGGGTAAAAACAAACCCCACGTCCCGGTTAAACTGCAGGGGAGGTATCATCGACTGACTCCTTCTGTCGAGGACGTCCTCTTCTGATGGAAACGACACTATGAGGGGAAAGTTTAACAGTTTTTTCAAGCCTGTCTCAGTTTAATAGTCCACATGCCACCAGTGAGGGGATGTAACTACGTGTATTTACTCGAGTACTGAGCTAAAAGGGTCAACCAACCTGTTTTACACATTAAGGAGTGTTTACAGGTCTTGTGGAGTGCTACTGCATATATGAAAAAAGGTATTATAAAGTATTTTACGGCTCCAGAGGAAGCTGCATGTAATCCAATAATTACCTCCAGTGATGTCACTCTAACTTGCACTGTGGGTGATGTAGGCACATAGGTGCATCTTCCAAACAGTTTCTGTATCTGCGTGTTTTGATTGATTGATTTTTTTTTATGCCTAAACAAACGAAATAAACAAACTGCATTCGTTTTCATGACTGAATTTGTCTCCAGTGATGTCTCTCAGTGGTGAAGTTGCATTGTGGGTAATGTAGGCACCAGGGTTTAGGAAGGAAGAATACAAGAAATCTAAAATAAGATCATTCTGACGTTTCAATTTTGATTGATTGGGTTTGTTTTCAGCAATGTTACAGTGCAGCGTGCAGTTGTGGTGCCAGCATTACCCATAATGCAACTTAGCAGATATTGTAAAGGTGTCACTAAGGGTAATTATGATGGCTTTTTAATTACTGTTTTCAATCAATCAATGGAGGGATCAATGGAGACAATAAAAGTCACAGGGGAGTTCTTTTACTCTCTATACTTTAAGTACATTTTCCTGTTTTTATTTACATACTTTTACCTGAGTGACATTTTCAATCCTTGACTTTTACTTGTCGTGGAGTGTTTTCGCAGTGTGGTATGTGAATATTTCCTCCCCCACTGGTACTTCTTAATTATTGACGGCTTCTTTAGTCTTAAAGTCTTAAAACGGGAAACTAATTATCTATTCATTGTGTTTTTTATCATTTGGTCGCACTAATCAATCACTTTGACGATGTCACGTCAACTTTGGGAAATTGATAGGAGCATTTTTATACACTCTTTTCGTCCCCTCATAACTGATGAATCTGTTAATTGGGAACAAAATTGGCAGATTAATTGATAATGAAACTAATCATTAGATGTAGTCTCAAATCCCTCCTCCTCTCCACACCTGCTCATATACAGCGCTGCGTGTCAGAACAGCTTGTTATCTACCACGACACTACATGTTTCCCTAAACAGTGTTTACTTGCTCAGGTGTAATGTCGAGATAGTAACACAAACATGAAAAGTCTTAATTTTAAGTATTTTTTTGCCTGAACTGGAGAGTTCAGAGAAAATGAGGGACCAGTGAGAGGGGCTGTGGTATGCAGGAGAGGTCCTCGCTCAGACTGAACCCAGGAGCATTGCTTTGAATCAGGTATTAGTCTGAACTATCATGGTGACCGCTGTTATCACACTATTGCCTCCAACCCTCCTGCCTTTGCCACTAGTTGAGCTGAATTATAATGACCTTACATCCCACCATGCATTGGATTTATCAAACCCAAAGAGCAGTGAACAGCAAACGATGCACTGTTAGTAAAATCCTGGTACCTACATTACCCACAATGCAACGTGACTGCTGAAAGTTCAGATAGAGATTCTGGTATGCTATGCTAGTAGTAGCTAACGTAGCCTTGAGCTGTGAGCCTCAAGCAGAGGTGAGAAGTGTCTGGTAATCTCACTACTTTCCAACTCCACATCTCATGACTTTTTCATTTTCAAACTCGTAGTCTTGAGACCCACCTGACGCTGACTCGAGTGAGGCAATATATCACACAGCTTCCTCTGGAGACACCATGGACGATACAATATGGACGTAGCTTCTGGGTCTGAAAGGTGTGCAGATGTGAGTGGCCAGCATGGGGCTACCCCACTGGTCTCATCCGAAGAAGAAGTCAGACCGTATGGAAGCTTATGAAAAAACGACCCTACTTCTCACTTGATTTATCACCTTAGTCAACCGCTTCCTAATGAGTTTAGGATCTCAATCTCTAGTTTAAACCCCTCTTAAACACAGCATGATGTTCATTCTGAAAATGATGGTCCAAATGTAGAGTAAGGTAGAGAATAAAACCCTCCACCCTCTCGTTCAAATACGATCCCTTCTGGCTCCAAAAAGATGGCAATCGTTGTAATGCCAAACTTGAGGCTTTAAATGGTAGTCAACAAACCAATGCGGTGAGACCACGCTGGGTGACCTGGAAGCTTTGGTGACCAATCAGGCAGCAGGCCACATGGAGCCACATAACACACTAGCTGGCTTATAGATAAATGTGCAGCTTCATTGCAAGATGTAGCACCATTCTGGGTATCATAAACAGAGCAGTTTTATCATCTGTTGCTCATCCTGACAGGATGCGGCAGTTGTTTGGGTGTGTAATTGCTTGGCAGGAGGGTGAAGCGATTAAAAATGGACGAAATTGCATCTACTTTGGATTGTCGATGAAAAGTTGGAGGAGAAAAAAAAAAAATGGCCCAATTAAAAAGGTGCCAAACAGCATTTCAGAAACAGATTCTGAATTAGCGAACCAGCAACATTGTTCCCCCAAACTTAAGGGAAGTGTCAGCACAATGTAGCATGACCCGCACCGAATTTGTACAGCCATCACTTTTCTGACACTGAAGCGCAGTTTTGCCCCGGTGTAATTAACACTGCAGAATATTCTCTTTGCAGCCGATTACCCGAGCTGTAAGTGAGAAATGGGAGGGGGGAAAAAAATCTGTCAAGAGGTGACAAAAACGACCTAATGGAAAAATCTGTAGCTCCTACAGCAGGCCTGCTCTATCAGTGGAAATCAATACGCCTTTCGCCGAAGAGATCTCAGCCGGACTGTGTTATCGAGGTAGGCCATAGATCAAACCGGCCGGCCGCACAAAGGAGATGCAGCCGAGCGCCACTGCTGCTCCTGCGTGTCTGTGCTCTCGCTGATTAAAAAGTCATATATCGCTGAGTTCATGAAGCTTTATTTAAACCGGAAGACATAATAGAAATGAAATGAAAAGGAAAAAACCTCTTTTATTCAGACACACAAGAAAGCTGGCAGCCATTTAATTAAAGGAAAACAGTTCATTAAAGATGCACTATGTAGTTTTGCGGAAGACATTTTAATGAGAGGAGAGAGCTCTTCAGCGACTGCTTTCTTTTTTTAACTTTGTTTACATTTGGCGGACCCCGCCACCTTTCTCGCTTCAAACACGGTTCTGGGTGATTTTCCTCTGAGAAGAGCTTGTTTATTCAGCTACGGGAAAAAAAAAAAACACATACTGAGTTTGCATCATCACCTCATTAACATTGTAAATACTACATAGTGCCACTTTAAATAATGCAGCCTTGTGTAGATCAGTCAGATATGCATACTAAGTAACGTACATAAGAAATATCCATCTCTCTGCACACCAGGTGCGTTCAATCAGCATCAAACAAAGAAAGCTAGATAGTGAAGAAAAGAGCAGATTCGTTTTAAAACTCAGTACAAAAACACTAGATTAAATCAGAGCAGTTCATCTCTCCATGGACATAGATATGAAATTGCATTGCTTATTAGCTGATTGGGCTGAATTCAAGAGTCGCTGTCGTCGTCATCGTAGTATCTGTTCCTCTTGATCTGCTCCTCCACTGTCAGGGCACTGTCGTCTCCGTCGTCTGCCCACAGAGAAGCGCCGTCCTTCCCCGTCGTATCTCCCGCCTTTTCGTTCGCCTCCATCCCGAAATCCAAAAGGTCATCCAGCGTCGACCCCAGAGGCGTCTCCCCGGCAGATCGTCTGAAGATGTCGGACTGGAAATCGGATAGCAAGCTGGAGCTGCTGGTGCTCAGGCCGGCGAAAATGTCCTCCAGGAAGCTGGATGCGCTAATCTTTGGCTCGGTGGCCTCGTTTCTGACAGTCCCCTCGGCTGTCTCCGCGAAGAAATTTGTGTCTGAGTAGCAGTCTGTGGCTTCAGCGCACTTGGCACCCGCTGGCACGAAAGCATCCTCACTCTGTGCCAATTGCAGCACTTCACTTGGCATCCATTTTGATTCTTCACAGCGATCAGCTTGGAAGGAATCTGTTGCTGGAGTTGTATCTATCAGAAAGAGTGACTGACTTCCCTCATCCCCTTGGAACCAGCCGTCATTATTGTTATTATTGTTGGAGTTAGCATTCAGCGCCTGTCCCGCCGCCGCCTCCCCATCTATTAATGTGACCTTTACCGCCTCCCCATTGTTCAAGCCTTCATTATTTCCTTTATCTATCTCCTCCTGGCTTCCCTTCTCTCCCGCTGCACTCTCTGTCTGCCCGTCATGTCCATTTACTTTCACTTCTTCCGCCCTTTCTGCACTTTTCTCTGCACCCTTCATGCTTTCATTGCTCTCGCTCTGTTCTGCCTCTTCCACTCCAGTGTGCACTTCAGAGTCCATTTCTGGACCCACTTGTGCCACAGCCTCAGAGCCACTGTTTGACTCCTCTCGAGAGGGGGTACCACTCGTCTGCTCCTCGGCGGCCGCTACAGGGGAGGCCGGCGCCTCGGTCTCCTCAGGCTTTCTCACACTATCACTTTCTTCCACCTTATCATTTTCTTCTGGTCCATTTTGCACTTTCGCTGCGGGGGTATCAGTCTCTTTTAATGAAGACTTCACGGGCTGATTTAGGTGTTCATTTTCCTGAGCTGAGCCCTCCTTCGGGGGCCATGATGGCTTAACCAACTTCAGCTCCTCCTCGATGGCGAAGGATTTCTTCGGAGAATCTGATTGAGGGGGCCACACCACAGAAATCTTGCTGGAGGCTTTTTTGTTTTCGTCTTTGTTTATGTCGTTCTCCTGAGTAACTGACGGGCTCTGGACAGTGGAATATCTGGAATCCATGACTTTCTTTTCAGGTGTTGGTGATTTGACTTTTGCCTTTTCAGCCGGGGTCTTATTACTCCAGAGTTCTTTGTGTGGTTTCTGTCCAAATCCTTCATCGTAATTTCCTTTGGACTTGAACAGTTGCTTGTAGTGTGGCGTGCAGTACATTCGTCCATGGAGAGAGGCGTAGTTGCCAAGGCTATTTGAGGAAAAAAGAAAGAAAGGAGAGGTTAAAGTCGGGCGAAGAGAAACCATGAAGATGCTTCTGCTCTGCAAAATAGCTGCACCTTAATTTGCCTTTGCAGTGTTCACAGCGAAAGCAGCTTTTATGGAAGTTTTGTTTGTCTGCAATCAGCGACTCCATGGGGTACACCCGCTTCCGACACACCCGGCACAGTTCGGACTCTGGAACTCGAATTTTCTGCAAAAAAAAAAAGAGAGATGATTTTAACAGACAGATTTTCAAATTCCTTTAAATTTTGGAGGAAATTTCCTGGAAAGAGCTCCGTAAATAGGTTTGGTTGATACTTTTCAAATTAATTCATTCCAATTATCTTGACGGCTGTGGCAGCAGAGGAAGCTGCATGTACTCGCATAAATTGCCTCCAGTGCTGTCATTGCATTGTGGGTAATGTACGCACCAGGTTTTGAAAGGCAGTCAATTGGTGTCTCCTCATTATAGACAAACAAATGATCAAAATCAAAAAAGCAGAACAAAACACATCTTATTTTTTCAATGACGCAGTCATCTCGCTTTTTTCCTGGTGCCCACATTACCCACAGTGCAACTGAGTGACATCACTGGAGGCAGTTAATCAGATTACACGCAGCTTCCTCTGGAGCCACAAAAGGCTTTTTTAACTTTTTTTTTTCCACAGATGCAAAATTGGTGGAGTTACCCTTTAAAGTAAGACTGTAACTTTTGCTGAACAGTGAATATCCGTTCATTTCTCAAGATTCTCTGGAGCCGGTGGCTTTAAGTACGTCTTCATGCTTACCTGTGACACATTTAGTGTGTGGAACTGAGTAAGGCTAATCAGAGGAGGACTGTGACATTTACTCTTTCAAAAAGAGTTAATAACTGTTGAAGTAAATCGCAAATTACAATTTAACATGGAGAGATAACAAAACCCTGCAAAATAAAAGAAGAATGAATGAATATCTACTTGGGTTTAAACGGAGCAATACCTTTTCTATCTATAATTGCTATCAAATTATACGTCTCTTTCCAGGAAATTGTGAGGCGATTAGTAGATAACCAAAAAAGACAAAGCAAACCTTAATTCTGTTATACAGGACGACAGCAAACAAAATGAAAGTGCAGTATTTCAGTGTTTTACCAAAATGTGGATCCTTCACAGTAGGAAAATGCACAATTAGTATCTCCATTAGAATTGAAGCTATTGAAATGTCATAACATCTGTGTTTTTTCCGAAGGGACTTTATTTTAGAATGTGAAACCAAAGGAGAACCCTTATCTCCAAGCGCAGCGTACAAACGAATTCTAAGTATTGTTTTCTTCTCGGTGAAGACATTTCAAAGCTGTCTCTCGCGGTGAGAACAGAACGGCGCGCCCGGAAAATATTAGTTCAATATGCTGGCTTCATTGCCAGCCTCACACATCAGAGGTATGAATAAACAGGACAAAGTGTCGCTTGTGAACGTTAAAACGTGTGAAAAGTGACAGGACGTAAACAGCAAGCCGCGCCGAGCTTCGGAGCGAATGTTCCTGAAATCAGAGAACGAGCATCAAAGCGCGTCACGTGGCGTAAACAACACTGTCAAACAAATGTTAATGTGTCTTTTACATTCCACACAATGCAGATGGTGCCTTAGAATTCTCACACTGAAAACATGTTAAACACACCGTCACTCCTGTTTAGTATCCTCATGCCGCACAGCTCGGTTTACCCGTCACGACAGTCTCCTGCTGGCGCGTTACAATCTGCGACGTCCTCTGCTCCGTGACACTGAACCCCAGGTTCTGGAAGACTCCTTGGCTCTCGGCCCACGACTGCTGGAAGTTTCTCAGCAGCTCCTCGGTGGAGGCCTCGGGGGGCACGGCGACAGTCGGAACGCTGCCTCTCACCACGTCAGCGTAGGACGGAGGGCTGCCACGGGTCAGCGTGCTCCCAGAATGCATCTCGCTCCTCGTCTCCCTTGTCATGTTTCCGAAGTCGTCAACGCTGCAGAATTGCTCAGTGACTGCTGTCATTTCAGAGTGACCGACGGGCTCGGGATAGGTCGATTCAGGCTCCCTCCGCTCTATTTGCTCTCTGAGCTCTCGGGCTGCCTGAGAGCCGTGCTCTCCTGTCTCGAACACGTTCTTTATCGCCTTCACGTTGAACGTCGGGATTTCCTCCGTTTTTGGGGTGTGCGGGTCGGCCTCCGCGTCCTCGGCGTCGCTCCCGAGCCTCTCAGTGATCACAATGGGATCTTTTCTGGCGTAGACTTTTGGTTTTGGAGATTCAAATCTGTTCACCAGCTTAGACAGATCAACTCTTGGGAGATCCTCTTTCAGGAGGTCAACACACACACCCTCGGCGCCCTCCTCGGCGTCGGGTCCCAAACGCTCAGGGATATCAATCGGATCCTTGCGCATGTACACCTTTGTCACCTCGGCCTTTTGCGCCTCCTCAAAGAACGACTTTTTGTCCCTCACAGTCATCATGGAGTCCCCCATTTCCGCCGACTCCATCAACCCTTGCTCGCCACTCTCTACGGGAGTATCCCTGTCGCCAAACGGGGACGAATGCTCCCTTTCAGCTACAAAGAACTCCGGTACCGGCACGGGAGGCGGTGGGGTGATGCCGCGAGAAAGCTTCGAGGTGGTGTCCCTCAGTTTCACCAGCTTCTCCGAGCGGCTCATGGTGGGGGACGGCGTGGCCCTGCTGAAGGTGGATGTGGGCGTGTACGACTTGCGAGGAGGAGGCGGAGGCGTCCCGACTGATTTGTAGGGCGGGGGAGAGGGAGTCGGCCTGAGCGGCGAGTCCACTCTTCTGGACTCGATGCTGATGAAAGTGGGCGACGGGGTGCGGATGCTCGCCAGCGGGGACGACACTCTCCTCTGATCCGCCGCCTCGCTCCGCTCCTGGTAGATTTTGCTCCCGTGAAGCGACTTTTTCTCCTCCACCACCTTCTTTTCAGTCTTGGATGATCCGATGCTGATCTTTGATATCATCGTCGCCGCTCCACTTAAAGCTTTCTTCTCTGGCTTCGGAGGCACCGGCGGCGGCGCCGGGGGTTCCTGTTTCTCTTTTTCCTGCTTGTCCACGGCTGTCAAGTGATCCCCGAAAAAAGTGAGCTTCGCCTGAACAACATTCCTCACATAGACCACCATCTCTTTCAACTTTTTCTTACTTTGCTGTTTAGCGATCTCGCTTAAATTCTTCCTCTCATCCGAGCCCATCGCCCAGTCAGGGAATTCACTTATAATCATCCTGACAGCGTTGGAGTCTATTTTGCTCTGCGAGCCCTCAAGCTCTTTTATCTGTGCGAGCAGCGTCTGCATGACATTACATTTCTCCAAATCTGTGATTTCTTCTGAATTAGCGGCATCTTTACGCGCTGTTTTCCCCGTCCCTCTCACAGACGCATCCTTGGGCTCGTCTTTGGGCTTTGCGGCCTTTATCTGCGCTTTTTTTGTTTCTGCGGCTCGTAGCGTCGTTTGCATCTGAACGGCCTCCTGCCTGTGAAGGCTCTGCTGCACGCTCTCCGTCACCACCACCTCCTCGTGCCTTTGAATGTGCTCCGTCTTCACGCTCTGCTTGCTGTGAGAGACAGATACATGGCCTTGTCCTTGATGACTCCCCGCAGATGTTATTTTAGCCATCTTCGGCATTGAAGCAGCAACCGATGATGACACACTCGCGTCAGTCTCATTCTTGTGCACCTGCTTCCCCTTTTTCACATGGACCTCCATTTCAGCCTCCTTTATAGGTAAGGTCATCTGGCTTTTCTTCTCCTTTGCTTTCATTTCCGTCCTCACCTCAGTCCTCTCTGACGACAGCTGGCTGCTCTCCTGACTGACTTTTGTTTCGCATTTCTGCGACACGTCACATTTCTCTTGCCGCGAATGCATTTCACTTTTCGCCGTCTCCTTTAGCCCGACACTCTCACATTTGTCCTCTTTCTTCTCCGCTGGCATCTTAAAGGTTTTCACCTTGAAAGTCGGTGCCACCTTTGGAATTTTAGTCGGCTGAAAGGGGCTCATCTTTCCCTCCTGTGTCAGAGGCGCATTAATATTCTTTACATCCTCGGCTCTCAATGTGACCGCGGCCTGGCTTTGAAGATTTACATTTTCCTGGACAGCACTCTGTGTGGCAGCGATAGACTTGGTGCTGGATTTCTTAATAAGCTGCTGCTGCTCCGTGACGGAAGAGGTGACCACATTCGAGCTTGAGTGGGCGTCGATAGTTGAGGCCTCGCGGTGAGACTGACAAACAGAAACTGGCTGATTCTTGGGTGCAGTTTGACTCTTTTTAAACTCAGCTGAGGCGAGTATTTTTTCAGAGGACACGTTTGAGGCTGATTTCTTATTCACCACTGAAATCGAGGGCTTGCTCAAAGGGATCTGGGAAGGGGCTTTCTTGGCAGGTGATTCTTGCGCTGGTACTTCTTTGGACACGATCTTAGCCTCTTCGGTCTTTGCTTTCGTCACTTCAGTGGTTACTTCTTTCTGAACGCTCTGTGTTTCAGAAAACTCAGCAGAGGAGAAACTATTAATTGGCGGGGAAGTGGGAGTCGTGACGTTACTCCGCTGTATCTCCTCTTTCTCCACCCTTTGTTGCCGGAACCTTTCCTCAGCGAGCATGAGAGGGGTTTTAAATTTACGAGCGTAAGGTCTCGGCTTTGGCGCCGGCGCGGGTTCGGGAGTTGGAGGCAGTTTAATCGGAGGGATAAATACTTTTTTAGGAGGCTGCGGGCTTTCTTTTTGCATCGGCTTCACGGAGGGGATGCTCGGTATTTTTGTCACCGATTCGGTTTGAATCTTCGTGTTTGTTTCGATCTGTTGGGTTGTTTCCTTTTTCACTTCCTGAACTTTAGCTTCTTCTTTACGGCCTTTTGTTTCTTGATCAGGGGGGAGCTGAGCTGGAGGTGGAGCTGGAGCTGGAGCTGGAGCTGGAGGTGGAGGCGGAGGCGGTGGAGGAGTCGGCTGCTTTTTCTGCCATTTTGGTTTAACTTGTATGGGCTGCTTTGGCGTCTCCGGCTGCTTGGGCACTTTGAACAAAGGCTTGCCGGTGGGTTTCACCAGCTTTGCGGTGGGAGGCTGAGGCATTGCGTTAAGCTCTTGCTGTGAGGGAGGCGGCGGAAGAAAGTCTTGACCTCCCACTGAGGCTGGAGGCGGAGGAGGCGGAGGAGGGGGAAAAAAATCTTGCTCTGGCTTCATGCATTCCATGGGAGGCGGAGGTGGAGGAGGCGGCAGGTCGCTGTCCTGCCTCATGATCGAAGGCCGTGATGATGCCGGGCTCTCCAGCACCGGGGACGGCGGCGGAGGGAGGGAGAGCTCAGACTCGGAGGGGGGAGGCGGTGAAGAGGGTGGAGGGGGAAAGTGTATCTCCGGCTTCACCTTTTTAATCATACCTTTCCCTCTTGTGTCAAGGTTCCGGCAATCACTCTTCATGTTTTTGATGCTCTGCCTCTGAGTGAGCGCCTTATTCTCTGTTTGCTTCTGAGACGTTAGCTCTGACACACTCTGCTTATGCGTGACAGTTTTCTCCGTCACTGTCGTCTGTACCTGTTTGATTGTCTTCGTCTCACATGTTTGCTTGTTTGAAACATTCGTCTGTGATGTGTTTTGCACCCCTTTCATCACACTCACATCAGCTGTTTTAGTCTCCGTTTGATCATCGCTCGCAGTTTGTTTGTTCTTTACCATAATAGGCTTAGGAGCTTGTATTTTCTGCGGGGGCGGCGCTCTCTGTTTCGGCTCTTTCACGCTCTTCTGTTGAGTGGCCACTGTAGTATTGTCTGTTTTGGCTACAGCGGCAGAGTGGTCCTCCTGGGTTATTACCTGTGTTTTCACCGATTTGCTTTCGTTGTGCCTCTGTGTGTGCTTCTGTGACTCACTGCTCACAGAGAGGTTCTTCACAGCGGGGGCTGGATTTCCTGCTCCACTCTCACTCTTGGCTTCGTGTAAGCATTCATGCTCCACCTGCTTCACACTTAATGGATTCTTCACGGGCACTTTTGCTTTCTTGTGGGCATACATACGTTTTGGATTTGAATGCTGTTTTCTTTCCATTAAACACTTTATCGTCCCTTGAACGTCCCCTTTTACGACCTCCTCTTTCTCCGTCTGCGTTGTCTCCTGCCCCTCATAAAGGGATTTTATGGACGTTCTCACGTCTCCTTCGACGCTCCCCCTGCGCCGCATACTCGGGGGAGTCGTTGGCTCCAGAAAAAGTTGGATGGTTCCTTTAACGTCCCCCTGTTCGCTCACTTGATGCTGGTAAACCTTTTTCTCGCTTGATGCCTCGTGTAAACTTTGCATGGCCGTGTGGATGTCTCCTTTGACAATCTCCTCTTTTTCGACCTCTTTCACCGCTTGCTTGGCCTCCTCCAGGGACTTCAGGGTCCCTTTGATATCACCCGGCACTAAATCCTCAACAGTCGCCTCGGCAGCGGTGGTTGCAGATTTCTCCAGTGACTCGAGAGCACCTCTGATGTCTCCCCTGACGATTTCAGGCTTTTCCATTTCTTTGGCTTGATGCTGGGCCTCCACCAGAGACTTCATAGTCGTGGGTATGTCTCCCTTCACCACTTCCTCTTTCTCTATCACCACCTTCTGATTAATTGCTTGGGTCAGTGAATCCAGGGCCGCGCTGAGGTCACCTTTCACAATGTCCTTTTTCTCGAGGTTTCTGAAGGTAACATTGGGCTCCATCATGAAGACTTGAACAGTGCTGTGGACGTCTCCGGGAACGATGTCGTCCTCTGCCACCGTGCGACCGATCTGCTGCTGATTCTTCCGCAGCAAGATTTTAGTCTCCTCGATGTCGCCGCCGATGATGCGCTCCTTTTCCACCTTTTCCTCGCCTTCATCTTGCTCAAACTGGAGCTGCTTCAGGTAATCCAAGGCTCCTGATTCAATGCACGTGGAGTAAAAGCTGACGTTACCCCTTTCCATTTCTCCGATCTTTATCTTTTTCGATTCTTCGTCCCCCGAGTTGGACAGAAGGCGATGAAGGGTTCTGCTCACGTTACCTTGAACGATATCCTCCTTCTCCATGCTGGCCCTCTCGTCTTTATTCAAGAGGGAGTAGATAGTCATCCTCACGTCTCCTTTCTCGTCCTCTTGGATCAGAATGCCACGCTTGGAGGAGCCTTCGTTCTTGAGCAGATTGTTTATTGCCTCTTGAATATCACCACGGATAATTTCCTCTTTCTCAACGTTGTCTCCCCTTTCCTGATTGAACAGCTGCTTCACAGTGGTGTTGATGTTCCCCCGCTCCTCTTTATCAATAGTGATCCCCCTTTCGGTGATCTCCCTGCGGTTTAGGAGGTTCATCATTATGTTGCTCAGATCTCCTCTAATAATTTCTTCTTTTTGGATCTGTGGCGCCTCCTGGCTCATGAGTTTATACTTTGCCATACGGACGTCGCCGATCTCGTCCGCCTCGATGAGGATGCCTTGTGAGTCCACCATTTTCTGACAGTAAAGTTCCTCGAGCGTCTCTTTGATGCTTTTTCCAATTATTTCCGTCCTTTCCGTCCGGCTCTCGTTGAAATCAGCAAACGGAGTCGTTTCAAATAGCCATGTTGTTGTCTTCACATCGGCCTGTGGGATTTCCTCCTTTGTGACAACACGCTCTGTGCCGTCGCTCTCTTTGATACTGTCAAGGGGCTGCTTCTCAAACAGCCACACAGACTGCTTGACATCCCCTTTCATTACCTCCTCTTTTGTCACTCTCTCCATGCCGTCGTACTCGGCGCCTTCGCCGCGGATATCGTCAATCGTGCGCGTTTCGAACATCCACGTGGCAGATCTGACATCACCTTTTTGGATTTCGCTCACGCTCACAGTTCTGATGTACTTTTGAGACATCTCATCGGCCTCGAATCGCTGCTTATTTGATTTCACGTCGCCACCTTGGATGTCTGCGACTGTCTTCGACCTGACTTTGATTTCTTCTGTAATTTCATCCAGAGGTTGGGTTTCAAACTTCCACCTCGCGGAGCTAACGTCTCCTTTGTTGATGCCTTCCTCGGTGACAGCTTTAATGACATAAACCTCCTCTGAATCTCTGATTGAATCCAGCGGCTTCGTCTCAAACAGCCATCGTGCCCCCACCACGTCTCCTCTCATGATTTCTTCCTTAGTAACTGTAGTAACTTCATGGTAATGGCCCTCTTTGTCACGGATGGCATACAGCGGCTGACTTTCAAACATCATGGTGTAATTCTTCACGTCTCCCCTCTCCACTTCATCTCTAAAGATACTTGTGAGTTTAGAAATTGTCTCTGTGGACTCCTCTTTAATTTGATCCAGAGAGTATGTATCGAAAATGAAGCGGCCTTTGTTGACGTCGCCCCCCTGCACATCAGTCACGGTGCGAACTTCCCTCACTTCGTCGCGGATGGCATCAATCGGCTGATTCTCGAACTTCCAGGTGCAGTTCACCACGTTTCCCTTCTGGATGTCCTCCGCCTGCTGCGTCTTCAACCTTTGCATCGTCTCCTCCGAGGTGGAGCTCATGATGTCGGAGGAGCGATTCTCGAAGATGTACTTCATCCTGGAAACATCTCCCGACTGGACGTCGATTTCCGTAACCCTTCTGAAGGAACCGCTGTCCTCACCTGTGATGTTTTCAAGGTTCTCGGTTTCGAAGAGGAAGCGGGCCAGGCGCACGTCCTTGCCTTGGACGTCCTCTTGCTTTACGGTGCAGGTTTTCAGAATGGTCTCGGACTCAGATTCTGTATGATCACGAATGTTGTCAAGCGTTTGGGTCTCAAAGAGCCAAGTGCACGTTTTGACATCACCCCTTTGCACTTCCTCGACGTCGGCCTCGCTCTTTGTCACCTTTTCATACAGAACATCCATTGGTTGAGTCTCAAACAGCCATCTACAAGTCTTGACATCTCCTTTCTCAATTTCAATATCTTCCTTAGATTTCTGCTCTTCCCCCTCGCTGAAACATTTAATTGCGTCAAGCTGTTGAGTCTCAAACAGCCACTTTGCTGTTTTGACGTCCCCGGACTCGATCTCCTGCTTGGATATGCCTTTGATGATCTGAAACTTATTGATGCTTTCGTCGAACTCATCAATGGGACGAGTTTCAAACATCCACCTGCAGCTGCGCACGTCTCCCTTCACAATCTCCTCGCGCCTCACTGTCTTCACCTCGTGGTAATGGCCGGAGCTGTCTTGCATCGCGTACATCGGGGTGGATTCAAAGAGAACTCGGTTAGATTTGACGGATCCACTCGTGACGCCCTCAACTTGAATTTTCTGTGCTCCCTCACACTTGCTTAAATCCATGCTTTCAAACCGTTCTTTATAGTTCGTCACATCGCCTTTGTCGAGAGCTTCAACATTCACAGTTCTCGCATACTCCTTCTTCTCTTCCCTTATATTCTCCAGTGGCTGGCTTTCAAAGACCCACTTTTGATGCCTCACGTCGCCCTTTTCTTCCTCAGATGCAACCGTTTTCTGAAGTTTTCCCACTTCCAGCAGTTCTTTCAGGTTTTCCATGGGTACTGTTTCGAACAGATGTTTTGCTGTCTGAACATCACCGCCTACGATCTCCTCTGAGGGTAAAGGTCTGGCATTGGTGTTGTCTTTCAGAGTGTCCATCGGCTGAGTCTCGAACACCCGGCAGTGCTTCCTCACGTCAGCGCCAATTATTTCTTCCCTCTGCTTCCTTGAACTCTCCCATTCATCATCCTTTATGGTGTCAAGAGTCTTTGTCTCAAACAGCCACCTGCCTTTGTTGACGCCGCCTTGAGTGTTGTCCTCCATGGAAATACCACATATGAGCTTCACCTTAGCAGGGTCTTTGTTTATAAGATCCAGAGGCTGGGTTTCAAACATCCAGCGGGATGTCTTGACATCTCCTTTCTCCGTCTCCTCCCTGCGGATGGTGGTGATCTCCAGCATCTCACCTGAATCTCCCCTGATGACGCACATGGGCTGCGTCTCAAACATGCGAGTGGTTGTCGTCACGTCTCCTTTGATCTCTTCCAGCTCTGACTTCAGGTTCAGGAAGTGGCTCTCCTCGATGGTTTCTGTTTTACCCAGAGAATCCAGATGCTGGGTCTCGAAGAGATATCTCGCGGTTTTCACATCTCCCCCAGCGATGTCTTTGGCGACGGCAACTTCCGTCTCCTGCTCGTCTTCTTGGTAGATCTTATTCAGGTAATCCAGCGGCTGCGTCTCAAATAGCCACGTGGCGGTGCGGACATCTCCTTTCGCCAGATCATTTGATTTTTCTAACTGCTCAGCTGAATCTGAACTCTCCGTCCCTAGAGCGTCCATTGGCTGAGTCTCAAACATCCAAGCTGTGTATCTGACATCTTTCCCGGCGATGATTTCCTGCTGAGCGATATTCCTCGCCTCGTCCTCATCTGGGGTTTCATCTTTGATCGTATCCAGTGGCTTGTTTTCGAACATCCAGCGCACAGACTGAACCTCACCTCTGAGGATCTCCTCCCATTCCACGGACTCTCTATCCGGGCTCGACCCCCTACTCTGGCCGTCATTTTCAAACATATAACATGCCTGCTGGACCTCTCCCACCTGCTCAGTTCGCAAGTCCTTTAGTTCTGCTTCAGTGAGCTGACTCATGAAGTCCTCTTCGAGGTTCTTGCGGACCTCAGGGTGAATGTGCTTGTACAGGCGCTTCAGTTCAGCCATGCTCTTGTGTTTGAAGTATTGTTCCCTGTGAGCAGTCTGCTTCTGTTGGGACGCGGACTCCTGAAGCTCAGAGGAGACGTACTCAGGGATTTCCTGCGCCAGGTTTGAGGGCGGAGGAGGGAATTGCTCTGTCATCTCGTAAGCCACTGACGAGGCGGACGCCACCGATGAAGTAGACGCCATTGACGAGGCAGTGGCCTTCTTTAGAGTGGAGGAGGAGGTGTTGCAGCTCGTCGTAGCTGAAGATTTAGAGGACTGGTTTACTGGTGTCCATTGAAACTGGTTGAAATCCACATCAACCTGTAGTTTGTAAGTGGTTTTGGTTAAGGGAAGAAGAACATTTAGGGTTCAACTTGCAACCCAAATAATGAAGAATGATACTTCTATGATTTTTACTTCCAGGGCTGGAAGCAAAAGCACCAAATAACCCGAATAACAAACCTAATTTGGATGTAAATACACAAACACACATCTTGAGTCTGTCAAACTTGGACAATTCCAGTTATGAATGCTACTGATTTGATTAAAATATTCATTTTCTCACTTTAGCTGTTGACAGTAATGTAAACCCTGTTTTCGTCTGCATTTTCAGACTTCACTCGCAGGCTTGTGTAATGACATGACGTCTTTTATTCGGTCCAATTTATTCCCCATCAACTTGTGGCATGCGTAATTTCCTTTTGATGATTTCATGATGTGGCCTCATCTTCATACTGATCTCTCATAAAGCACCCCACCTAACATCTATTTAGATAAACAGACAGCATCATTACCTTAATTTCCTTGGCTGGTGCAGCCTCCACAATCGTTTTTTCATACTGCTGCTTCAAAGCCTGAGTGGATACCTTTGGTAGGTCCTCTCCTCCGACGAGCATAACTGAATTAGACACAAGAAGAAGGCTGCCTCATTAAGTCATTCTCGGTGAGGGAGCTCAGGGGGATTGGAAAGAGAAATAAATCATTTCATTAAAAACCTGAGTAGTTTTCATTTTCTGAAACCATGCAGCGGTGATTGCCCAATTTCCACTTTCCAATATTTTACCTTCCTGACTTCGCCCTGATTAGATTTGCTGCTATGCACTGAATAGAAAATCATCTGCAGTCATTTTCCTGGCTCATCCCTTATTCAGCAGCGGTAGGAACAATCATTAATATACAAGACACAAGAATGCTGTGATAAAAACGTGCAAATTACAATATAAAAAGCATGAGCGGAATAACCTGTTTCATTGAAATGGCTTCCGTAACTGGCTGCCACATTGTTCTGGTGGACTGTTTCATCACGGATCACCTGTGGAAAGATGATGGCAAATCATTAGTACACTGGCAACTGCACTGCAGCCTCCAACTGTTTTCAATCAGTGAGAAGTTTAAGGCTTAGCATGAGGCTAATTTTCTATATAGGGCACGTAAAGTGCAACGGAAAGTTCTGAGATAACAAGACTGGGTTATTAGCAGCCTGTCAGAGTGGAGATGCTACGATACAGCAGGGGACAAATGGTTAGGGTAAAGGGCTGTTCACACCAAGATCGACCGCTATAATAAGAAAGATATAAGCATTCACACTGATGAACAGTGACGTTCTGTAAACGGTGGGGCTCCAGCTGGCAGCTTAGAGAAATGGGTACTGATTGACAAGTCAGGCTGCTGTTCAAGAGTTATCACGTTGAAAAATGGCCAGAACATTTGGGTGAGAATTATCGTTTCTGAGGTATCACGTTCAGAAGAATAGGATGGACGGATGGACAACCAGCGAACATAATGCCTCTGGTCATGTCCATCATCTTCATGGAGGCATAAAAAACCCCAGAAGGATTTGGTTTTGAAAAAGCTTTGATGAACGGAGATAGAAGAATCGAATACTCTTTTGAAGACACATTTTATTCATACCTTTGTCTGATTCCGCATCAATTATCATAGCGATCATCAAAGAGGATATCACAAGGACAAAAAGACCTTCAGAGAACAATCAGCACCAAAGACCATTTGGCAGTGTTCTCATATAAAAGGACATTTTTATGTGTAATTTTCAGCCTAGTATACTTCGTTTAATTATTGAATAAGTTTCTATGAATAACCAAGACTGGGTTTTTCAGAGTAGACCATCTAAAAAGTGCCATCGAATAGGTTACAGAAAAGAGGTATTTTTTGTATAAAAATGTCCCAAAAAATCAAGCTAAATAATAGCTCTGCTTGGTTAGTTGGTTGGTTGGTTGGTTAGTTTGTTGGGTGGTTGGTTGGATTATACAAAAACTGATAAATGAATCCATTAGCTTTTGGTGTATATCTGGATGAAGGATTTTTTTTTCCTAGAATTTTTTAACAATGCAAGATCTTTTTTTCATGGGCAGAGGTATGCACTCTACTGAGTGCAACTCTGGCTGTTTATCTTCACAGCTCTTGGTGTAAGCGGCCCTGAACAGCCATTACCTCCTGCTGATTATGAAAGAGGGCTGTAGTGGGGACGACCTCTCTGGCACTGCTCCTCACTGTCACCTCTGAGGAGCTGGACATCTCCTGTCAAAACACAGAGAAATGGGACAACCTGAATCCCTCTCACATTGAAATCACATGCGCAGACACACACACACACACACCATGTTCCTAACTGTGAGCCATAAGAAACAGCGGGAGAATAAGATAAAATATTATGCTGTGAAACATTAAAACCCAGAAACACGTTTTCCCATCACAGCGCTGCTTCCTTGGGAACTACTAAGTTTAAAATTCAAGTGAAAGAGAATTTCCATGTTGGAGAGAGAGAAAAAAAAAAGCAATGTACAAATCTACATCACCCATTTCCTCTAGTAGGATTCATGCAATTTGAACGAGATGAAAGAGAAATATAATATTTGAGCTTGTATCATCTGCTGTTAACATGAAAGATACATGGAGGATGGGGATGCTCTGTATTTCCGAAACCACTTATGTCAGACTGATAACATCTTTTCCTCATGTACAACCAGATCAGATATAACACCTGCGTAGAAAAACTTCAGGGGAAAGTAGTTCGATCAAACAGGCACTTCCCCTCACGAACCCTGATGTAAAATTTAGCATTCAGCGAGGTCTGTGTGCGCTCGACGAATCCACTCTGCCTCCCGCCTGAACGAGCAGATGGGGAGAATCATAGAGGGGTGGCATTGACCTTACTTCACTGAGAGATCCAGCCCCGTCCCAGGCTGCTAACACGTTCTGGCATTTTGCTCACGCACTGGATGACAGCGTCACACGGGCGTGCAAAGTTCAAGGTGCCCTCGCTGATTTGACCTACAAGAACGCATCAGAGCTGCAGCCGCGTCGGCCAAGTTTCTTCCAATAAAAGCTACAGTAGAATGTAAATCACATCAGTGGCATTCATATATATTTCTCACTTTACGGGAGCTTGTGAACAGACAGGACAGCGGCACTCTGTCTTCCATGTTCTGATGGCTTTAGAAAGATGGAAGAAAAATGCGTATTCCATTGAAGCTCCATTCTCAGATTCATTCACATTTGTGTTTTCTCGCTAGTGACCTTCTTCTACCATTGGTAAAAAACTAGCTAGCAACTAGCTATTATGTTCTGCAATCCTGCAGAATTATGTGTAGGGTTGCGAACAATGATTCTGTTCATGATAGAATAATCAGCGAAAAGCTCCACAATGAATCAGTTGGGTAATAAAAAAACGACATTGCATGCAGAGAGCTCGGTCCAAAAGCCAAAGATTCTTCCTTTACTTTTATAAATGAAAAAAGAAAAGCAGCAAAGCCTTACATTTAAGAAGCTGGAGCCAGTAAATCTTTGACATTTTTGCTTGAAAAATAACTGAAACGATTAATTGATTATTAAAATACATGGCAACTTTCTTTTAATCCACTAAATGATTAATCGACAAATCACTGCAGCTCTTATCCTGTGTGAGGTGACATGGAGGGCGCAAGGCAAGGGCATTTTTTATAGCGTAAGTCTTGGCAAGAATGCAAATACACGTATTACCAAGAAATGTCATGTTCTCACCTTTTAAACGTGATGTGAACATAAAGAAACCCCAGTTCCCAGTCCAGCTATTGATTCTATGCCGTTGTATAAAAACAGACTGTTCATCCAGACCAAAACATTAAATACAAATAAAATCGCATGGGTATATCTAAAAATTCTACCATACGTCGAATCACGTTGACGTCACAGATTTGTGAGCTGACACTCATGATGATGATGTGGAGGGACGATGGTGGCGGCATTACAGCTAGGCTAAAAGGCCACCAAGCCACAGACCACTGTTTGAGACTGTGTTTCAATGTCTGTAAGCAAGAAATTACTGGATGTCGGGATATCTTCTTGGCTATTCCCAACATTAACCAAGTGTTTTGTGCGCCTTAACCTAACCAGACCATCAGCACAGTGTTGTTGTGACATAAAATTGAAAACTGAGTTGAAAAAAAGTAACGTTACTACATTTATTTATACATTTTGGCAATAATATTCTTTATCACCTCGTGCTCTCTGCAGAATACTCTACAATCCGTGACCACATTCTCACCTGGACAGATCTCTGCTCGAAGTGAAACTGAGTGACCGTCGACTGAGAGGACGAAGAGGCGAACTCCTGGTTCTCGAACTGCCTCTTCACGCTGGCCAGACCACCGGGCAGCGAACACGCCTCTGACTCATCCATCATCTGCGGGCAGAAAACAGATGAACATGAAACACACCTGGGACTCCATCTGCGTACGCGTCGTACACTAAACACACTGTAAACCTGCAGTTTATATGAGAGCTAGGAGATTGAATGTGACCTTGGTGAACTAACTGGCTCTTATTGATCGTGAATATGTTATGCAAATATAAAAGTGAATGAAAAGGCATTATGCTAATACTGTTAAAAGCATCAGTCAGCAGGGTTGGCGTGCTTTTGAACGTGGCGTGAATGCTCTGACTTTATTTTAAACATTTACAATGGAAATGACAGGGTTCCTTCACAATTCTTGAGGCAGAGAGTCATACCTCTGTAGCTGAAAAGAAAAAAGACCGAAATTAAATCCCATTCTTGTGTTTATATGTGGCAGACATTTCAAACATGGCACAGATGGCAGGCGCCCAATTCTAATGGATTTTCTTTTTTCCACATTCACCCTCCAACAGAGAGCGAAACATCAATATAAAATGTAGTCTTTCAGATTAGCCAGTTTAATGGAACAAAAAAGCTTTTCAATACTTTTTATCGAGCTACTGTACGGAAAGAATTATTTCTCAAGACCGGAAAAAAAAAACACAAAAGCCTGGTTTCTTCTGCCAAGAGGAGGAGGAGGAGGAGGAATGAAGAGGAGTATTTAAACCTCATCAGTATGGAGGATGCACTTCCTCAGCCTACGAGATCTGGGCAAGAATGCACACAGACTACTTGATACAATAATCTCCTTTAGAGATTGTCAATTACTTTCCTAATAAAACATTTATATGTAGCCTTCTGCATATATAGCTTCTCCAACTCTGCAATATATATGAGACGCCTCTTGCTGCTTTGTGTGCGTGTGTGTGCGTGTGTGTGTTTGAGCTTGTTGAACACACGCACCTCGTCACCTTCCCTTTTTAATGCAAATGAGGGCTACGATGTAATTTGCAAGTTATTGCGGAGGAGTTGGGGCCAGTGACATTTTCTGGCAGGGCAGCGTGTTATCAATATTTTACCACTTGAGGACACAAAGGCGCCATTGATATGACATGGAATCAACATATCTCATTTAAAATGGCTGCTGTGGACATAATTTATACCTGAGTGTGCATTAGGTGGGTTCAAACGTGGTGTCACCTTTAATCTGTGTACCAATCTCTTCATCATGTTTAGAATCAGGTGAATAATTGTGTATCTGATCGGTCAATAACATGCTTAAATGGACTGCATCTGAAAGAGCAAGACAGAAACGTCAACACCACTCTCGTGTCTTTACAGAGACAGTTGGCTTAGTTTAGCGGCTAAACCACAGGAACTGTATCAACAATTTGTGAGTTTCATTAACATCATCATGTTGGTGGAAAATGTAATCAGGGCAGCGTCACATATTCAACCAAACACAGCTGGGCAGGTGAAGATGTCCAGTGTTCTTCATGAAGTAAATATAAGATAATTGTTTAAATAAAAAATACATTATTGAATCTATTATTCTCTGTTTATCAAGTTATATGAGAATGTATTGTGGCTATTACATCACAAGATATAATCAGACATTAATCAGAAAAAGTCCGGACCTCTAAATATTGGTAACACTCCCAAATTGATGTATTTAATAAGTTGTATTGACTTGCAGCTTTTTAAAGGAATGTATGTTTTGAAACGTCTTTTCGGGTTTTCTCAGATGATCAGTTCAAATTTCGAAAACAAGCGATTGCTGAGGCTCACAAAGAATCACGAAAATGATGAAAACAGATCTGGGAAAAACCATTTTGTGCGGTGTGATTTAAACATTCGTTCTGTAGTAGATGGTGCCCAACACCATGTGTCTGTGTTGCTGCGCCTCAGCCTTGCACTGGTAGAAAAATCCCAGATACATGTACAATAAGCTGCACTAGACGGTGCTGAGGGATGACAGACTCGGCTATCTTTAAACACCTTGTCACTTGTGTGCGGACGAGCAGACAACAGCTGCAAAGGTATAGACGATAAACAAGATTCCTGTGCTGATTCCCTCTGGCAACTACACCCCCCCTCCCAACACACACACACACACACACACACACACACACACTCACACAGACACACACTCAGCTGTCAGTAGTGACCACATGAGGCTTGCCAGTGACTACCGAGGGCTGTTGCGGTGGAGTGCTGGAGGATCATTCAGTGAAATAATAAAGCTTTTCAATTGCTGTTATTAAATCAATAAAAATATAAAAGATTTATTGAATTCGTCCCATGGTTGTTATTTAAAGGATAATTATGTGTTGCAGCCATTTATAAAAAAAAGGCAACAAGCCGCTTGAGGCAGCCCTTTCCCGCGGTGTTACCGCAGCTTGAAAAGCACTCTGCATTATGTTAACAACACCTCTCATCTGGTCTGGATCGGCTGTAAAACTCGGCCTCAAGTGGCTTGTTACCATGCAGACCTGCGACCGGCTAACTGTTAATGCACTCACTGAAAATCACCATTTATACTGAAGAAATTAAGAAGCGCTGCACGGTGGAGAACAACATCATTACTATAAATTAGTTTTTGAATGTTTTAATTCTGTTTCTGTATTTGAGTATTTTCTCTGTTTTTATTGCCACTTTTTTATCATTAGTGTTAAGTAAAGCCTGTTCGGCCTTATTACACACAGTAAGCATGCATCTGTTCTGCCTCGTCATGTCCAAAGGCTCCAGAAGGTGGCAGGTCACTCTGTGTAAACACCCCACTGTGTAGCCTGATGGATTACATGCTGGATTATTTATCACCTGACAGACCAGCAGATTCAAGGATTGGACATGAGGCAGACCACTAAAAGCACCGTATAAAAATACTATGTTTGTGGTTACAAAGTATACAAATGGAGAAGATTGTATTAGTTAACAACCATACTGGGTTTTAGTTTGGTTAAATAACCACAACAGGAACATTAAAGCTAACAATAAAACCTGATGAATGGACCCGATTTCGTCTGATTCTCCTGCAAATTTGAAAAAAGCAAAAATAAAAGAAAAGCCAAATAGAAAGACACAAACAAAGCACAAAATTAAAGCTTTTATGTCCGCCAAATTGTACTCCATGCAGCAAAAGCTATTACTAAGGGTTTGAAACCCTGGTCTGAACCTCTGTAGTCTATAAATGAGGAACGTACTATACCTGGTGAGCTATTTATTAGCATTCATATAGCATGTTTTAGTCATCCAGCCTTGAAATATAAACCAATTGATGAAACTTTTATTCTGGTTCTCAGCTGGACGTCTTCTCAACGTGGGCAAAGACCTCAAATTTTCGTCTTTTTGATATGTTTTTGCTGACTGACTAATGTTAGCTGGTTTCATTATTGTGTTTCAGTTATCAGTGTTTCTCCATGGTGTCCATAAATGATGGTTTGATCCGACAGGAGGTGTTTAACCTTGCACTGCCGACGTAATCAGCATTACAGATGGGCCGTTTGAAGCTGTAGGATCTTTAGCTGATATAAAACATGAAGCTGTTGCAGTCCCATGTTGTTGTGACTGCTGATTAGAGGGGGGAAAAAATGGACGCTGCTTCTTTTGCACATTTAGGATGATAAACGTCTGGAAAGCAACGGAGCGCAAAGCAGCTGAACTTTAAATGCGAGCTGAAGTGAGGAGACTTTTTAAACTGCGAGAGGAGAGCAGCGGAAAAGCTCGCTGATGTCGGCTCAATGAGATCATCCGTGGTTAAAACAGATGTGAAAAACCGGACTTGTGGTATAAAAACAACAACTTTTAACTCCTTTGACGTGATTATGTATGCAAACAGATGATTTATCGGCCTACTGAGGGAGTATCTCATAATAACTTCTTCAATCATATCACAACGGGCTTGAGCTGCTGCGAGCCATTAAAGTCGAGAGAAATACATATTTATACAGAGGCCACTGCAAGAAAAAGAAAGGTGAAGTTATGAAAAAGAGCAGGTTGCTGCAGCTCTTTAGTGTTGATGTGGAAGCCGAGTGCAGAGCTCCAGTCACTTTATAATGCAGCTTTTGTTCGGTGTCTCTCTCAGTCAGCGGTGATAAATCAGGCGCAGTAGATATTTGTATAAATGTCCTCTGAACAGGAACTCCTTAAATTCACATGAGCAGCAAAAGCGGTATTTTTCAGCAGTGCCACTTTTATATCGGCGTACCTCCACAAAACCTCGGCCTGGTCCATCAGTAAATCAGGACAACAGAGTGTTATGGGCCTGTATGAAGGCCACAAGTACTAATAACCCACCGGTGAATACGGAAGAGGACCCAACAGTACTGTGGTTGATTATTCCACATCAACAAATTAATTCCAACATCCGAGTGATATTAAAAGGACACAGAGACTTCCACATAGGGCGCCGATACCCGTTGGTACTAGCCAAAAAATTGGAAATGATGTCTGAGTTCTGGTTCAGGTTGTTTTAACGTTCGTTTAGTGAAAAATATAGCATAAAAACAAAATAAATATCATGTAAGAATATGTGATAACGACCCTACAGTCACAGAGGCTACGTATTCAGCTCTCATCAAAAAACATAACCACACAAGTCGACTTCTAAAGCGGATTGTTACGACCCATATTGACGATTCTGGTTTGATGGCGACCTCCAGTGGCCAGAGTAATTATTACGGCTGCAAAGGAGGAAGTCAGGCGAAGGAGCATAATAAGCGACACAGCCCACAAAGCAGGGACATCCTATTTCATAAAAACAGCATGTACAAAGAGAAAATATAAAGCTGTGACATCATCAGCCTCACTGATGCGACTGACCAATCAGCTGACACACATGGTATCAGCTATTGTTTCCTGCTCCTGATGATAATACGTTTTCATCAGTTTGTCGGAGTTACGAGAGACATTACGAGGCCTTGTCAAACTCCTCTTCAGCTCTTAAACAGGTAACAATAATATCTGTTCACTTGTATGAGACACTTCCTTCTAGTCGTGCTCCGGCTGTCGCCTGCAGTTAACAGCCATTTCCCAGTAGCTTGATTTTAAGATAGTGAGCTGACTCAGTGCATTGGCCCTGGCTGACTAACTGCTCACACAGTTGAATTATTGGGTTTATAAAGTGCGTGCAGGCTCTTCAAAGCCGCTGAGGCTTTCTGGTCCTTGGAAATGACTAATGACTCAGGGATATTCATGAATGTTTCTTTCTGTTTAATCAAAAGAAGGGAAAATGTGTGAAGGCCCGCTGATGTGCTCCCTGCCTGTGTGGGTTTGTCTGACTTTGCTGCAAAGTACACATTTCCTTCTCATCCTCTGCAGTTAAAATTACTCGGACATGGTTATTAGCAGTTTTGTGCTCTGTTTCTCTGGAACAAGACGAGTGTGTATGTGTGCCGGCGTATACTCACGTTATCACTCTGACTCTGAAAATATCAGCGCGTACAATATAATAAATAGTGTAAATAGTAATTCATATGTAGGTCAGTCAATAAAAACACAGCCTAAACAACTACTTTTTTACATTCAGTAGTGACGTTAGTAGTTAAAGCCATATCATAATGATGAATACCTGCGGCTGTTGGAAGACCAGTACTAGAGCGAATACTCAGATACTTAAGTACCAGTTAAACAAAAGGTCTGCACTCAAAATACTGCTGAGGTAAAAGTACAGAAGTTTTATCAGCTAAATTAAAGTGTCAATAGTAAAAACGCTGGTTCTGCAGAATGGTATTGTGCTAAAGGTGCAATATATAAGAACTGGCATCTTTAAATTCATTCATACTATTCATAAGGTACCAAAAACACAACAATTCTTTGTTTCAGGGTTTTGGATACTAACTAAAACAAACTCATGAAGATTATACTTCTATTTCTGTCAGTACACTCTTCTAAAACCCCCTAAGTCCTACACACTGCGCCTTTAAGTGGTAAAATACCAGACATCAGTATGAAGTAGCATGAAATACTTGTATTATTAAACTTACTCATACACTCTCTCCCACTGGTAGAAGCTTCCGCATTGAACCCGTCTTTATAATTTAATATATTTATGTTGGAAATTGAATAATAAGTCACTGGAGCAGCCGTATATGACTGTTAGATGATTTCTCCTGACTCCTGTTCACACTCTATAGGTTTTCTTTTCCTGTACAGCGCTGAGCCTCATGACACTTACGATGAATAATCCCACAGTCCCACCAGAGACATGCGGAAGCCTTCCTCCCTTTATCCTATGCTCAGCGACAGCAGTTTTATACATTGGGGAGAATTAAGTAAGAGAACATTTTGGTTATAAACAGCAGCGTCACATTGTTAATCCAACAAATTTGATCCAAACACTTCTTCACTCTCCTCCCTGCCGCCTCCCCGGCTGCCTGCATATCCTCCCCGCCGTCTCCCGTTACATCCGTGTGGAAGTATCGTCTTACCGCTGCAGAGGAGGAGCTGCTGGTGTCTTTCTTTGTCACGGCCGCCTGATACATCGCCAGCCGCTCTTTCACCGACACCGACTCGGTCTCCTGGTCCTCGGCGCTCGGGGCCCAGTCCTGGGGGGGTCCTGACCTGGATCTACTTGCGCTGCCTGCAGCTGCACAAACACAAAGAAGATGTGAGCCAACCAACATGAACTCAGAACAGAGCTTGCCATTTGTAATTTGACTTAAAGGTGCAATAAGTGAGAATTCATAATCAAAACAAATGGGGGGGAAGCATATCGGTTGGTGTAACTGCTAACCTATATAAAACTAACTGCTGTTAGTTAGTTAGCTCAGTTAGCCCTGCAGCTAGCGGTCTCCAATATGACCTCAGACAGGTCGGGGCTAGCCGGTTAGCATTGCTAACCTCGGTATACATCTCTGCAACACAATACATGGACATCAGAACAGTAGCAATGTTATGTCTTCATATATTGATGTGATTTTAGAGATGTTTTTGTATGTTTCAACTAAAATCTGACATATTGCACCTTGCAAGGACAGAATGAATAAGACTTCTGTTAACGTAGGTGACTGTTTCAATGTATGGATGGATAGTATGGATTATCTGTTTCAGAGAGAAAAGCACAATACTAAAAAATTAAATAATCACAGCAATTTCATGAAATAAAATGAAGTCAATAAAAGAGGATAAACAATACTGAACGTAACCAGATGGTGACTTAAAAGTCTGAAATATTACAGTTGAAGTTTTTTTTGCCCTTTTCTGATCAGATATGCAGAAAATCCGGCCTGATTTTGTTAAATATATCTGCATACCTCCAGATACTGCAGATATCTTAACCAAGAAATGGCCAGAGGCATGCTTAACAAGTATCGACATGAAACCGAGGCCGAATGCTCATCAATCACAGAGCGCTACTTTATGATACTTCATATTTCTCAGCATGTCCCTGCGGATAGCCAATTAGAGCAGACCACTGATTTTACATTTGACTTTTCTGTGCTACAAAGCATCATTAGGAAAGCGAGAAGGCTCCATTAAGGCTCGGCATACACCCACACTGGACCTTTTAGCTCCTGGCGTGTTCTCTCTCTCTGGGCAACAACACCGTGGGATGAAAGAGGACCCTAAATAGAAATCATTCTCTCTCATTACGTGCTCACGCTGTGACCTTTTGACATTTCTGAAAACCTCCTCCTTGTTGTGTTTTCGCGCTTGGCACTTACATTGTTTCCCCACATGTATGTGTGCCAGTATAACTTTGTCTGAAAGTAGAGGTCGGCCCGAGCGCTTCTTCACCACCGATTGATGTTTGCTTGAGAAGTCTTCTGGCAGCTGCTTTTTAAATGCATACGGACCCAGTGAAGGCGTCCTTGTGCTTTAGTAGTATAGAGATTAGTGGTACAGTACATACCGTTCATGCTTGACTGCGCAAAGCAAGCTATCTACTTATAATCTATGACGACACTGGCTTGTTTTAGCCCTCTCTGGTGTCCATATCATCAAAATGATGAAATCACTCATCCATTTTTTAAACCTCTGCATCTGGTAGGTAAAACCACATAAATCCATTCAGAAATCCTTTTAAATTCATGCAGATTGGATCAGTGGATTTGGCCATGTGAGAAAAATCTGCAACCTTTCATGCCAAGTTCAAATTTGGGACCCAATTTGAACCGCTGTGCAAAAGTGTTCAAAATTGGAGGAGCCGTGGCGTTATCAGAAATCCCATTATAATTTTAATTAAACAAAATCGAAATTTGGATCACTGGGGCGGTGACTGTGGGAAAGATTAGCTTAGACAATAAACAATGATAATAGCGTCAGTAGTATTCATTCTTCACTAACTTGGATCTCGATGAATGAATGATGCATCGTACGAATCGCTCAAAACGATCTTGTTAACTGCCGGTTAGCGAGCTCAGCTTCCTGTGAGAACTTTCTTTTTTCTCTTTCTTCATTAAGTCTTTATTGAATGAAATGATGTACAAGCTTGCATAATAAATACCAGGGTGGCAAATGACACGAGGGCAGAGAAAATAAAAGGAGTGACTGGCATTAGCATGTTTCACTGGATGGATGGTGTGTTTAGCTGTTAGCTCCGCAGCTCTGCTTGTTTACCAACCAGCCCTGCGAATACGTCACCAGGCCTCTTTGACCAAATATTTTGCAACAATGCACGGATATATTTGCGCGTGAGCAGGTCTTAATACAGACGCCGTGTGACAAAGACCATCTCATCCCCCCAATTTTAGCTTTCTGCTACGTCCGGCATGTTAGCGGTAACCCATCGGGGGGGAATAGGCCGCGGCTAACCTGAGGCTCGATGACAGAAGCGCAAGGATAATGCAGTCATTTATCACCCGTGATAAATGTTGAAGTCATGCTCCGGAGCTGTCACCGAGCCGGAGACATGCGGTGACAACAACGCTCGGGATATCTCTGGTTTCTGAGACGGGGTATGCAAGGCTGGCATAACATGGAGGTGAGGTAAGCGGGGCTCCTTGGAGGTAAAAAAATGCACCCGGCCTTTTTATAAACTGTCTCCGTCTGCAGCGTCATGTTCCCCCGTGACAGGGAGATTTATGGCGTGGAAGCGCGTGTGTAATAGAGAGAGAGAGAGGAATAAAGAGAAACAAAGACGAGGGAAGACTCAAGAGTTCTAATGAGACTGAGCCCTTTCAGAGATTTGAAAGTTGTTTCACCATTTCCCCTTTGCTGCCGCTAATTAGTACCGGCACTGACAGATGTTTAATAAGCATTAATAACAGCTTTCAAACATCTTATTGCTTAAGATCCCTGAACATTATGGGGGCCAGGTCTCTGTTTACTGTGTGGTACTGATATCAGGACTTTTTCACAGCCTTA